>OZ025301.1:113844812-114444812 GCA_964019185.1 Maratus speculifer
TGTTAAAGTTCTTTCAAATCATAATTAACTCAGAGACATATAATGGAATTTGACCCGTTTAAACTTTTAAAACTTATATTAACGATTAAATTATTTACAAAAAAAGAAGATTATTTGCATAATTCTATTTACAATTCAAAAATCATAAGTTTTAGTTAATTAATCACATCTCACGCGGGTAGTCATCATCATCGAACATTCTTTTTCCGACCCACAACCATCGTTCCAAAAAAACTCTCTTCACTTCTTTTCTGCGGCTAGCTTCAAACCACGACTACTTTTTTCAGCTGACATCTAGAGTACCTGGATGATGAGAGTTGCGATGTGGAGAATGAAATATGAACGCCTATTTGGTGGAAAGAATACCGTTCCTGCAGTATTGCTATGAAATTTGGATATTTTATTAAGAATCACTAGAGCATGTTTAACATAAAAAGGCCGGAAATCGTACGTCAGACTAGCAAACGAGGTGCGGTCGAGTCATATATAATTTTATAAATCTTTAAATCATCGTGCAATAGTTGTTGCACTCGTTTGAAAAATTACAGGAATACAAAATTTATTACGATTATATGTAATAAATCTTAGTAATACGGATATATTGGTACTCCATTTTAAATAGGAGATAATTAACATGGCAATCTAAAATCATTACCTATCACGGACAATCATTAAATTAATTATTTATAATAAGATTTAATAGAATATTCACCATGGCAACATAGAATCATTATTCATCATAGGATATCATTTAATTAATGATGTGTGATAGATATAACAGAAAAAAGAAAACGATTTTTAGTATATTTTTAGCTTTTAATTCTATTTACATAAAATTTAAAATGATATGACAAACTTCTGCAAAAATTATGTACATTAAATTTCAAATCATTCGATTGGATAATTTTTGCGCCGTTATATGTGATCAGATGGACGGACGGACGCACGAGTCAACGACTATAGGTGCTACGTATTTCTATAATTACGAACCTAACATGTTTAGTTCCTACAACACACCATAAACACGTTTCATACGCGATCCCGTTTAATACGATAGTTTGTTCCACTCTCTTTCAACGCGATTTAACCGTTTTAAACTGTAATTTCTTTCTAACATACATATAAAACCTTAAGTATTAATGGGATCGCAACAAAAATGGCAAAAAAGGTTGAAGAATCTCAATTTTCTCCTTATATCAGTAATTATTATAATACAATGAACTCACTTAACAACATCTCAATACAAAAAAAAACTATTTTTTCTTTCACTTCACTTTACGTAAAACATGGCCATTGTTCCATGACAATGACTTATAAGTTGAACACTTAACCCATTTAAGTTGCAGAATTTGTTTAAACGGAATATTTTTTTTATTGTTTACTTTAGAGTTACTTATCATTCTTAAGCTGCAAAAGTTTAATTTGGTATTCCTTTTTAAGTCATTGTTGCAAAGAACTTTTTATTTTTCCAAGAGATTATTTTTTAGCAGTTAAAGATTGGCAGGTTCGAAAGCTTCAGCCCACATCTCGGATTATGTTCTTCACATTTCAAGACACATATTGTTTTGTTTTAGCTTTTTAAAAAGGGTTATTTCACCAAAAGAGTCACTTATTAGGATATTTCTTTTCTTTTTTTCTTTTTAAGGATTTTTTTTGTCTTGCGCATTTATTTGTTTGCTTGCATATACAGATGATTTCTTTTAATATTATGCGATACTAAATATGTTTAATATGAAAAACGTTAAATTCAAGGTAATAAAAAATCTATAAAAAAATTTACCTTATAAAAACCTTTTCTAGTAACATGAAATTATGAAAATATGTTAATGAGATTTTTTTAAAGAAAATAGGATCATGTTTTTACGCTTTTACTTGAACAAGAGATATAAAACAAAAATCCTAGAAAACCAAACTGGAAAACAATTTTTTGTGATTGCATTTTTATCACTTAGCATTTGAAATTAATCACTTATTTAAATTGTAAAAATTGTTTAAACAAAATAATTTTTGTAACCTTACTTTGGTTCTACTTATCATTCTAACATAAAAAAGTTTATTTCAGAATTCCTTACAAATCAATACTGTTTAGATAAATTACTTTTTTTTTTTACAGATAATTTTTTTCTTTTTCCTTTCTTTTTTCTTTTTCATCTTTCAGTTAAAGATTTCCTTTTCATAAGCTAGAATACATGCCTCATTATTGTTCTTTGCTTTTAATACATAATAGTTTTTTGTTTAACTTTTAAAAAATGATTATGTCACTTTGTCTCCTTGCAAATTTTTATGTTTGTTTCTTTTTGTAGATGTTTTTTTTTTTAAGTACAAATTTCATGTATTGTGACATTAAATATAACACTAAATGTATTTAATATGATAATATTGAATTTAAGATTAAAACAATTGTAAAAAAAATGTTATTAAAAAACTATTATAATCTGAAATTTTGAAACTTGTTTGGGTATTTTATCATAAAATGTGCATTTTTTAAAGGAATGTATTTGCTTATATACTTATTTGTTTGAATGTATGTTTGTATCGATTTTTTTCAGTATGACAAATTTAATGTATTATGGCACTAAACATTTATGATACAATAAGTTAAATTTAAGATACTAAAAAACTACAAAATTGTTCAAGTAACACGAAATATTTAAGGCTAACCGTTATTTTTAATTTAGATACATTAAAGTCTCGTTTTTCTGCTTACGCATGCACAACAGCTATAAAACAAAAGCCATAAAAAATATATCTGCAAAAGAAAATTACAATTATATTTTCATTATTTAGAGTTTAAAATTGTCAAACCATTTATATAGCAAAATCTGTTTAAACAGAATAATTTTGCAGTTAGAGTTACATTCTAATTCCACAGAAATTTAATTTCGAATTTCTTTTCAAGTCATTATTGCATAAAATCTTTTCCACCCCCCCCCCCCCATCGAGATTTTTTTTTTTAGTTAACACGTTAGCTGCCGCTTACGTGAAGATGTGAGGATAGTTAATGCCGCACTGTAAAAGTGGGTTTTTCCCAGAAGCCACTTAACTTTTTATAACAAAGAATCAGTGAATCATTTTCCCGCGCCAGCGCGTAACTGGCTATTAGACATCACCCCACATCACGCGCTTGTGCGTGAGTGATCCCTTAACATTGGCGCCATATCACGCGCTGCCGCGTGATCGGCAGCGAATGTATTAAAAGATTTGCAGATTCGTAAGCCTCAGCCCATGCCGGATTATTATTTTTGGCTTTTAACACATAGATGTTTAAACATTTCAAAAAAGTTTATGTCAATGAAAAATATCTTTTATTGGAATATTTCACAAAGTTTGAGCATTTTAAAGGAATTTATTTGCTTGTACATTTATTTGTTTATATATTTTTGAAGGTGAATTTTTAATATGATAAATGTAATGTTTATGACACTAATTATGACACTAAATATGTTTAATATTAAGATATCTGAATATTAAAATCAAGATAAGAAAAAAATATAATAAATATTTTTAAAACCATTTCAAGTATCATGAAATTCTTAAAATATGTTAGTCGGGATTTTAAAAATTACTGCAGGCATTATGTTTTTTCATAAACAAGCGATATAAAACAAAATTTCTAGAAAATATACCAGAAAATAATCTTTTTTTCAATTACTATTTTATTTTGTATTGCATGAAACTGTTAATCCGTAAGTTGAAGAATCTGTTAAAACATTTTTTTTCTCTTTTTTCTACTTTCTTTAGAGTTACTTCTCATTCTAATGCTGCAAAAGTTTAATTTAGAATTCCTTTTAAAGTCATTGTTGAAGAGAACATTTCATATTTTTATTTACTTTTTTTCCAGGGGATTATTTTTTAGCATTTAAAGATTGGCAGGTTTGAAATTTTCTGCTCACATCTCGGATTATGTTCTTCACTTTCCAAGATACAAAAGATTTTGTTTCAGCTTTGCAAAAAAAGAATATGTCATTGAAAGGGTCGCATATTAGAATGTGTCACAGAATTCGCACATTTTAAATAAAAATGTTTGCTTGTTCATTGTTTGTTCGTTTGTTTACATGTATGATCATTTTTTGGATATGATAAACTTGAGTCTTTGTGCAATGCTAAATTCAAGTAAACTAAATAACAGTAAATCTGTTACTTTTAAAATAGTTTCAAATAGCATAAACTTTAAATCTAAAATTATGTTAATCAGATTTTTAAAAATAAATATAATAGTATTTATTTTCTACATTTTGTATGGACAAGAGAAACGAAAAACCTAAAGAAACATACTGAAAATTTCTTTTTTCAATTGTATTTTTATAATTTAGCGTTTGTAATTTTTAGCCCATTTATGTTGCAAAATCTATTAAACAGAATGTTTTTGTATCTAATTTAGAGTCAGTTTTGCTACTGCCGAAAAATTTACAGAATTATTCTTTAAATCATCATTGTATTTCACGTTTTAACCCGTTTCATCATTAATACGTTCTTTCTTTTATAAATTATAGATTCTTTTTATAAATTAAGGATTGGCAGATTCTAAAGCTTCAACCTACATCGCGGATTATGTTCTTTCCTTTTCAAGACATAAAATGTTTTGCTTTAGTTCTTCAAAAGGCACTATGTTATTGAAAGTATTCCACCTCAAAATATATCATGTGTCCGTGCATTTTAAATAAACTTTCTTTTTTTTTTTACTTTCAGACAAAATTTTTATAATATACTAAATTTATTAAAATATTAATGAAAAAACTACTAAGAAAGCAGATAGAAAAGAAATCTTTTCTGTCGGACGATCTTAAATAATAAGAAAATTTTTAAATATGTTATTCATAATTTAAAAGAACATAAAAATAAATGCAGTACAGCCTCTTTTTTTATTTCTTTAAAAGAAGGGCAAAAAAAGGGTAAACATATAAATAATCACAACTTTTATGTATATCAAACGCTAAGAAATGTAGTGAAGAAAAAGCGGTTATTTCGCTTTTTCCGATGGCAACTAGAGTGATTTGTTACAATAAAAATGTTCATAAATTTCACCAAGTGGCCAAAATTAAGAAAACTATTCATTATATTGTTTTGAAAACTTCTGAACGCACCACGCGTTTGTCTTTTCACGCTTCGGTGGATTATATTTTTGGTGAGGTTTGGTGATCTATAACCATTCCTCGCTAAACTCAAGTTATTTTAATCCATTATAAATTACTAGTTAAATGGGTGTTTAGATGCACACAGTACATAATGAATTAAAACTTAAGCGATAAAACAGTTATTAATTTTTCTACAAGCTTATGTACTATATACTATATGCATTCTGTTGAAATTATTTAATTTTACATAATTTCACTGAATAAGTTTCAAATGAAGTTACTTAAAAAATAACTGCCCGATTAAAAAACTCTCCTTATACATTATGATATTGAATAAGTCAGTGTTTCCATTTTGGGAATAATATTCTCTTGTTATCCCCGATAATAACACTGAACACGCTTGCGTCACAAAACAACAACAGTGATAACAAATCAACGTAGTCAAGCTGATAGTGCTTAGTACTAGACCTTCATTTCGAGTTTGAAGCAATTTTAATCCATTTAAACTTTGATCTAAACCGTTGTTAATCCTTTGAGCTCTGGTGGGCAAATTCCTTCAAAATTCCAAATGTCACTTTGGCACCAGTATTTAGCAAAAATCCGGTTAAAAATACGCACGAAAAAATGCATTAAACCTTTTTCAACTAAAGTTGGTTGAATTTTCTGGTGCCATTCTGACATTTCGAAATTAAAATTATGTGGTAGAAAATTCTACCATCAGAGGTCAAAGGGTTAAACGATCGATAAATTTCATTATAGAATTATATAAATATATATGACAAATTTCTAATTATAAAAGTTTGTTTCTTAAGTAAAACTTACTTAAACTAATTTAATATGATGAGTAGAAAAAGGTTTTCCTTAAAAAGTATACATTTCTTTTTTCATTGTGATGACCGTTTTTCCCCGTTTCTCTTTGTCCCACTGAAGGTATGTCAAGGTTGTGCTGGATTATATATATATATATATATATATATATATATATATATATATAAACTCATATATTCTTATCAAAATATATCTTCATCCTGTAATTTTTAAATATTTTTCTGAGTATGCGTTCATGGAAACTTTTTTATTATATTATCATATGTGTTCTTCAATATTGATAATATTTTAATTAGAGCCCTCCCTTGTATTAGCATGTGTTTTTACTGTATGCTGTTGGTTTTTAGAATTTGTGACAGTTTAAAATTGCTAACTTTAAAAAGTGTGTAATTAAAGAAACACAACTTTTGACTAAATTGTTTTATAAAAATATTTTAAAGAGAAAGTCAAATGGTAGAATATGTTATGTTCACATTCATGAATCAAGTAGCGTCTTTTCTACTGACTTATCAACTTTGGGGTATTATCTTCTTTGAATTTCTTTGAAAAAAATATTAATTCCAGCCTTTCCTCAATATTAAGGTTTAAAAAAAATGAGAATAAAAATTACATTAATGGGACAAAATTACATAGACGATTTGTTTATGCTGAGAAAAAAGGATTTTTTATGATTGATTTATTTTATATTATTTAAAGATTGAATAATATAAATTAAGATAGACTTGAATACATTTTTTAAAAATAAATAAAGTTTATATACAAAAAATTAAAACACTAAAAAACATTTAAAAATACAAAAGTAAACGTTTCACCAAGCTACACGCAAGGCCTCCTCAGTATAAATAATAAGTCATTGCAAAACAAACATTGGAACAAATCAAGACAGTTACAGTTAGTTATTTTTTAGAAAAAGATAATATTCATTTGGGACTGCTCGAGCCTCATTCAGAGTTGGCGATCGTAAATAAGTGAACCAACCTTCGAGGAAAATTCTGCCGTGATAATTCCTACAAACTGATTTTAAGATACTGGCCTTCGCAAATTACGGGATGGGTTTCGTTTGAACGCAATGTTGGACAATTTTTGAATTTAAATTACCGCTTTTTAGTGCGCTGATATGTTCCCGCAGGCGAATTTCTAAAGAACTGCCTGTTTCACCAATGTATACATTATCCCACATTGTATTTTATGTTAATAGGAATTCAAAAATCAAAAACAAAAAAGCGAAAAAAAACAGAAAAATTCACAAAAAATATCATCTACATTTGTGGCAACTGAGTGTTAATGATAATTTAAAAGTGAAATGACTTTTTATAAAATAAAAAACTAACGGGAATTTTTTCTCCTGCATTTGTACAAATTATTAAAATTTAATATACCGTATTTTCGGGTGTATAGTCCGCGGCTTATACAAGAAAAAAAACCTTCGAAAAAGCCGCTGCGGCTTATACACGGTGCAGGTTATACAAAGAATTTAAAAAAAACTATTGCAAATCGTGATATTTTTTCTACAATTTTTAAACCTCAAAAAAATTTGAAAAAACATCGAAATTTGTAAATTTTTTCGCTATGCCTCGAAATATAGAGAGTTCTCTCATGTTTGTAAAGGCTTTTTTTTTTTACTGCTTAAATACAGTTATTTCTGGGTTTGGACGAACTGTCGCAACTATCGCCAAGTATTGCACTAACCGGTAGCGAGAAATAATGACGCTCGAACGCAGTTTGCTCTTGATTTGAGAAGGTAAAAACAACAGTATAACATATTACTGTACTTACTTTTTTTTCTGAATAAGTCGTTTTAACGTAAACTGTAATCAGTTTTTTATTAGAGATGTGTCATTTGTTGAGGAACGATACAAAAGGAGCGATTCCGGCAGTTGAACTAAAGGAACGATTCAAGTTTGCAAAAAAGAATCCGTCCTTTTCGGAACGATTCCGAATCGACGAAATCCTCGGACTCGTTCCGAAATGAAACAACTCCGAAAAGGTTCGATTCTCGGACTCGTTCCGAAAAGAAGCAGTTCCTCTGACTCGTTCTATTATGAAACGACTCTGAAAAGGAAGGATTTATCGGAATCGTTCCGAAAAAGACCGAACTCCTCTGAATCGTTCCAAAATGACATAAATCACACACTTTTTTTTTTTTTTTTTTTTTTTTTTTTTGCAACAGGACAGGGTAGATTTTTTTTTTGTTTGTTTTTTTTTTTTGTTTTGTTTTTTTGAGAAATAAACTAAAAATGGTCTTAAACTCAGAATTGTCAAGGTAGGAAAGATTCCAGATTTTGGATTTTGTATTCTACAAACACAAAGGTGTGCTGCAGCACCGATTCGCTAGCAAACTATTTTTCGATATTTTATTCATAGATTTTTTTTAAGGTCTCGTGTATAAGTCGACCCTCCCCACTTTGAAATTCTTTTTTTTTTTTTTTTGTCTAAAATTTCTCTACTTATATGCGCGTATATTTTTTAATGGCTTCTAACTTCGAACCCTGATCGAAATATACGTTCGTAATTGGTGTATAGCCCGCGGACTATACACCGATGCATCTCCGCGGCTTATACACGAACTTCTCTTACTGCACTGCTCGATTAAGGTGTGCGGGCTATACACCCGAAAATACGGTATTTAATATGCATGATGTTATTTTTATCAATTATATACGTAACTATACAGTGAAAATAACATTTTCCGTGTAGCCAAATCATAAAGTTTACATGTCTTGTTGAGGGATTATGTAGTGAATTTGTAAAATTTTTCTTCTTTTTTTATTGCCAGTAATTATCTATATTATAAAGGACAAACATATAGTCGGCTTTCATTAATTCGAAATCGGATAAATCGAATCTTTTCTTAATTCGAACTAAACATGATGTCCCGAAATTTTCAATGGCAGAATAACGTTAAAATGTTTCGTTTATTCGAATTCATTTTCTCTTGACTTCGTTTAATTCGAACTACCAAGAATTCCGATTTTTCATTTTGTCCTTACTTTTGCACGGATTTCAGAAGCATAAAATAACTTCCTTTCTTTTATTTTTGTTAGAAACCTTCTGAACTCGTATAGGTATAATCTTATACATTTCATATCCACTTTCTTAATCCCCGTCTGACCATCAATGATGCCTCAACTCCTCCTTACATTGTTCTTGATCATAATTCCCTTCTAGTTTATGTATTTATACATTTTAATTTAATATTAAGTATATTATAGCAATAACAGACGAAATAAATTTAAAAAATACTATAACATTAAGTTTTTTGCAACAGTATCCTTTTGAACATGTTTTTCTCTCATACGTTCCATAATTTGAACCTTGAATAATTCGAACATTTCTTGTAATCCCGACGAGTTCGAATTAATGAGAGCCGACTGTATCTGTGCGTAATGCATACGTCATTTTTTGCATGGCAACACTTTCCGATGAAATTTTGGTTTTGCAATTTTCCATACGGAACATTTTTAAACTTCTACACATCATACGTTTTCAATACTTACTTTCTATTAAATAAGTATTTACAAAAATTACTACAAGTTACTTTTAAATACAATTTGTTAGAAAACTGTTGCTAAATTTATTTTTGAAATATTAATTTCTTCGTAATTTTTAGTCCTATTTTTTAAAAGTGACAAGTACTGCTCTTCTGCGACAAGTAAAGGGATTATAATCATGGAGGAAAGAGAGAGATGGAGGTACAGTATGCCGAAAAAACGGTTTGCAATATGATGCGCGTTATCGCTCAGATTTAAATGTCTTCATTCGACCCAAACAAAACAATCACGTGGAACAGGAATCACATTCTTTGCGACAAAAATGCTGCCGTAAGTTTCAAAATCTTTGGATAATAACTCCTACCTTACGTCTAATAAGAAAATACCGCATTTTTTAATTTCTAAATATTTATTTGATTACATAATTAATATGTTTTATATAAAATTGCAATTTGGAGTTAATTGGCAATTTAAAAAGCGTATTACATATGAAAAACGTATTTCAGTTTTCCCTTTTAAATAAAAAAAAAAAGTTTTCCCCTTCACTCTGTGGTTACCCCAGGTTCGATGTACCCATAATTATAAAAACTAAACGTCTATCTATACGGCTAACGGCATGAAGGAATTAAATGAAAATCTAATAAGTAACTAATATATATTTTTACAGACACGAAATAATTGTTTTTCACTATTAAAATGGAAAAAACAATAAAAAATGCCATCTAAAGTAAGCCATAATAAATATATAATTCTCAAAAATGTCTGTAGTCGTCAAAACTAAAGGCTTAGTAATTATACACCTCAAGTCAACTTTGATCACACCTACTGACAGTAAGTAGCTACACCCATTGTCGGCCCAAATTATTATATCTGCTCTAATTAACAAGACCAGAAAGAGCGTTGCAATGTAACCTCCTATTAAAGTTTAATTTCCTTTCACATCCACAAAAATAAAAATTTCTTTTAAGATCAAAAATAATAAATTCTTTTGGTATAATAGAGGCTGATCAATATTAAATACAGGTATTTGTATTCAATTGACAATCTCGGATCATGTGTTTGTCCGTAGATAAGTACGTATGTTTGTATGCGTTTTCATTTTATGCAATAAAAGTTTTCTATTAAATATAACATATCATATTCGCATCTTGTCTAATTTCAAAATTACCTTAAAAATAGTGGTAAGAAAAAATACAACAGTTGACAAATATGTGTACACGTAGATTTCTCATTTTAGACAGTTAAAACTCCAGGTATAGTCGATGAAACTTTAATTTTTAAAATAGTATTTTCATATAATATTAAACACATACAGTGCATTAAATTATACATAATGATTTAGTCGATAACCGAGGACTTTTTATTGATTTCCAAATTTAACATAAACGTTTTCAATAATAACAATACAGAACAAACTCATATTGTTCTGTTTATAAAACGCAAACGAATTAAAATTTTTTAAAAAGCACCGTTCAATATTTAGGAAAATACATAATCGAACTAAATAAAAGGAGAAGAAATATGAGGAAAGAAAATGAAAATATGTTTATTTATTACTGAGATATCTCTGGTACAGTCTTTAAAAATATAATTTAAGAAGCATGTGATCTGATCGGAAAGTGAAAAAATCAAAAGAATATTAAAAATACATGCAGATTTACTGAATTTCCATTGCTTTTAAGGCTAACTATCATATTTTTGTGTATGCATAAGAGATATGTACTGTCTGGTGTACAAAATTATATTTTTTACCTCATATTTTTACAGTTTTTACAGTTTACAGGCAGATTTTTATAGATATTTTATGTGTTAAACGGAACCTTGTCACTTGGTTGTTAAATGTTTTTTGGTAGAGGAGCTTCTATTGCGGTAACATCATTTCGTTTTTTATTATGGAATCTTTTGGTAGTACAAAAATTAAACTGGAGCGTTACTGAAAGTATTTACGATGTTATAAACACGTTATAACACACATATTAAAGGATTTCGTGTGAAGTCTATGTCTGATGCAGTATGTCTTCTATGTCTAATTTGAGAGGGAAATATCCAAGAAATTTCATTCTTTGTCCTAACACTTTATGCTGCCCGACTGCTGATACTATGATTGTATGATCCTGATAAATGATATAAAGCAGCATTTCACACATATATACAGTGCCAGCAAAAAATATCTTAACACTAAGCCACAATCTCAATGTTCGAATGTTTTATTTCATTTTTTCAAGTTTTAAATATAAAAGGCGGGTTAGAGTTTCTATCACGTGTTGGTTACGTAGAGTGGCTGCCCTTTGCAGCTTAACATGATTCAGAATTCTCTCTTTATTTGTTTTAGTTTTCGCATTTGCTTTGAAAACAGGATTTTTAAAATTCCTCTTTCTTTTCTTTACAAAAAGAAATTCTTTTGCACATAATCGACGTAAAAAGGTTAGGATTGTAGAAAACCTCGTTCTTTGACTTTGTTTGAGCAAAATGTTCCTGCAAACTTTTGATTTGCAAGCATTAGAGCAAAATAACTATGTCCAAAAAAACAGCATGGCCTATTTACCAAATGTCAGTACACCGAACCGAAAAATCGGTTCAAAAAGACCGAGAAAAGGTCAGCCAGGTCAGATAAATTTTTAAAACTAGACGTACTAGACGAATTATGACTATAAAAAATACAGAAATGGAAAACAAATATTACTAATGAATGTATCAGTTATCAGTAAGGGCCATCTATCGAAACTGCAGATTTTTCAATGAGTATTAAGATTTTTTTTCTGGAACGTTAAGTACACACTGAAAAAAATGAAGTACTCAGAAATGAGTAAGTCGATGTACTCATATCGAATGTGAGTGTATGTTTGGATCAAAAATGAACAAATTGCTTTCTAAATTTTGAAACAACATATGTTATCAAATCCAAACAAACGATAATTTTGAACCCAGTATTGATTTGTCTCATTCATGACGGCATAAAAGATACTTATTAATGTAAATATTAAATTATGAACGGTATTTTAAAATAATTTTAAAGTACACTTTCAAATAATGCTCTTGTCGTAAAAATGTTCGATTTGGGTATTTTACTTATAATTTTGATATTTCTCTTAATAAATAATCATTTTAATGTTTATTGTTCATAATTTTGAGCAAGAAATAAATACCAGCACATTTTCACTTTAATTTGTAAATTCAGGGGACAGATAATAGTGATTTATATTTGAGCACAACCATGGAATCAAAAATGAGTACATGTGTTTTTTCAGTCTTGAGAACTTTTGGATCGGAGCTATTTTGAGTATGTGACTTAAAATTGAGTACTTTTTACTGAATTTTGAGAACCCATTTTTTTCAGTGCATGAGTTTCAAAACTCACCTTATCCAAAACGCTAAAAAAGAGCATTCTCTATCAATCTCTTCTATTGGTGAATCTGCATTGAAAAAACACTACATTTGCAAAACAAACTAGGTTTATTGTATAATTCTGGCAATGTAAAACCTTGGTTTACAACGAAAATGATTGGACACAGATGTTTTTTGCGATTTCCCTAACTGTGATTTTTTTTCTTTTGAATAAGGCGAGTTTTGAGACTCTCATCCTCATAGATATATATAAACATTAAATGTAATACAAATTACCACATTAAAACGTGGAAAAAATAAATTAAAAGGAATATAATCGGAACTTATAAAACCAAAGTAGAATCGTCAGGCTATTAAATACATTGGAACTGTAAATGAAGTGTTTGGTTTCATCTTTATATTAGACACGAAATTACAAAATAATACGAATTTGGGCTACTAACAAAAATAAACCCAGAAAAAAACTGTAGAAAACAATCGGAATAAAATACAATTCAAAATTAAATTGGATAGAAAATGAAAAATCACATCAAACATTAAAGCTCCTCTTTAAAATGTGCATCAAAAAACGTATTGGCATGATTACATTCAACTGCTACAAATATATATATACATATGAATATATTATCTGTTTGAAATACATTTTGTGTATAAAAAGGCGAGTGAATTAAAAGTGTTTTAAAAGTACAGTACATGAAATAAAGAATTTATAATTTAAAAAAAAATTCGTTGTTGAGTACGGACAGTACAAACTTAAAGAACACTGAAAATGTTCCATTAAAGTTTTACCATGTGTTCATTGAATGTTTTTAAAAATCTCCATATCTTTCATACATGATTAATTTCTCAAACATGAAAAAAATAGACTGCTTCGAAAGAGTATTTATCAGCATTTAGAAAATGCATGGAAAAAAGTTAAAATTTTGAAGCCTAAAAACTTCCATGCTCCCATAATAGACTAATAATCAGTTAAAAATGAATAAATTCTTGTAACAAAGCGTCTTTTAAATGGCATTTGCTTTTTTCTTTTAGAAGCATATTGATTTACAAAAGTATTCTGATAATTTATTATCGCTTTACGAAAGAGAAAAAACTCTTCTACAGTCAATTTACGATCCTGTGAAACAATTCAAAGGAAGAAAAATGACATTCTTTAAAAGAACAATGACAATTGTGTTTTTCTGAGAAAATGATAAATATCTCCATTATTGCAGATATAAAGTTATCATATTTCGATTAAATTATGAGCAAGATTTTCTATTTTGTTTCTAAGACTTTGGATAACTTTCATCTATAGCCAAAGTTTTAGCATTTTATTTCAGAAATTATTCCTCAAATGTTAACAGGTTAGTAAAAAACAAGTTTATTTAATCGAAAAAAATATCAATTTTTTTTATCTTTTTAAAAATTACTTTAAAAAGTAATTTTAAGAAAATTTCTTTTGAACTATTATACTAAAAAGTGTACTGGAACAAAAAGATATTCAGTTAACGGCATACATAAAACATAAAATGCGCATTTTTGCTGCCAAAGTTATTTTATTGAAAACAGTTATTTTCAATCTTGCTTGAATGAAAGATTTGGTAACTATATATATAAAGAAAGAGGGAAAAAAGTGAGTGAGTGAGGGGTGGATGGGGGAGAATAGATATCCGGTTTATTATGGTGTGGTCGGACATTATGAAAAACTTCAATATCTGACGTATTGCAGCCAGGCGTACACTTCTTTTGATGTGTATTAGGGTGGGCCGAACTCACTAAAAAAAACTGTAGAAAATCTATAGCTTTTTGGCCCAAAATCTGTGGGAAATCCGAAGGTATTTGGCCCATTTTGCAGATATTTTTAAGAATATCTTTAAAAATTCTGCAGATATTTTAAAGATAAAGCTAAGTCTGCAAATTTTCTTCAAATTTCTGTATAAATTCTGTAGAAAGTGGGAATTTCTTCAGATAATTTTAAGATTATTTTTAGTGGGGAAACCACGTAAAAATGGTTTTCCAAGTCATAATACCGCGTAAAAGTTGCAAATTCGGAAGACTAAAAATTGAGTAAAAGAAGAAATAAAATCGATTTATACCTTCCAGTCGCGTTTTCGCTGTGAAGTTTGTCGAAATGTGGGAATTTTTTACTTTATTACAAAAATTTATAAATCATTCTCTTCACGAACGTAATAGCTGAAATTCTTATGTATTAAAATAACAAAACATAATGTTGGAATATTGTTTAAATTCACCAACATTTTCCGGACATCCAACATTTTTCACACATGTGCTCTAAATTTTGGCAAGAATCACATTTTTACGGTAATCTTTAATCTTACCTAGCCTGTTAATGTTTAGGTGTAATACCGTAATTTCCGGCGTATAATCCGCGGATCAAACAACTCTTTTTCGACACAGAAATTTGATTTAGTAATTTATGTCAAATATTTACCGAGATTTAAAAAGTTAGATTTTATTTTCGAAATTTTCTGGGTTGAAAAATAGTTGTTTGATCCGTGGATTATACGCCGGAAATTACGGTAGTTTTTTACAACTTTAAAGCGCGACCGGAAGATATTGGCGAATTTGAATATTATTTCCAGGCAATGTTTTGTTAGTCTAATGCATGAGAATTTCAGAAATATTGAGAATTTCAAAAATATTATATTTGTGAAAAGGCTAATTTAGAAACTTTTATAATAAGGTAAGTTTTTCCATATTTCGGCAAACTTTATAGCACATGCGTGGGAAATATAAACCGATTTTATTTATTTCTTAACTCAATTTTTAGTCTCCTGAATGTACAACTTTTCCGTGGTATTGCGACTTCAAAAGCAATTTTTAGGTTTTTTTTGACCCACCCTACAGTATAAAGCTCAATGAAAAGAAAAATTCTTGTTCAGTAAATTTAATTTCTAATAAAATATTTTTTCGGTAGATTAGTGGTATTTTATAAGGATTTTTTTATGTGCTTTAAAAAATTATCACAAAGTATCCATATTATAAAGGCCAAACGTATCTGTGCGTAACGCATACATCATTTTGCGAATGGCAACACTTTCCCCTGCAATTTCAGTTTTGCAATTTTCGTTACTGCAAATTTTACACTTCTAAACGTTGCACATTTTTAATTTTTGCACCGTCGGATAGAGAAAAAAATGTACCTTTAAATGCAATTTATTTAAAAGCTGTATCTCAATTTATTTTTGATATATTAATTTTTTTATGGTTTTTAGAACCAATTTTGTAATTGTGGCAACAGAATTTCTTCATTTTCTTTTAAAATTGAAACAATGCATAACATTTTTCTATGCAATTTCGGTTTTGTAATTTTCGATACTGGAAATGTTACACTTCTAAAAATCGTACATTTTAAATTTTTACACCGTCGTATAGAGAAAAAAATGCGCTTTTAAATGCAATTGGTTTCAAAACTGCATCTCAATTTATTTTTGAGATATTATTTTTTTTATATAATTTTTAGTACCAATTTTGTAACTGTGGCGTAACTGTGGCAACAGAATAACTCCATTTTCTCTTAAAATTGAAAAAAAAAGAAATTAAAATGCGTATACTATTTTAAAAATACCGCCTGTTACAAAATCTGGTGAATTTCGATTTTATTTCGTTTAATAATTTAAATAAATGAGTTTTATAGTATTTTGTTAATTTTAGCTTACAATACTATTTGTTTGAAAGTTAGAATGAGCAATATAAGATGTATTTTTTACTGCAACTAATTTTCTACATTTATTATAAATCAATGAAACAGTTTTTTCTTAAAGATTTTCTTTCGACGGGTTCCACCTCGTTTCATTAATGATAAAATAAATGTAGCAGATAGCTAAATCATAATAAGTTTAACTACATGACATAAATATGTTGAAATTGCTGAATTTTGGAGAATATCCAAACATATCATATTATTATATTCGTTGAACGGTCAGGCTAAACAAAGTCTGAAGTTGTTCAGTTTACAAATCTTATCATTTAATTCAAGTAACATAATACCAGATATTTAAATATTAAAGATTTTTTTTTTAGTGTGAATAGAAAAGTCAAGTCTGAAATTATTCTGTTTAAAAATTTTAGCATTTAATTCAAATAAAAATCTTTAAACACTAAAGGTTTTTTTTATGTATAAATAAAAAGTGTATATATAATGTTATGTAAATAAAAAAGTTAATAAGCAGCTATCATTAATTATTTAAATAAAGTACTTTTTTAATAAACATACTTTGGAAAGATAAAAAAAAATTGAAACTGTATATTTATTTTATTATTTTTCCTGGTTTGTAATCATATGTTGAAAATTCGTTTCTAGTTTGTGGAGCAAAAAATTAGCATCCCAGTAATTTATCTGTTGAAATTATTCAAATCAAAAAAATATGTATATATTTCTCAAGTTAAAATTCGATCGAAAATGCCTTAAGTTCTTTGTTAATTTTGAAATAAATATATTGAATTTATGAAAAGACTTGAAATTGCAAAAAGAAAAACTTCAGATTATAAAATAATGGACAACGTACATAATTCTAAACATTTTATGCGGTTTAAATTCAAATCTGTCAAGTTTTTGTTGTTGTTGTTTTACTTTCAGCTTTCTAAGAAGAAAGTATTGTAATCGAGATTTTTTCGACTGGTTTACGCTTTTTAGGGATCTGAGATTCCAAAAAACATATTTATGTAAAATATCTGTGCGTCTACATGTCCGTATCCCCATGTGTCCGTGTGTCTATAAGTTTCACTTTGTATAATCGAAAAATATATGACATTTTAAACAGAATTGAACTAAATTTAATATGTATGTTTTCGGCCAAAATGTCTCACCCAAATTTTGAGAAATTCGCTAGAAGCGGCCCTGTAAAAACGGTTTTTCTCGATGTTTCATAGCTCTACTGTATATAGGCAATTCAGGACGAACAATTCGCGTCCAGCTAACCCGGTGTTTCTCATGTAACTGGTAAAGACAAGAATAACGAAAAACAAGAAAACAGGAGTTCTGCTTTTGCAGAATTTAGTGTCACCCCGTATGAAAAAATTATATATGTAATTAAATATAGATAGTACAAAACATATTTCCTTTTCTTAAACTATAGAGGTTCTTAAAAATATATAGAGTTTATAATAAGTCCATGTTTTATCAGAATTCATTTATTTACAATTTTTCAAATTAGTAAATACTTTAATAACATTTTCTTTCATTTGTTATGGGGAAATGACAAAAAAAAAATAATAATAATAATAATCTATCGTTTTGCAACTATCATTCCTTTACTTTCTACAGAAATGGAGTATGTGAGTTGCTAACAAGAAATGGCGTTGAGAGCAACAAAAGAATTAATATATGAAAAATAAATTGAGACGATCATTTCAAAAAAATTGTATTTAAAAGTACTTTTTCTTCTCTATACGACGGTATAAAAATTAAAAGCATACCATGCTTAGAAGTTTTAAAAGATTGCAAAAGAGTTTATCCATAGAATGATGCATCTGTTTCATTTTACTGCTATCTGATATAACGGAACATTATTTTTCAGAAAATAATTAAATTGTTGGCCGAAAAAAAATAGCATTCTGGGGGGTTACTATTGATTTTATTAAATCGTTTAGACGAGATTAACTCGTGTTTACTCCGATTAGTAAAATGAAGCAGAAACATAAAATGAAAATCAAAATTGGTGTAGCATTCAAATAATAACTTTGAAGGATTAACATATATGTAATAATTTTATAAAGGGTACTGCTCTATAATCCCGTCGACCAATTTCGCCAAATAATAGCCGAATTATACATACTGGCATAATTTTTATTTTAAATAACGAAAAAAACAAATAATTAGTAGAATATTAACAAAAAATATTAATAAAATTTCGAAATAAAAAAACCCTTAATGACGTTTTAAACACGTGAATCGTATTCAATGTCATTGAATGTGACATTCACGATCATCCATTATTGGCAATTAATCTTGTAGTTTGGCGATAATTTTTTGGTCGAGGGGATAACCTAGTAGTACCTTTATAAAGTATTGAGATGTATGAGATAGAAGAAAGTTTTAGTATTAGCACATCTGACTAGTTTACAGTATCATAATCAACACGTTAGTATGATTAATTATGAAATAAATAAAAAAATAAAACGAGTCACTTTTAAACAAAACCAAATGATATTTATAATTATAACAAAGCATTTTTAAAAATTATGTTTTATTCAAAGATATAAAACAATTTATTTTTGGAAAAGCAAAAACTGTTCCTAGCTGTTCCGCTTCCATGCAAATAAAGTTAGAAAAAATTATCAAAAATTATTAAAATAAAAATAGCCTGTAAAATTTGGGTTATGTCATGTTTCATAGCTTTTCATCATTGATTCTTATGTATTTTGTATCGCTGATGCTGAGTCTGAAAATGATCTTCATTTTTAACTGTCACGTTAGGTATTTTTTCATAATTCGTAAATGTCCAAGCTGAAAAAGACAAAAAACAACAAAAAAATACACTATAAAAGAAAAACAATGACTGTGTTTTTTAGCTTTTGATAGTTCAATCTTGCGTATTTCGTACCTCTGAATAGGAAAATGACTTTCATTTTTTACCATCACATGAGAAGGTTTCGCAAATAGCAACTTTTTTTTTATTTTTAAAGAGTTGAAATATTTTAAAAATCTAATACAATAAAAAACACGCAAAACATTTTTTTTTCATAATAATTTGACTATAATCTGGCAGATACTAAGCATTTTTAGAGCTAAACATATAAAATATAGTGTATATAAAATCATGCGTGAAATTTCTTTTAAAATGCTCATGCTTCGTTTCATGCTTTTCTTTGTAAATTCGCTATGGGATTCACCACAGTACATTTTTTTATTTTGGCTGGTAATGAGACTGGAAATTTCTGGCAGATGTATTTCAAACATTTGCATTCTTTTGGTAAAGCTTTAGCAAATTGGTTTGACAGATTTTCGATATTTTATAACTTTTTAACTTTCAAATTTGCGATGTGCGATGAAAAAAAAAACCCTGACATGATGATTAGATATGAAAGTCATTCTCAGATTCAGCGGTAAAAAATACATAATAAAAAGAATATTGCCCAATTAAACTGATAGCATTCAGCTCACAGGCTACGCATACTAATTGTACATTACAGCCTTATATTTTCAAGGGTTATGTCCGGTCGAAAAACAAAATAAGGGGGGGGGGCGGAGCTCCCTCCATTTCCCCGTTTTATTCGTAATCATTGGATCCCTTAACTCATCAGGAATATGCTTTATCATATAAACAAAAACTGATAATTCTGCATAAAAAAACACTTTATATCAATTAAGGGGAGCTGCATTAGCCCCCCGTTCATCCTCTTTATATTTATTCAATGAACACAATAATAATCACGGAGGTACCTCATCAGAATGATCTTTTATCTAAATTTTGAGCGAAAACTGATAATTCTGCATGAAAAACCCATTTATGTAAATTAAAGGAAGGGGCATGAGCTTCCCGTTCCTCCTCTTATACATATTGAATGAACTCCAAAAACTAATCAGGGAAGCGCCTTATCAGAATATACGTATATCCAAAATTTCAAGTGAATTGTATATTTTTATCATGAGTTATCGCATGACGCGCATACGCACATACAGAACGGACGGGCGCATAAGCTCTCAGGCTTTGATAGCCTGAGAGCCAAAGTTAAAAAGCCAAAGTTAAAAAAAAACACAACCATCACCGTTTTGTATAAACGCCTGATGTAACAAAAATACAGCCAGATCTCTCCATCAAGTGGCAGAGAAAAATATTAATTATCTAAACAAAGCAATTTATTTGCTCTTTACACAAAGCCGTAAACTTTTTTATTAAAATGTAAATAAAATTTTAGCTATCTAGGATATACTCAATAAAATGCTCAGATGTAAACTGTTTGATAAAGGAATTTTGGAGACAATCCAATTTTATTAATAATGTTTCTTGACATATTTTTCAGACTATTTAATTTACAAAATATTTAATTAATAACAATTAGCAGAGTAACATGAGCATCAACACTAACATGCAGATTAAAAATTAATTTCTTTATCAGAAACAACAGATAGTGATCATTAATAACTTGCCAAAGCTGGCTGTATTATGTTAAAATAGTTCTGAATATATTCTTTAAAAAATCGTTTTGAACTAGCAGTTTTATTTTTTAAAGCGCATTGATTAACTACCGCATGCAAGTAATTAATTATCGTTTCATGTAGAAAAAATAAACTTTGGTTCATTCAAATTACCATTCCAGTGGCATAATTTAAATAGAGAAAAATGTACATAAAACCAAAATAAAATACTCAGATTACTTAAAGGTGTTTTTTATTAATAAAATCTAGTACTTTCGAGCATGTCATGCTCATCATCAGTGTTAAAACAACTAAAGAGTAAAAGTCGAAGGCTGAGTTCTTTTATACGAAGTGGACTGATCCAAAGACAAGGTAAAAAAAAAAGGGGGGGGGGGAGAAGTCGGAATTTTTTTACGTTGTCTTTGGATCAGCCCACTTCGTATAAAAGAACTCAGCCTTCGACTTTTACTCTTTTGTTGTTTTAACCCTGATGATGAGCATGACATGCTCGAAAGTACTAGGTTTTATTAATAAACACCTTTAAGTAATCTGAGTATTTTATTTTGGTTTTATGTATATAAATAAGGTAAATTAAAAGATTCGACATATGTGGTATGTTATGTCATTTTAATCTTACGAGAAAAATGTAGTTATTCAGGAAATAGTTAACAGTTTTTTAAATCATGAAAATTTTTCTTAATATCGAATTAAATTCTTTTTTACAAACAGGGCAAATGTTTTGGGAAAAATTATTTTTTATTTATCGCAAAAAATAAACAACTTTTTAAAGAAAATCACTAAGGTATTTTGAAAATCATAAAAAATCATACAGTTACATACATATTTTAGATAGATTTAGAGAAATAGATTAATTATACCAGTACAAGGATGAGAAATTTCAATTTTCAAACTTTAATATATTTTATAAAAAAGTATATTAAATATGTAAAAAAAGATCACCTGAGAAAAACTGAAAAAATAATTTATACTCATATGATAGCTGCCAATCTTGACTATTTTTTGCTACCTCTACATTTTAATTATGAACATTTTTCTTAATGAATCTAAGAAAACATACTGTTTGATGAAATAATTTTCTTTTCTAATCAAGTATAGTTATGAGGGGGGAAATGTAAAAGTTAACATCTGTAGTCATTTAACTGGATTTGTTTGTTTACAAACTAAAAGCATGGTCATGTGCATTCTTTTGCTACCAGTAATTCTTAATGGAAATCTTCGCATTATTTAATCACATACGTCTATTATTATACAAGGTGAAGAAACGGTAAAAAATCTGCGTGGTTCAAAATAAATATACGACTGGAACAGTATAAAAGCTTTGGTGGCTGAGAGTAAACAACCAAAAACGGTTAACTGCATAAAACACGTGCTTTTAGCAGTACACAAAGTGCAACTTTTGCAGAACTACACATTAAGCTATATATGTATGCTATTAAATAGCACCTCACGTAGTGGAAAACTTTAATAGCAGTATAGCTGAGAACATTGTCCTTCTGCTGAACTATTGCATAGAAAAAAAAGAGTATTCCAAAGAAAGCAATTTCAAGATGTTGATATTATTTATGACGGTCGATTATATGTATAATGGATATAGTCCCTTGGCGGAATACCCTCCATTGGGATCTTTCTAAGCGTGACTAATCTGTATTTCGCAAGGTTCGAAGAAAACCACGAAAACTCCGAACGATTAGGCCAATGGACACGATTGGGTTCAAATCCAGCACCTCCCGTCAATCAGCTCCAAGAGCAGAACTTCTCAGCCAGTGGTGGTGCCAAAATAATTACAAATGCATTCTTCTGAGAAAGAAAATGCAGTTTTTCGTTAATATCAAAATAAAATGTCGGTTATTAGCATCTCATGTAGTTGAAAACATAATTAACAATGAAACTCAGTACATTTGCAACCCACTTAACTAATCCAAAGAAGAAAAAGGTATATTTCATGTAAAACACACACAGTGAAAAAATGGCTCTTCTTATTAAGTAAAATAAATTCCATTAATATCAAAATAAATTGTCAGTTATTAATTACACTAGTAGCATCTTTTTTTGTATACCCCGAAAGAAATGTATGTAAATGTATTAGTGTACCTTCCTTAAACCTAAAAGTATCAGCAGAAATATTCTATCACGTCGCAGTTTTCTTTCTACAGTCAATTGTTTTTTTAACTAACCAACGTGGCGACGACAGTTTAATGTTCATTCGTTCGCTTCAAACAACGAATATTTTCTTTCGAATTGAATTAAAATGTAGAGTAGAAAGTGCAAATAAAGTTCTGATCGTTTTTGCTATGTTTGTGGACAGTTTATATTTTCAAAAAAAGAAGACTCACTGTAGATTCGTTAAAAAGTGTATATCTTCATTACTTTGGATTTCCTGTTGCAAACCAAGATAAAAAGTGGGTGCCTCATGTGTATTGCGAAAACTGTAAAATTGTTTTACTCGTGGTCATCAGGCTAAAACGTACACCTTCCATTTGGTTCACCAATGCTATGGAGAGAACCTAGTAATCATGAAATTGATTGTTACTGTTGCGTTACGAATACAGTGGAATGTAATACAAAAAATAAGGCGAATATTATATATGCCAAAGTTCCGTATGTTACTAAACTCAATTTACATTCGAAAGATCTACCACGTCCAGTCTGTCCCGGTAATTTGTGTGCAAATATACTAGGAGATGACAATGAAAGTGATGTTGAATTCAAATCGATTTCTAGTGATTCTGACGAATTCTCTCTTCAAGAAAAGACACCACATTTAATTAACCAAGCCGAATTTAATGATTTTATAAGAGATTTACAGTTATCAAAATCTAAAGCAGAGCTTCTTGGTTCTCGCATACAACAATGGAACTTATTAACACTAAAACACAAAAGTTACGTTGTCTAGAAAAAGAAGCAAAGTTTACTCAGAAGTTTTCAAAAAAGAAGGTGAATATTGTTATGAAATGTACAGATGGAAGTAAACATGTCATTAAAGATTCATTTCCTGTATTCGCATCTGAATTTTTCCCCTGGAAACTTAGGAAATATGAGTGATAAACAACGGAAATGTTTTCACCAAGATTTAAAGGTTTCTGAAGGGGATTCATCAGGGATTTTGGGATATAAACATACTAGAGGATTACTGTTGGTCTATTATAAGAGAAACTGACCCAAATAACTGTAAAAAGAAGCCAAAAATTAGCCATTTTTGATTTTTTTTATATTAATACCAAAATTATGTAATCCAGTTAAGTAAATAAATATTTCTTAAACTAGACGTGACAGAATTTTTTTTATTATTTTTTCTGGATAACTCTATCTAAATAAACAACAAATTAAGAACTTTCAGCTGGGGTATAAAAACCGTGTAAACTAGTGTTATTATTTTATATGGTTGAAAACATTATAAACTCAGTGAGATTGCAATATGCTGAAACATTTAAAAAAAAATAAAAAGCTTTATTTTGTTTAAACCAATAACTAATGCGTTTTGGGGAAAAAGTCAGCAAGTTTACCGTTAATATCAAAAGAAATTTATCAGGTCTGTATTACATAATCAAGTAAAAGTTTCTGTTACAAATATACTTAATAACCCAATCCTTGGAGAAATTCCAATTCAATATTATATTCCAGGAAACAAGTTAGAAAATCTTCACAATTCTGTTTAAAGAGACAGAATGGATTTATTTATCGTATAAATAAAGTTTTGGAGAAAATTCTTTAGAATGTAAAGAAATTGCAATCTAAGATGAGCAGAGCGGGTTGAATAAAACTTCTAATGCATAAAAAAACTATACTTTTATGCGATTATATGAACATGTATTTCCATTTTTATCTACTGAAGATAGGAGTTTTGATTAAACTTTCAATTGTAGTGAAGTTTTATTATTATTATTATTATTATTATTTATTTATTTATTTATTTATTTATTTATTTATTTATTTATTTGTAATTTTACCTTTCTTTGCATCACATGATTTTTAAAAATTGAAGATAATTATTATTTGTCGTTTTTCTAAAAGCGACAGATAATAATTATCTTAAATTTAT
The DNA here is from genome assembly GCA_964019185.1 of Maratus speculifer. Taxonomy (NCBI): domain Eukaryota; kingdom Metazoa; phylum Arthropoda; class Arachnida; order Araneae; family Salticidae; genus Maratus; species Maratus speculifer. The sequence goes on from OZ025301.1 coordinate 113,869,695, forward strand.
TGCTTCCTGAGATACTTTCAAAAATATCTGAAGATTCAATAAGTTTAAAGAAATAATCTTACAAATATAAGTATTATTAATTACATAAAATATTAAAATTACGTAAGTAGATATTAATTACATAAAACACGTGCTTTTAGCAATACAGAAATTACAATTCCTGTAGAATTATGGACCAAGTTATTTGTGACAGATATAAATTAGTACACCACGTAGTGGAAAACATTAATAACAATGTATTGCAGAACATTTATAAACTTCTGAAATATATCAAAGAAGAGAAACCATCATTCCGTACAAAAAGTAACTAATGCGTTTTTGGGTAAAAGTCATAAAGTTTACCGTTAATATCAAAGTAAATTTATCAAGTCTATATTACATAATCAAGTAGAAGTTTCCGATACAAAAACACTTAATAACCCAATCCTTGGAGAAATTCCAATTCCATATTAAGTTCCGGGAAAAAGGTTAAAAGTCTTAACAATTCTATTTAAAGAGAGAGAGGAAGGATTTATTTATCGTATAAATAAAATTTTACAAAAAAATCTTTACGATATAAAGAAATTTCAATCTAACATGAGCAGGGCGAGTTGAATAAAACCTCTCATGAAAAAAACTATACCTTTATCCGGTTTTATGAAGATATATTTCCATTCGCATCTTTTTATTTACTGATTGTAGGAGTTTTGATGAAACTTTCAATTATAGTAAAGTTTAATTATTATTATTATTATTTATTTGTGATTTTACCTTCCTTTGCATTACATGATTTTTAAAAATTGAAGATGATTGTTATTTGTGGTTTAAAAGCGACAGATAATAATTATCCTAAATTTATTGCTTCTTGGATACTTTGAAAAATATCTGAAGATGCAATAAATTTAAAGAAACAATCTTACAAATATAAGTTAAGTAGGTATTAATTGCATAAAACATGTACTTTTAGCAATACACAAATTACAATTCCTGTAGAATTATGGACCAAGTTATCTGTGACAGATATAAATTAGTGCGTCACATAGTGGAAAACATTAGTAACAATGTATCTCAGAACATTTATAATATTCTAAAATTTTTCAAAGAAAAAGCATTATTTCGCACAAAAAAAATAACTAATGTGATTTGAGGTAAAAACCATAAAGTTTACCGTTAATATCAAAATAAATTTATCATGCCTCTATCCGTAATCAAGTAGAAGTTTCTGACACAAAAGTGCTTAATAACCCAGTCCTTGGAGAAATTCCGATTCAATATTATGTTCCAGTTACGAAATCCAGGAAACCAGTTACAAAAACTTCACAATTCTATTAAAGAGTCAGAATGGATTTTTTTTTATTGTATAAATAAAGTTTTGGAGAAAATTCTTTACAAATAAAAGAAATTTCAATCTAAGATGAGCTGGGCGGGTTGAAAAAAACTTCTCATAAATAAAAAAATATATAATTTTATACGATTGTATGAAGATATATTTCGAAGCGCATCTTTTTATCTACCGCGGGAAGGAGCACTGATTAAACTTTAAATTGTTGTGTGGTTTGTTTATTTTTATTTATTTATTTACTTACTTATTTGTAATTTTACCTTCATCTGCATTATATGATTGATAAAATTTGAAGGAAATTATTATTTGTTGTTTTTCAAAAAACGCAAAAAATAATTATTTTAAATTTATAGCTTCTTAAGATACATTCAAAAACACTTCTGAGGAAGCATTAAATTTAAAGAAATAAAGTTACAAAGATATAAGTATTTCCGTAAGTAGGTGTTAATTGAATAAAATACGTGCTTTTAGCAATGCACAAAATGCAATTCTTTCAGAAATACGGAACAAGTTATCTGTGCCAGATATAAATTAGTACGTCACTTAATGCAAACCACTAGTAACAATGTAGCTCGGGAAATTTACAATCTTCTGAAATATTTCAAAGAAGAAAAAGCTTTTTACCGTGCAAAATAATGATTAATGCATTTTTTGGAAAAAGTCGTAAAGTGTACTGTTAATATCAAAATAAATTTATCAAGTCTGTATTACATAATCAAATAAAAGTTAATAATCCAATCCTTGGAGAAATTCCAATTCAATATTATGTTTCGGGAAACAAGTTAGAAAATCTTCACAATTCTGTTTAAAGGGTCAGAATAGATTTATTTATCGTATGAATAAAGTTTTTGAGAAAATTCTTTACAATGTACAGAAATTTCAATCTAAGATGAGCAGGGTGAGTTGAATAAAAGCTCTAAAAAAACTATACTTTTATCCGATTATATAAATAGATATTTCCAAGCGCATCTTTTTTTCTACCATGGGTAGAAACACTGATTAAAATTTCAATTGTTGTGAGGTTTCTTTTTTTATTGTTATTTATTTATTTATTTGTAATTTTACCTTCATTAGCATTATATGATTGTTAAATATTCAAGGAAATTATAATTTGTTGTTTTTCAAAAAATGACAGATAGAAATTATTTTAAACTTATAGCTGTTTGAGATACATTCAAACATATTTCTGAAGAAGCAATAAATTTAAAGAAACAAAGTTACAAGGATAAGTATTTCTGTAAGTAGGTTTTAATTGCATAAAATACGTGCTTTTTACAATACCAAAAATGCAATTCTTGCAGAATTATGGACCAATTTATCGGTGTCAGATATAAATTAGTACGTCACGGAGTGCAAAACATTAGCAACAATGTATTTCAGGACATTTACAATCTTCTGAAATATTTCAAAGAAGAAAAAAAACGTACAAAATAATGACTAAAGCGTTTTTGGAAATAAGTCATAAAGTTTACCGTTGATATCAAAATACATTTATCAAGTCTGTATTATACATAACCAAGTAAAAGTTTCTGTTACATAAGTGCTTAATAACCCAATCCTTGGAGAAATTCCAATTCAATGTTATGTTTCGGGAAACAAGTTAGAAAATCTTCACAATTCTGTTTAAAGGGTCAGAATAGATTTATTTATCGTATGAATAAAGTTTTGGAGAAAATTCTTTACAATGTACAGAAATTTCAATCTAAGATGAACAAGACGAATTGAATAAAATCTCTCATAAATAAAAAAATTCATACTTTTCCCCGATTCTATGAAGATATATTTCCAAGCGCATATTTTTATCTACTGCGAGTAGGAGCACTGGTCAAACATTCAATTGTTGTAAGGTTTCTTTGTTGCTTTTTTTGTTGTTGTTGTTGTTTTATTATTTATTTAATTAATTATTTGTAATTTTTGCTTCATTTGCATTATATGATTATTAAAAGTTTAAGATAATTATAATTTGTCGTTTTTCAAAAAAGAACAGATAACATTTATCTTAAATTTATTGCTTATTGAGGTACTTTCCAGAATATCTAAAGAAGCAATAAATTTAAAGAAACAAGCTTATAAATATAAGTATTACCGTAAGTAGGTGTTAATTGCACAAAACACCTGCTTTTAGAAATACACAAATTACAATTCTTGTAGAACTATGGACCAAATTATCGGTGTTGTGTTAAATATAAATTAGTACACCACATAGTGGAAAACATTAGTAACAATGTACTTCAGAACATTTACAACCTTCTGAAATTTTTCAAAGAAGAAAAAGCATTATTCCGTTCAAATCAATGACTAATGCGTATTTGGGAGGAAAGTCATAAAGTTTACCGTTAATATGAAAATAAACTTATGGTACTACTCTGTTATCCCGTCGACTAATTTCGCCAAATTATAAAAATCGCCAAACTAATAGCCAAATTATACCTGTTGACATAATTTTTATTTTAAATAACGAAAAAAACAAATAATTAGTAGAATATTAATAGAAAATATTAATAAAAAGTTGAAATATAAATCACTTAATGACATTTTAAGCACGTGAATCGTATTTAATGTCATTTAATGTGACATTCACGATCATCCATTATTGGCATTTAATGTTATAGTTTGGCGATAATTTTTTGGTCGACGAGATAACCTAGTAATACCAAACTTATCAAGTCTCTGGTACATAATCAAGTAGAAGTTTCTGTTTAAAAAGTTCTTAATAATCCATTCCTTGGAGAAATTCCGGTTCAATATTATTTTCCGTTAAAAAAGTTAAAAAATCTTCACAATTCTGTTTAAAGAGTCAGGGTGGATTTATTTATCGTACAAATAAAGTTTGGAGAAAATTCTTTACAATGTAAAGAATTTTCAATCTAAGATGAGCAGGGCGGGTTGAATAAAACCTTCCATAAATAAAAAAACTATACTTTATCCGATTCTATGAGGATATATTTTCAAGAGCACCTTTTTATCTACCGGGGGTAGGAGAATTGTTTAAACTTTCAATCGTTTTGAGGATTGTTTTTTTTTTATTATTATTCTTATGATCGTAATACATTTATTTATTTGTAATTTTATCATATGCCTTCATTTGCCATTGAATATCTATTAAGAATTACAGTTAATTATTATGAGTTTTCTTTCAAAAAACAACAGTTAGATTAAATTTATTCCGTCTTGAGATAAGGTACCCTGGGGTAATAACGCCACGTTAAGGTTCTACCAATTTTCACAGCTCAGTTTTAATTTGTATTTTTCAAACAAATGTTTGATTTGATACAGCAACTCATTTACTATCTATATAAAAAAAATAATTTAACAGATATATATTCGTAAAATGTGATGGCGTGATTTCTTGACCAATGCTATTTAGCGTTATTACCCACCTATATGGGTAATAACGCCGTGCAAACAAAACTATGAAATAAGATAGAATAATTGCATGTAGATTTCCCAATTCTAAAAATACAAACTGTACAAACTTAGAAATTGACAAATTGCATTCTAAGCTATTGAAAATGTTCAATTTTTTGTGAAAGTGTAAGAAAAATAAAGATGTGGTGTGGGGGGAGGGTGAGGCAAAAGAATATCAGACCGTGAGCTTCTTTTTGCTTAAAAATGACCGCTTAAATAGAATTGTTAGAAACATTGCACAGTTTTAACTGTGTTTATTTGAATCAGTATTTAGGATGTAGCTCGGCCACTGTAGGGAATCAACCGGGGTATTAATGCCAAGGATTGGTGTTATTACCCCGTTATAGTTATTGCGCTGTACATTTTAAATTGCAAATTATCTCGAGAAGATATCTAAAATCTTTAACAAAATTTTGAAAGTCCATGAAATGTACTACAAATTTATGTAATTACAAAGTAATTCCGGATTAAAAAAAAATAGTCTTCCCATCACAAAACATATCTCGCAAATTTTAGATCAAGCGTTAATTTTAGTTGCTTGTAAAAACAATAAGACCTAAAAATGAAACAAATTAACTTGAAGCTGTTTTTTGCGATTTATATGACTCAAAACCCTTCTGCTCAAAGCACATGGGTGTCATTTACCAGATTATTTCATAATTATACAAAATATTAGAACTTGGCGTTATTACCCCGCCTAGCGTTATTACACCAGACCACCTTACATTTAAAAATATTCTGAAGAAGCAATAAATTTAAAGAAACAAGTTTACAAATGTAAGTATTTCTGTAAGTCTGTATTTTAACAAAATTATTATAAAAAGTATCTTATTTATCTTTTTTTCATACATAACTATTGAATAGAGATGTTGATTTAAATTAGGATGGTGTTTATAAATATTACACGAAAAGTACCTACGATTAGACGGTATTTTGTGATATTGAAAGTATCTTTTTTTATGAATATTTACTATTTCAAAAAAAATCTGAAAGCTATGTATGTTTCGTTTTTGGGCTTTTTAAAATTGGTCTCGTCGAATCTTCGATGAAGTTATTAAAAACAAAAAATACGCATATAAACACCGAGCATAATTTCAAGGTGTTTTCTTAGGTAGAATATAGAATATCACATTTCATATTGGTAACAATCCCGAATTGGTAGCCCTTTCGAGTCCGAATTTTTTTTCCTATTTTGAGAACAAAATCACTTTTTCTTTAATAATGTTAATCGTAGCTATCCAAATACAGATACTGAAGTTTAAAGATTATCTCATTATCTTAAATCTAATGACTGTGTTTATTTTAGTGCTCGCGATGGGATACGTATAGCAGCTATACGTTTAAACGATATACGTATATCCGTATAATACGCTTTTCTGCTATACGGATACTTTAGAATATACGTTTAAACGTATCCGGATACGTATAACGCGTATCAACTAAACGTATATTTAAGAATACGTATATTTAATGTATACGTATATTCCACGTATCGTATCTAATTTAAATAGCAGACTTCATCAGTCGTATGTCACTGAATTGAGAATAATTTGGAAATCGGTGGTGTTACGACAGGAATCCGCATAGTACGTCTTATTATAAGAGATCAAGTAATAAAAAGCGTATACTTTATAAAAACTTTTGCAAAAAGTTCACAAAAAATCAGACTCCTGATTGGCCAATCTCGTTTCACTAACAGTAAAATATCTATCTAAATTCCGACCAAGAATGTAGAAATCGTAAAAAAGACAGCATAGTAGCACCACCTGTTGAACGATTTACACACAAAACTAATCAGCACCAATTTCAATCAGGCACTACCTGAAAATATAGGGGAGACTGGGGCACATGTGAACATAGCTTTTTTTCTCATAACTGGGTTAATTTCTATAAGCAAAACTACTCAATATAGTAAATAGTACTTTTTTACGCATGGTAATTTTTTTAATTATTTTTATAGCTCTTTTTACATTTCTTAAAAGTTTTATGAATTCAAAAAAAAGTTCATATGTGCTCCAACGAAGGGGCAGCTGTAAACACAAGGGCAACATGTGAACACAAGGAAAAATAATTATTTGACACTTTTTTATTATCTTTTCCATATGTTACCATAATCATCAGTTGTACTATCTGTTAAATTCACTATAAAGAAAAATATATGTATATTTATTTAATTTCTGAGTGATATGTTTAAGCAAAATATTATAAAATAAAAATAAATAGATTGTGTTTTTTTTTTTTGGGGGGGGGGGGATTAGATAATTGATAAAATATTGTTGCAATAAAATAAAAGCTTAAAGAAGTAAACTTGAGAAAATAATAGAATTTAAATTTTGCTTAGGGCTTTTTGTTTGAGAGAGATTTTAGGGAGGGAGCATTTGGATAATATTTGTCGGAAATCTACTGAAAGGCGAAAGATTTTCATTCCTATATTTGCCTTATTTGCCTATAAATTAAGGATAAAAAATTGTTTTCCGTTTATAAGCTTCCTCCAAATTTAATTTATTTTGCTTTTAAAAGAAAGGGGGGGTGGAAGTCAATAATTAAGATTTCACAGTAGTTTAAAAATTTTATTTTCTTAAAATATAATTTTATTTTCAAAGCACCAAATAACATAGCTGTTTAAGAAATAAAAGTAAACTAATACTACAAGTTTGCAACAAATGAAATAAAAAAAATTTCAAAGTTGTTAAAAGTAATATTTTTTGCATTAACGATGCATAAAAATAGTATTGAAAACCGTTAAATAAAATAATATATAACATTTATTGTATTTTAGAAAACATTAAATTTATTTAAATTACAATTGAACATAATCGAGCTTGTTGCTTTTTATGTATTTGCTGACAGATATGTTTGTAAAAGTTTCTATACAAAATCAAGTTTATAAGACAGAAATGTCTTCTATTTCAATAAAATTATAGATAATGGAGCTGGCATTATTTTCATGAAGTTAACTAAAAGGAACAGAATAACTGAATGATTATTGGAGAATTTAATGCTGTGTTCAGATCTGCTCCAACTACACTCTTCATAAGTGCCCCACACTCCCACAAGAGTTAAAATGACAAATCTTTAACATTTTTCAATTTTGGCAAAAAAAATTTCGTAAATATTTATTAGTAGCCACAATATGTGTTAAAACGTTAATTTAAAAAAAAATGAATAAATAAATAAAATTATTCTCCAACTAGCAAGTTGGAGATTTTACTTTTGAGTTCAGTTAAGCAGTATTTTGGCTCCTGGGGACAAACAAAATGTCGAAGAGTTTCATCATTTTTTTCCCAAATGTTTATAGGTGCTACTATCTTTGGTAATATTTTGAAATAATAAAACATACAATAACTTGTGAAAAATAGCAATGTTCTCATATGCCCCATTTTCAAGTGTGCCCCAGTCTCCCCCATATGTGTTTTTTATTTCTGTGTATTAGGTTTTGAGATAGAGCGCCCACAAATCTCATGTCACACACAGACAGACAAAGTCACAAACTCACAGGCAGATATTTTGTAAAAACATGTTTTTCGGACTCTCTTACCCTTAAAACGTGTAAGCCCGTCGAAAGTTTTCCCTTGTTAATTAAATACTTTCTTCTTGTAAAGATACAAGAAAATATAAAGTAAAGTAAAGTATATAAAGTAAAGTAAGTACTGCGCCACAGATCTTCCAAAGAATAGTTTGATTCTACCACAACTAATGTAAGACATTTCATAATAAATAACTTAGTTTTTTGGGGAAAAAACCAAAATCTAAACTGAGGAACGTATTCAGATTTTTTTAAGTGCCTGCAAAACAAGTAGTGGTTAAGGAAACACATCGTAGTTCTTTGAACAAAGAAACGCGATGGGGATACTCTACCGGATATTTCTCAATGTCGTTAATCCGCAGAAAAACATTAAAAAATCAAATTTCATACCTTGAACGAAAAACGTTTAAACGTTTATACGTTTAACCGCTTGCATAAGATCCGTATATACGATGTACCGTATATGCTCTTTTGTGCTATACGTATAAACGCCGATGCCGTATTATACGTATAGTTAATCCGTATTTCGTATAATACGTATTATACGTATACTCGTATAAACGTATAATCGAGAGCACTAGTTTATTTTGTGTATTGTGCAAAATTCTTATTTTTATGGTAATAGTTTCATGAAGAGCTTTGGTAGACGTTTGGAAAGTATCGTATTAAAACTGTTAGTTTAGCAAATATTACAACTTTGTCTTTTTTTTTTTTTTTTCGTTTCATCCCACATTATTTGTTTAGAAAAGAAACTTATATTTCAAAAAAGTAAAATATATGTATAAAACAAAAGGAATCTCCAACGGAGCAAAGAGAACTAAACAAACTTTTATTATTATTGTTATTATTAAATGTCAAAACATATACCGGGTGTCCCAAAAATGACTGATGGATTTTAAAATTCAATAACTTGCAAACGGTGACAGCTACTTAAAAATTATTGCAGGAGGGTTATTTATAATGTCAGGAAATTTTTTAACGTTTTTTCTGATTTTAGTTCGAATTTCAAACAATAGGTGGCGCTGACGGCGATTGAAGGCCAGGTGATCTGTGCTGAGTAACGCCAGTTTCAGCGACGACCTGGCCTTCAATCGCCGTCAGCGCCACCTATTGTTTGAAATTCGAACTAAAATCAGAAAAAACGTTAAAAAATTTCCTGACATTATAAATAACCCTCCTGCAATAATTTTTAAGTAGCTGTCACCGTTTGCAAGTTATTGAATTTTAAAATCCATCAGTCATTTTTGGGACACCCGGTATGAAATTCTAATAAAAAGTGTATAGCTGAAAATAATACTCCATGAAAAGACGTATACTATTAATAGTGCACCAGACCCGAAAAGGTAAGTATTATTTTTTCAATGAAATGCAAAAAATAAAACTTGAATCCTTTTTTACCATCTCAAGAAATTTAAGACATGATGCTTCCGCAATTTGGCCACTTATGAAGTCGATTTTCCTCAAAATTCATAGTAAAGTATCGCGGTTGAGATTATTTAATTTCTCAAATTCAAAAAATTAATATTAAAACAAAAAACCAATTTTTTTTATCTTCTGTCTAATGAAATCAAGAAATATATCCCAGCTCTACATAAAACATTGTAGAAATTATTCATAATACTTTCTATAGAGGTGGAACATAATTATATTCTTTGCCATCCGCCACCTGTGCCTATTTCGTCACTATTGTTTGCTGTGGAAAACAATGTTGATATTAATAAATTAAAATAGAAATAATAAGAAATAATAAAATGTTTTTTGTATTTTAATTAAAATTAATAAAATGTTTTTGTATTTTTTTTTACAAGTAATAATATAAAATAATATACATGAATATATTAACTTTTGTATTACAAATTGTCATTACCATGCTCACTTATGTCATTACCATGTTCCTTAAAATATTAAAATCAGTTTTAAAATGTTTAATTACTAATTTAGTCTCTGTTGATGCTTGTATGTTAACGTTTATGAATACTTCATACAGGTTACTATTTACAAAAACATATTAAACTTTCTGAGTATTTCTAAAAATTTAATTTTGTTATGCCAAAACATAGACAAATTTCGAAAATGGCCTATTTGCCTGCGATCAATTAATGCTGGAAGTGTAGTTTCAGTCGTGATACGTTGTTTATAATTTTGCTTTTTTTGCATATTACTTGATTTGTATAAATTCTGCCAATCATATACAAGGCTACACCAAATACATCATTAGATTTTCGTTTATTACGAAAAGTGCTGAATGGAAATTTTCAGCTATACAATACGTTTAATTGAGGTAGCTTTAACATACTATATAGTATAAATACAAATCTAAAAATTATATATAAGGCTGAACAAAACAATTCTGAAATTTTCCCAACTACTGCACTCTAAAAACGACATGAAAAATATGGTCAGTCAAAATGACTCCAAATTAAAATTACTCAGGTTTGAAATGTGTTTATTTCTGAACACGTATACATACTCCTATATAAGCACATGACGAACGTCACGATTTTTATTCCAATTACACTTGATTGTATTTATATTGTATTTATATATTGTATTTATATATTTTTAACGATTGTCAACTTCAAACTGCGAAGTTTTTCCTTTGCTATTACATCCTTCTTTGATTCCAAAGGCTGAATAATAAAATTTACCCTAGTAGCAAATCAATATTGGTGTAACGTTGCGCCAATATTTCATTTATTGGAAGTATTGCCAATAAAACGCCAATATTATTTAAATATTAGCATTTCACTGGAAATATTTCCAATGAATTCCCAATATTGTGTACAAATGTTTGCGTTACATTGGAAATATTTTCAATGAAACCACAATATTGTACAAATGTTGGCGTTACATTGGAAATATTTCCAATGAATCCCCAATATTGTACAAATGTTGGCGTTACATTGGAAATATTTCCAATGAATCCCCAATATTGCGCAAATTTTCACATTACATTGGCATAATATCGGCTGAAAATATTGGATAAATAAGGGGAAAATGTAAACACCCAATACTGGAGCAATATTTCATGCCAATGTGCCAATATTGCTCCAAGATTTAGTCAATATTGGACCAATATTGTTTGGCTACTGAGGTGTGCTTTCGCGACTATATTATGACGGCTTTTAAGTGTATTTCTTCGAACACGATAAAAGTGTAGTTCGCCCCATTTCATGTTATAAATCATTAGTGAAAGGAGTATTTCGTTTGAAATCATAAAATGTGAAATTACATGAACAAATTTAACTAGTCTGGTAAACTTTACTACATTTAACGATATGGAAACAAATTTTGTTTGAAACTGAGTATTTCTGGTATTTCAGAGCTGAAAGTATTAGGTCGTCATATTTGAAATAAAAAGATTCATAACAAAATGAAAACATCGATTTACTCAGATTTGAAAGTGTCACTCTTCTTAGTGTGATGGCAATTGCAGAAAACGGGTTTTTAAATGTGCTATGCATTTTCTAACTTGCTTTTTAGACATCATATTTCATCTTAATAAACTTCAAAGTTTTGTTACAATATTCTGAATGTGTTGGAAAGTATGCTATCTAGAAAACATGATATTTTGTTCTTGTATTTAAGTTACATTACCTTTACATGGTGTTTAATTCAAATAACAAATCTTTTAGCAATAGACAAAATGCGTGCAATCTCCAAGCTGCTGGTGTTGATAATTAATAACTACTTCATGTAGTAGAGAATTACTGTTCAATCAATTAACCAACTGCTGAAATTTTTCAAAGAGGTAGAAATGATATTTTGTAGAAAGTAATGACAAATGTGTTTTCTTTTAATATAAAAATAAATTCATCAGGTCTCTGTTTCATAATTAAAGGGAAAGTTTCAGATACAAAAGTACTTAATAATCTAAACTTTGGAGAACTTCCAGTTCAATATAATGTTCCAGAAAATGAGTTAGAAAATCTTGTTTTAAGAGTGCGTATTGATTTATTTGTAGTCTTAAACGGAATTATTTTCATTGTAAAAAAAATCAATCTGAGATGTTCAGGTTGAAAAAAAAACTCTTATAAATAACAAACTGTATCTCTGTTTAGCTATATGCGGATAGAACTTTTGAACTCATCTTTTATCTACAAATAGAGGAGCAAAGGTTTGAGCTTTTAGTAGCGTAAAGTTTAAATATTTACTTTTATTTTTTCTATTTTTGTTCCTTTGTCTCATTTTATCTCAAGCTTACATTTGTATTCTCAATTTATTTATATTAATGTATATTAGTTTTGGGGATATCCAAAGGTAAAGAATGTTTTTCTGAATCGGGTATAACTCGAATTTACCCGGTGATTATTGTGTATTTCCGTTCGTGGTTACCTTAAATTTTCTTATATTAATCCGTTCGGTTCTAATCTACGTGTCTTTTCCTTTAATATTTATCAATTATTAAACGTATCTAAAAATCCATGCTTAGTATTGTATAATATGCATTTGAAAATCCTTAAAAAAATTTATAATAGTAAAGAACTTTAAAATTTCACATTTTTACAAACTTTTTAAATTTTTTAAATTAAATATATTTTGGTACTACTGTTATCCCGTCGACCGATTTCGCCAAATTATAAAAATTACTAAACTAATAGCCAAATTACACATATTGACATAATTTTTATTTTAATTAACGAAAAAACAAATAATTAGTGGAATATTAATAAAAATACAAATAAAAAATCGAAATAAAAATCACTTAATGACATTTTAAACACGTTAATCGTATTTAATGTCATTGAACGTGACATTCACGATCATCTATAATAAGCATTTAATCTTATAGTTTGGCGATAATTTTTTGGTCGACGGGATAACCTAGTAGTACCAATATTTTTTTTTTCAAAATGTACTTTTAGTTGAACATTGAAATGCAATAAGCTCGCTATATCAAACATATTTTTAAAAATAAAAATAAATCTTTAAAAAGAAGAAAATCTGTCCCCTTGATGTATGTTTAAAATTTCATATCTAAAAGTTAGTCAAACACGAAGTTACATCAACGCATATCAGGATCTCATTTTTTATGCAATTTTTCATCTTCAAAGGTATTTGGCCCTAATAAGCGCTGATTCACATACATCGCTCATTTTCATCTGTTACGTTCCTGTTGAGATCTGTATCTACATTAAGGATCTACATCTGTACGTTACATCACTTAAGTGATGTCTTCATCTTACAGTTAAAATTATCAGCTTGGAATCTCTTAAAATGAATGAGAAGTCTTTGAACAGTTGTAGCTTTCCTCCCATAAATGCCGCCTTTCAAGTTTGTGGCATAGTTGATGCTAATGCGTTTCTTGTTTTTATTTTTTTGTACAAGATACAAGACAACATTGTGTTTCACAAATGCTTCGCTAATATTTACATTCTTTTTTCTTATTTAAAGGCACAGGTGGGAGCGTGTAGAGTTTTTTGTGTAAACAGCAGTGCTTTTCCGTTATAACAACACCATTCCAAATACTATGCTAATATGCCGTTTATTTCAAACCTGGCAATGCAAATAAATTTCTTTGCAAACCGTATCAAATATTCTAACTCATTGCTTATTGAATGGGAATTGGCTATTATTATTTAATATTTAATAAGTGAATTATTACATTGCAAGCTAAGCGTAGAAACAGCAGGGTGAAAAATGTCCAAGCCGGTAGTGTCAGAGATTTCGATATTTTTTGAGGTTATAAATATGACAATTGTCCATGTCCACCTTGTGATAAAAATCGTGAAAAGTATTAATATCAAGATAAAAAACAAATGTTTACTTCTCTGTTTTTTTTTACTTTCTTCTGTGTTTACAAGAAGAAAGTATTCGATTCGTATAAATTATTGAATTCCTGTTTTTGACGGATTTAAACGTTTTAAGTGTCAGAAAATCCGAAAAACATATTTTTACAAAATGTGTGTGAGTCTGTAATGCTGTCTGTTTGTATGCACAAATTTTGTGGGAGTTATATCTCAAGAACTAATGCACGGAAGTTCATAAAACTTTAGATTCTGTTTGTCCTTAAAATGAACTGGTGTTGATTATTTATTGGTATAAATCCCCCAACAGATGGCGCTGCCATGCTGCATTTTTCACTACATCAAACTTCAGATTCAATTGGTTATTCATATGAACTGACGTTTTTTACATTTTGGTGTAAATCGCTCAATAGGTGGCACTGTTATGTAGCCTTATCCATGATTATCACAACAACTATATCTCAAGAACTAATGCACGAATTTTCTTCAAACTTCAGATTTAGTTAGTCTCTGATATAAATTAGAGTTTTTAGATGAAAATCGCCTTAGGCAGATTTTTTTACGATTCCGCAATAGTTCTATATCAGAAACTAATGAGGACCTATATCCCTCGTGTTGATAATTGGCCATCATAAACACAAACAAATTTATCAAATATTAAAGTACGGATTTCCATCAAACTTCAAGTTCAGTAAGAAATGGACATAAACTGTTGCTGATTAGGTTTTGGTGTAAATTACCTGGCTGGTGGTGCTAATATGTTTCATTATCAGGAGGTATTATCATGTATCAGATAAAAGAAAGTTTAAGAATTGCCACATCCAGCTAGTTTCTCTTGTTTCGGCATCGGTTTTGTTAGTACAACAAAATAAATAGTTCTTACAAATCGAATTCCTAAAATTTTATTACGTTATAAATGCAACTGTATTCGAATGAACTATGTTTAAAATTTCGTAAAAAGAAAAATATTTAGTAGTAAAAACTTAATTTAAAAACATACTATTCTGAAATATTTCAATTTAAAAAAAAAATACCTCGTCATAAAGTTTAGAACGTCGCAGAAGTTCAAATACCAGTCTTGATCTAAGACCTGAACAGATGGACAAAATTGCTGTTACATTTAAATATCGCTCATTTAAAAAATACTAATATACTGACATACATTACATGTTATGAAATAACTCGTAATAAAGTTTAGGGCATCTTAAAAGTTAAAAATGTATTCTCAATATGTAATCAAAATACACGGAAAAATGGTATCCTATATTTAAAAACTACTAATAAAACAATTACAAGGAAACAGTGTACTTATAAAATACCTCTTAATAAAGTACATAACGTCTTAGAAGTTTAAATGTTAGACTCAATCTCAAATCAGAATACACGGAGAAAAGTGATCTTATGTTTAAATATTGCTAGTAAAAAACATTGCAATTTGTGAAATACTTCGCGTTAAAGTTTATGATTTCGTAGATATTCAAATGCAAGTTTCTATCTAAAATTAGAATACACGGCGAAAAGGATATTTTATTTAAATGTTGAAAGTAATGTATATTTTAAATCCTACTATAGTAAAACATTACAGATTATAAAATAACTTGTATTAAAGTTTAGAACATCTTAGAAGTTCAAATGCAAATATCAGTTTAAATCAAAATACAAGTGGAAAGTTAGTCGCTGGTGGCCACCGTAATACTTACCCATGCATGGAAACGTATAGCATAAAATATGAAAATAAAACTTATGTAAACTATTTATAAAATGCATTGCAATTCCAAAATAAAATTTAAATGCATATTTAAGTATTTTTAATACATAGTAATGCTCTATAACTGAATGTCGAGTACTATTTGATCATCCTATCGACCCACTTCGAAAAATCATGTAAATCGCTAAGTTATTCAAATTGGCATGATTTTTACTTTAAAAAACGAAAGAACTAATAAATTACTAAAAGATTAATATAAATAGAAATAAAAATAGAAGTAAACATCGAATTAAAAATCACTTCATGACGTACCAAACACGTGTAACATGTTTAATGTCAAGTGATTGTGACATTTGTGATAATATATTATTGGCTTTCAATCTAACAGTTTGGCGATAGGTTTTAAGTCGACAGGATAATCAAGTAGTATCGAATTGCGTCAAAGAAACATCCTTATAACACCAAATATGATAACAATATTAATAAAAATTTTACTGTGTCGGATCAAGTGTTTCATTACAAATTAAAATACAAGCCTCCACCAGTGGCTGAGAGGTTCTGTACTCGAAACTAGTACACAGGAGGTGTTAGGTTCAAACCAATCGCGTCCGTTGATCTAATCGTTTGAAGTTTTCCGTGGTTTTCTTCGAACCTTGGATTTCCTTGCGCAAATACGAGTGAGGTTTCCTTAGAAAGACCTCCACGGAGGCACCTCCTAAGTGCCCATATCCTTCGTCCAGATAATTGGCCGCCAATAGTAACAGCCAACAGCCAGTTAAAATGCATCTTTGAATTGAAATTTTAACTAAATACCGGGTCATGAAAAATCGAAGAATGTGTAAAATACGATAAAAAGTATCTCAGCAACTAATTATCCAACTAACTTCTTTCTTTATACAAAATTTATGTTTTTTAATTGTCTTTTATATCTATGCTTAAAATAAACATTTTCAAGTATTTTTGTAGATTTTTTATCTGCACGAACATTTTGACAGCCTCTCCCCCCCCCCCCCCCAAAAAAAAAAATAGTTCTGGATAATCGAGGTTAAAGATATTCAATAAATTTCTTTCCATTATTATATACTAAGTATACACCAAATTTCAAGTGTCTACCTTAATTTGTTCTAGAGATAGAGCGCTTATAGACACACAGACTGACAAACGGCAATTTTTTGTCTAAAAATATGTTTTCCGAAATCTTCTGCATCTAAAACATGTAAATCCGTCAAAAAAATCGCTTTTTTAAACGATTACCCTATACTACACGTATGATCCGATTGTAAAACGCACGTTAATTCATGCGATAAGTAAAACATACATTAATGAAACATTACTTTATATAAAATTCCGCGAAATAAAGTTTAAAACATCTTAGAAATTCAAAATGCAGATGCAATCTAAAACAAGAATGCATGGAGAAAGATGTTGTTATATTTCAATACTAAAATAATAATGAAAAAGAAAAATATGCTAATAATGCTGTAATACAACTAACAAAACAACTGGAAATAAAATTTAGGACCTCTTAGTAGTTGAAATGCAAGCATCAATCTAAAATCATTATCCGCCAGAAAGTGATACCTTAGTTTATTGGTTTAATTTGTGTCGGCCGATTATCTACTCTAGGGATATAGTGCCCTTCATGGGGGGTCTTTCTAAGGGAACCTAACCCGTATTTACGCAAGGTTCGAAGAAAACCACGAAAACTCCGAACGGTTAGGACGACGGCCGCGATTGGGCTCGAACCCAGCATCTGCCGTCTACCAGTTGGGAGGTCAGAATCTCTCGGCCACTGGTGGGGCAGTGATACCTTATATTTAAATATTGTTAATAAAAAAACGAACTTTAATAAAACATTTCTATAAATTACTTCTTAATAAACCTATTATATTTATGAAAGAAACATTCTGATGATAGTTTTAAGTCGTCGTTCTGTCCATCCGTCTGTGCGCATGTAACCGAGAAAAAACTACCCAGCGGAATCATTTTAAATTTCAAATATATAATTGTTGGATAATTTTGACATTCCAAGTTTTATGAAAATCGGAACCATAGTTCAATGACAGGGGCAAACAAAAGTAAAAAATGTATCCGTTACATTAAGGCCAATTGATAAAAAAATAGTTTCAAGTGCATTTTAATGGTGTTAAACTCTTTCCAACGTAATCGAATTGATAGGCATCTATGATGTAATAGTAAAATATACATTTTGTATAAATACGGTGCAAATAATATTTGTTATTCATGTACAGGGATATACAAAATTATTTCATTACATAACAGAAAAGAGGAAACTTTGTTTGGGGCGCGTTTAAATAATATTACATTTTTCTCAAATATTATGTAATTGATATACGTTGTTGAGGTTTACTATGTAATAGAAAGGGAGATAGTATTTAGAGGAATGCACACAAAAATTTCGGCTACTCTACTGTAACCGTAGTACTATATACAATTAAAACAAGATCTGAATATTTTTTAAAACTTCCTCAGTACGAACGCACCTCATTGACTACGCTTGACGTGTAATTTCCAACTTTTTTATTCAATCATTGCTTCATTTTTAAAACTGTCTTTTCGAAAAAAATTAATTTTCGTTGGAAAAATTATTAACATTTCGATAATAATTTAAAAGTGTCAGTACTCTCAAATAAAATTTAGAAAAAAAAACAGGCAGCAAGACGGTGATACAGAGAAAAATAATGTCTTAACAATGCAGTGGTTTGCAATTTTACAGCCAATAAAAAAGAAATTTTTTCATTCAGTATAGCAGTGGTTGGTTATTCAACAAATTTAAAAAAAAGATGCATTTTATTAATTTTTAAAAAAGTGTTTCATACAAAAGAAGAGTTCTTCGTGGAAATTCATAGAATAAATTATATTATTGGAAAAAAGAATAAATTATAAGTTGACCACAACAATTCTCATACAAAGTAAGCAAAACAAATTTGAATTATAATATCAGTTCACTTTTTTTGACATAAATATATTTAATAACCGTAACCGCTGGAAAGTATCCAATTTCACAAATGCCACCTCAAGTATATGTTTTAAAATCTTAACAATTTTTTTTAAAGGGATGGTGCTGATTTATATATCCTGCAGATAATGCTTTGAAAAGGGATTACATAAAAAATTGAATATTTTATAGGCTCTCAGGGTAAAACTTGAATAAAAGAAATAGTACATTCTATGAAAAATGTATTTGCAGCAGAGATTTTTATACAGTCAGTAAAATTTAAACGTTCAAACATACAGAGTTTTCTTAAGTTAAAGGCACAGGGAAGGTATATTAAATTGCAGTATTAGCTAATAAAATAGGCATCCAATCATGAACGTTACAACGGATAAATTACTTTTTAAGGTACTACTCTGTTATCCCGTCGACCAATTTCGCCAAATTACACAAATCGCCAAACTAATAGCCAAATTATACATATTGACGTAATTTGTATATTAAATAACAAAAAAACAAATAATTAGTAGAATATTAATAAAAAATATTAATAAAAAAATGAAATAAAAATCACTTAATGACATTTTAAACACGTGAATCGTATTTAATGTCATTGAATGTGACATTCACGATCATCCATTATTGGCATTTAATCTTATAGCTTGGCGATAATTTTTTGGTCGACAGGATAACCTAGTAGTACCCTTTTTAATAAACAATAACCTCCTCATCCCTGACGTCGCCTGTAGGAGACACTAAAGAAAACCCCTTAAATTAATTTAAGGCTGTTCTCATCTGTTTTGCTCAACAAGGGAAAACGTTTTGACACATTTACAAATTTATTTTTTAACGGAAAGATAAAATTGCAAAGCCTGACCATGCAAACGATTTGTAATCTAACACAGATCACTATTTTTTGATTAAAAAATTAACTATTGATTTATAAGCTTTTTTTACCACATAAAAAGTCTATTTTCACCCCAGTTTGGACTAGCTTTTCTTCTCTAGTGCGGAAAGTCAGTTCAAAATGCCCAATTCGACAGTATCTTTTGAAAATCTTTTGTGTTTACAAAAAAACGGGAAACAGACTGTAATTTGATAGTTTCTGAACAATAACACCTGCTTGTTTCATACATTTTGGAACAAAAATAAACTAAAACGTATGTCATAAGTTGCCCTTTTTGATTTAAAAACAGCCTTAAATGCTTCTAAAATCGTTAAAACGACTTTTCTTATTAAATGCGTGCATATCATAAAAAACGATATATAGATTCATACATTTTTGTAGATGCACTATAATAATTTCAAACCGATTTTTCTGGTTCCTTGTAATATTTATATCAGGACTGCGGAGGATAATAATATTAATAAACTATAACTTCTGCAGCTCTGACGGCGACTGTAGGAGACGCTAAATAGCACCCTTTAAATTAATTCCAATCCTTCGAAAATTGCTAACATTACTTTCTGACTTTTTTTTTATTAAATGCGTGCATATCGTAAGAAACGATATATAGATTGACACATCGTTTTTTTTTTTTTTTTTTTTTTTTTTCATTTTTAAAACTTATTTTGCTCAAACTTTAATTTTCGTCGAAAATTTTATCATTATTTTTTAATGTTCTGATAATAATCTAAAAGTGTCAATGCTCTCAAATAAAATTTAAAAAGAACGAGACCAACTATAACACATATCTTGTCATTCCAGCGGAAGACAATTTCACAGACGAGAAACACGAATATTTGTCATGCAGCGTAAAATTGGCTGTTTTCTGAATGAGTTCAGCAACACAAATCGGAAATCGTGGCAAATGAGATGCGTTCGTACCACAACTAGTATTATAAATATTAAGATCTTGGTGCAATATAGCTATTGAGCTCTTATTAAAAAAATGCAGCAATATCAGATTTATTAGGAGTATACACATTATACAATAATATGACGTCATTTTAAATAGGATGGAATCACTATGGCAATCACTATGGCAACTGAATTAATAACGTATGAAAGGATTTAATAGAATGAAGGAAACGTTATTAATTCTTTCTAAACTTTAGTTTGATTTTCATAAATGTAAAATGACTCGACAAAACTTGAAACGATTATTTATATTAAATTTCAAAATATACTGTTGGGTGTCTTTTGCGCTGTTATATGCGAATAAATGCAACGACTATAGGTTCTCTCTATGAATATATTAAGGGAACACAAAAAAATGGAAGCATTTTATTTATTTAAAAAAAGATTTAATATCGAAAATTTATATTAAAAAAATCATATTTCTTAAAAAGATTGTTTTCTGACCTTAATCATTCTCGTACACAGTATGTACACAGTATGAATTTTTATTAAAATTTCAGTTCAATTTGTTGACATAAATATATTTAATAACGATAACTCTCGGAAAGTATCCAATTTCTCAAACCTCACCTCAAAGGATATGTTTTAAAATCTTAACATTTCTTTTCCAAAAGATAGTCCTGATTTATATATCCCGTAGATAATGTTTCTAAAAGGGATTTTAAAATTCCATAAAAACTTGAATATTTTATTGGCTGTTTGAGTAAATTTTCAATAAAACAAACAGCGCATACTTTGGAAAATATATTTGCAGTAGCAATGTTTTATACAGTCAATAAATTTTAAACGTTCAAACATACGGAGATTTTATTAAGTTAAAGGAAAGGTTCAGGGAAAATAACTTAAATTTAAATATTGCTATTAAACAACATGCTATCATGAATATTACAACTAATAAATTACATTTTAATAAACTATTATATTATATATCGCAATGAAACATTCTGCTGTTTAATTGTCACTCTTTATTTCATTTTTTAAACTTATCTTACGCAAACATTTTGTCATAAATTTAATTTTCATTTATTTTCTGATAATAATTTAGAAGTGTCAACATTCTCGAGTATAATTTATAGATGTTCTTAACTGCTCCACTCAATAAGCCCAAAACGTTTTGACACATTTACAAATTCATTTTTTAACGGAAAGATGTAAAATTGGAATGCCTGACTATGGAAGTGATTTCGAATCGAACTTATTTTTCCATTTTATGATGATTAAATTACCTATCCATTTCCAAGCTATATCGATCACGTGATCACCCGTTTTTCTCCTGCTTTTCGACCGGTTTTTCTGCTTTCGTCGGGAAATGTGCTTAAAAATGTCAACTTTGAAGGCTTTTTATGAAAAATATATAGTGTTTTCTAAAAAACAGAAAATTGAGTGCAATTAGACAGTTTCTGAATAACAAAACCTGCTATTTTCATGCATTTCCGAACAAAAATAAATTAAAGCATGTGTCACAAAGTTGTCCCTTTTGATTTAAGAACACCCTTAAAGAGAAAGATTTAGACCAACTATAAAGCATGTCTTATCAATGTAACGGATGACAATTTCTAAGCGAAAAAACATGAAAATCTTTCATGCAAAATAAAATTGGCTGTTTTCTCAATGAATTCAACAACACAAGCCGTAAATCATATGTTAAATTTAGCAAATGAGGTGCAATCGTACCGCAACAAGTTTTATATATCTGTGGCTTCCGGTAATAACCAGGTAAGACATACTTTTAATATTTTGAGTAATTAACGCTTAAAGTTTTCAAAAATGTCTTTTTATCATTATTTTTATAAAATAGATTAAAACTTAATAATTTTCACTACATTCAATTAGGATTTAAGAACCTCTTTGTTTTGCCAAAATAGTTATATAAAAATGGTTTTTATTAATTGAGAACCAATTAATTTTTTTTTTTCAATTTTTAAATAAAAATTTACAGTTGCCCTATGACGGAAAGTATTCGATTTTCATTTTTCAGTACTATGGCAGATGAAAGTACTCTTTTAAAGTTACATTTTCCCAAATATCTCAATTTTTTCAAAAATGTGCCTTACCTGGTTATTACCGGAAGCCACAGATATATTCAGATCTTGGCGCAAAATAGCTGTTGCCCTCTTATGCAAAAATGCAGTAATACAAAATCTATTACGATTATATATATATTGAACTAAGTAATAATGAAATAATAGGGCTTCTTCTTAAAAATGACGGAATCACTATGGCAACTATCACGAAATATCATTTAATTAAAGTGATATAAAATGATTTAATCAAGTGGAGAAATTTTTATTAATACTTTTTAAGTTTGGGTTTGATTTTCACAAATTTAAAGTAATTCGACGAAATTTGCAACGATTATTTATATTAGATTTCAGAATATACTGTTATGTGTTTTATGCGCTGTTATATGCGAACAAATGAAAACGACTATAGTTTATATCTATAGTTTATATTCTTCTCGATATATATTTAAAACGCACCTAAAAAATAGAAGTATTATATTTATTAAAAAATTCTAATTAAAAAAAACTTTCTCAAAAATTTATAATAAAATCATATCATTTCAGCCCTTTCGGGTCTAATGTACCATTAATAGTACACGTCTTTTAATTGAGTATTATTTTGGGTACTTCTAGGTTAACCCGTCGACAAAAAATTATCGCCAAACTATAAGATTAAATGCCAATAATGGATGATCGTGAATGTCACATTCAATGACATTAAATGCGATTCACGTGTTTAAAATGTCATTAAGTGATTTTTATTTCGACTTTTTATTAATACTAGGGGGGCCCCGCCCCCCTGCTCGCTATGCTCGCCAACCCCCCGCATAATCGCTTCGCGATTCCAAATTATTGGCTACCCCTGCTTGCTGCGCTCGCCAATATCCCATGGTATGAATAAGCAGTTGCAGACCTTTCAAATGATGTGTCACACGACTGGTGTTGTAAAGAAATTAAAAATGTGCCCCCCTGGGGGGCAGAGTGGGGGTGACACACAAGACATCCATAAAATGAATAAACAGTTGCAGACCTTTCAAATGATGTGTCACACAATTGGTGTTGTAAAGAAATTACAAAATGCGCCCCCTCTTAGGGCAGAGGGGGAGTTACACACAAGATATCCATAATATGAATAAGCAGTTGCAGACCTCTCAAATGATGTGTCACACAATTGGTGTTGTAAAGAAATTAAAAATGTGCCCCCCTGGGGGGCAGAGTGTGGGTGTGACACACAAGACATCCATTAAATAGAATAAGCAGTTGCAGACCTTTCAAATCTTGTGTAACACGACTGGTGTTGTAAAGAAATTAAAAATGTGCCCCCCCCTGGGGGGCAGAATGGGGGATAACACACAAGACATCCTTTAAATCATAGGTTCCCAACCTTTTCTGGACCACCGCCCCTTTTACAAGAGAAAAAAATGCCAACGCCCCCCACTTCCATAATAGTTAATTATACAAAATGTTAAAATATTTTTGCATATTATCAGGGCTTGAAATTCAATTTTTCGAAGGAGGGGAGTCTCCCTACCAACATTCATAAATGGAGGGGAGTTTGGCTGTTTGGGAGGGAGAAAAAATGTTTAAAACCCGCCATTATTTTATGTGCTATTTAAAGGATTACCAGAATACAGACATAAAAAAATATCACTGAAGCAATTTTTATCAACAATTCAGAATAATTATGCGAAATGTGTAAAAAAAACTTTTATAGTGTCTAGTTTTTACTGGTGCTAATTATTTTTGTCACAGGTCTAATTATTGTTTTAATAATAAAACTTCTAATTAATTTAATTAATTTATAATTAATTGTTATAACCAATGTTATTTTTCTGTATATTAAATGTGCAAGATACAAATTTAATTATAAAATAATACTTATTTGAGTGTAGAAAATAAGAAGTATCACTATTGTTTGCATTGCTTTAAAAAAGGGGCAAGTAAAATTTATCAAAAAAGACTTTCTTAAAAAATGAATACTTAGTTGAGTAAAGGCATACTTTTTGTTTAAGGAATGGCTGCTTTCAAGAATTGCACTCACTCAGAAAGATTTGGAGCTGTCAAAAACTGATTTTAGAGCAGCAAAGAAAAAAAAATGTATTGAATCAGGAAAATTAGTTTGTTGAACAGAAAATTGAATTTTCCGTAATATTATTTTTGGGGGGTGGAAGGGGGGGGAGAGGTTCCCTTTGACAAAAATTGCATTTTTTCGCTATCTGTTGATGAAATCTGTCTTTTTTTACGATCTTTTCACAAAATCTGCCGTTTTTTCGTGATTTTTGGACGAAATTTGTCGTTTTTTCGTGAATTTTCTGAGGAAATTTGCCGTTTTTTCGCGATTTTTTGATGAAATCTGATGTTTTATCGCGATTTTTTTACGAAAATTGCCGTTTTTCGCGATATTTTCGGGAAATTTGTTGTTTATAGTGAATTTTTTGTCGAAATTTGTCGTTTTTCGGGATTTTTGGTCGAAATCTGACGTTTTTGTGTGAATTTTCTGAGGAAATTTGCTGTTTTTCGCGATCTTTTGATGAAATCTTATGTTTTATCGCGATTTTTTTAACGAAAATTTTCGTTTTACATGATATTTTGAACAAGTTTGTCGTTTATAGTGAATCTTTTGTCGAAATTTGTCGTTTTTCGCGATTTTTGGACGAAATCTGATGTTTGTCATGAATTTTCTGAAGAAATTTGCCGTTTTTTCGCAATTTTTTGATGAAATCCGATGTTTTATCGCGATTTTTTTACGAAAATTGCCGTTTGTCGCGATTTTTGGGTGAAATTTGACGTTTTTTCGCGACCTTTTTGACGAAAACTGCCGTTTTACAGAATTCTGTGACGAAATTAGGCATTCTTTCGTGAATCTTTTGACGAAATTTGCCGAAAATTAGTCGTTTTTTCGCGATCTAACAATGTTTGCCGTTTTTTAGCAAACTTTTATGAAATCACGCGTTTTGTGAAACGTGTGATAGCTGTTTCTTTTGTGTGTCATCTCTGATCTTTTGCGTAATTTACGCTCAATAGCGCGTCTGCGGCATCACTGTTTCATAATTTTTGGAATTGAATGCGTTATTTTTTTGTGGGAGTGGGGGGGGGGGGGAAATTCCGAACAGAGTCACCTCTATTTCACCGCGGAAAATAGAACGAAACTCGTCAATCGACTGCAGGAAAAAAATTGCGAAATTTGTCAATAAGTCGCGGAAAAAATCGTGAATTTCAATGATTTTTCGCTGTAAAAAAACTCGCAAAATGTGTCGATTATTCGCACGAAAATATCATAAAATTCGCTAAAAGGTCGTGGGAGTTGATCATAGTTTCAAAATGCAAAATTGTTTGGGCGGGAGCCTCCCGTCCACGTTATTCTTTTGGGCGGGATTTCAAAATTTTGGGCGCGAATCCCGCCATCCCGCCCTGAAATTCAAGCCCTGATTATCTACATTTTATCTGTCTATCTATCTATTAAGAATCACAAAGTATAAGTTAATTAAAACGACCATCAAATGTAGTAAAAAATTGTTTATTAAAAACTGAAAAATAAAAATAAAACCAATACAAATTAAAAAAAAAAATACCGAAATGGTTGAGGCTGATGATTTTTCAGCAATTTGTTCATGTGGGATTCCAATTTCTTTAGCCCCACCAATGACTGAGAGGTTTTGAACTCTCAACTGGTAGATGGCAGGGGTTGGGTTCGATCCCAATGGCGGCCGTCGGCCTAACCGTTCGGAGTTTTCGTGGTTTTCTTCAAACCTTTCGTAAATACGGATTAGGTTTCCTTTGAAATACTACCACGAAGGGCACTCCTCCCCCTGGGCCTATACCTCCGAGTAGATAATCGCCCGACACAAAATAAATAAACCAAAATCCAATTTCATTAACATCAGTCACATCAAAGATATCTGTTCCCTTTCTTATACTATAAATTAGCTACTCCACGGAACCCACTCTCAGCAAATCTGATGAAGGAAAAGCAATTAAAATTTTATGTAGTCTCGCTCACAATCCAGGTTAGAGAACTATATTGTTTTTTTTTAAATTAGAACCCTTAGTATCCATTTCTGAA
Source organism: Maratus speculifer (assembly GCA_964019185.1). NCBI lineage: Eukaryota > Metazoa > Arthropoda > Arachnida > Araneae > Salticidae > Maratus > Maratus speculifer. The sequence goes on from OZ025301.1 coordinate 113,896,288, forward strand.
TTTTACTTTTAGTTCTCGTTTGCTGTGAGTTCCACGATTTCCTCGTCTAAATATGATGATACTGCTGTATCTGCATTTGTGAAGTAAATATTCCTGTTTTCATAAACTGCGAATAATGTGGCAAAGTGGCTGTATTCTCATTTACCTTAATTTCCGAAGTATAATCCGCGGACCAAACAATTCTTTTTGGATCCAGAAAACTTATTTAGTGATTGAAGATAAATATTTGCGGCGATCTAACAAGCTGTATTGCCTTTTAAAAAAAAATTCTGGGTCGAAAAATAATTGTGTGATCCGCGGATTATACGCAGGAAATTACGGTACTTAGATTTCGTTTTAAAAAATTTCAAAAAAATGTCACCCATAGAAGCAGCTATGAGGTTTTTTGCTTTAATTAAATTCAACTCATCATCTTGCAATCATCTGATGCCTTATTAAAAATATTTATAAAGTTTAAATTGATTTAATTAAAGATTCTAAACAGGTCTGTCAAATAATCGATGTCATATTTTTAATGTAATTAGGTTTTAGTATATTTTTTTCACCTCTGTTTTCAGTTAAGTATAATACTGAATCAAATATATTGAAAAACGATTAAGACAAATACCTTTTCAAAGAAAACGAACTTCTGTATGCAGCAGCAAAACAATTGTAATCATTTGCAAGTCTGACGCAAAGTGATAGTAGCAACTGCACTACAAAATGAAACAATTGTTTCACTTTGTTTTGAAATGATTTTCACATAAAGTTGGCTAAATATCCTGTCATTCAATAAATTGCTTCTCTTCATATTGACTATTCTAATACTGTAATGAAGCGACATATACAGGTGTTCATTCAACAATTTTGAAACCAAATGCTATTGATGTGTAACAGAATACACAAAGAGTACATTTAGTACTGCTTGTTTCAAATGTGTTAATGAAAGCCTTATGATGTCCTGTCGTTGCTTGAGCAACATCAGTAGCAAGATATTATGGAAAGGAATTCTCTTGGACTTCATGGTATTAAATATCGATTCTCTCTTCGTATTAGTTTCCAAATTTTTAGCAAATAATAACTCTTGATATATTTTTTTCTTTTATGAACATTTGTTATTTGATAACGCTGATCCATCGAGTTGAATGGAAAATTTGCAGTTGTTTAAGTAATAGCATGATGATATTTCAGTGCCTTTAGCCATGTATTCTTCTTTGCTGCGAATTATTACTCAGTATTTTTTCTGATGATATCTGGCTGTTTCTTATGATGAAGAACTTTTTTATTATATCTCTGACTGCCAACAAGATTAATTTATTGCCGTTTGTGTGCGGTTTCCATATTTTTGCAATTAACAATATATTTTTGATGAGGCTCATAGTCCGTCATTTTATTTAGAAGACGACAGAGAAGGTTTGATATAGTTGAAAGTTCTAAATTTTTCTTTTCTAATCTTTGAAAAATAGGACATGCCTTTTCCAGAGCTGCCAAGCCTCCGGTTTTTTCGATACCAATATTTTAAATTAGAAAATGTTTCTTTACTTAATTTTAACGTTTGAGCGATTTAAAATAACCATATTTTAACTAAGATAATAATGGTGTACTAAAAGCCGGTGACTTGGCAGCCCTGCTTTTCCATCAGCACGCATTTATTTAAATGCTTTTGTAGCCTAGAAAGCTTCATTGCTTCATTTGAAAAAAAAAAACAATTTTTGACAAATTAAGTACATAGACAACGAGTGGTTTTTAGGAGTGTGCGTAAATCCATATTTCAAATGGTCAATATTGTATTGCCGCCATTTTTTCTTTGATTAAGATATTTTGAAATAATTTTTTCCCTATTTAAGTTTAAATAAATTTAAATTTGAACAAATTTATCGATATAATGATTTTTATCACTTTCACTAAGAAAAAAAACAAATTTCTTCAATTGATTCAAATCACGGGTTCGTTTAAAAATCTTTGTTCAGACATATGTAGTCATATTTCAAAATTTTTTGAAATACAGGTTAATAAAAAAATAATCTATATATTTAAAACACCTGGCTGTTTTTTTGGATATCAGCCCTGAGCTTTCTACTGTACCGATTTTGATAATTATTTTTTTTTTAATGAAAGCTGTTTATGTGTAGATGTGCCCATTCTGGCTAATTTTTAATTTATTTCAATTTTTATATTTTATTTTTAATTTTAAAAGCTTTTTCATGACATTTCTTCAAAACAGTGGCAACAGGTTAAGCTTTTCTCAAAATTTATTTTGTTTCATTATTTTTCACCAATCAGGAGATTGATCTCATAGGTGAATGTATAATCGCATTAAAAAAAAATAATAAAAAATAAAATAAATAAAGGTTTTTGTTAAATTTAATCATAATAAAATGATTGCTCATAGTTATTCCCTGCAATACACAGATTATTTACTGAGTAATATTATTAAGCATTATGTAAGTAAAATAACAGGATAAAGTTTAATAAAATATACTATCTAAAGCGAAATTTTGTCGATGGAGAAAATGTCGTCATACAGAAACCAGATAAATTTGTTCCATGAATATAATATACATCGTTATAGCTGTGTCAGTGACGATGTCATATTCACTGACTTTAATTCCTGCATCTAAATAAAGTGAACTTCTATTAATTTGAATGTCCATGGTGTGCTGAAATGAAAATATTTCTATAAACTGCGCCATTTCTATTTAATTATAATGAATATTTTATGAAAAACTAAAGAATTCTTATATAACTGCATAAATCACGCTTTTATTTAAGAAAAGATGAGTATTTCCGAAGGTGTAAATGATGTCATATTAGAAAAAAAAGAATAAAACCTGTGATATGCCGGTATTACTATATTTCTACCTTACATAATATCAAAAAATAATTAAAATCATTTCATTGTATTAAGTTATTGTTAAAAAAAAAATCTGCATTTCAGCAACAAATACAAAAGTTTTATTCTTTTTAATAACAGAGATATCGTTTTTTTTCTTTTTGTTGTTGCCATAACAATAAAATTAATTTTTACAAGTTCAATGGAGGATACAAACCAATAAATAAATTAAATTTATTGCAAGTGCTGTAAATGTGTAGTGGGTTGGTTAAGCAGTTTAGTAAGTCCCTGTTTCTTATTATAATTAAAATGCTTCATTGATATTATAATTATTGTATAGTTATCAAGCGATATTTAAACGAAGAAAAAATAAACTAAGCAGATCTTTTTGTATTCGTCTTCTGGGGTATAATATTAACTTCCTAAATAATTTGGCATTTAAATAATATTTAAGGTTTAGAAACCGCATTAAAAAAAGAATTGTAACTGAAGTTAAGTCCAACATAGTAATTTATGAGTTGTTTTCCTTATTTTTTTGTTATTTTCTGAAGTTTGTACATCTTCATCATGGAAAGCTATCTTATCCCTATTTTAAGAGGTAGCAATTGTTAATTTCGCTCAGTATTTTACTGTCTATATAAGATTGATATATATCATACCTAATATATATTCTTTTCCGTCGAGTTTCGACGGGTGCAGCTAGTTATGTTTAAAACTTTCTGATAACCAATTATCGCAAATTTTGTACTCTACAAATTTTCAATTCATAATGATTTTTAATGTGAGTCATAGTGATCTTTCGTATTCCGCTGTGATATTTTGACATTCATGAAAGAACTGCAACTACAATGTTTTTAAAATAAATTTTCGTTCTCCGCGGTTTTAGCCATTTTTCGTCTTCTACGGCGATTTTTTGACCTTAATAAAATAAATTTAACCCTCAGATCTAGGTTCGTCTGCATAGATTTCCATTTAAAGGTGCAGTTAAGGTTTTCGTAACGGACCGGGCAATGCAGAGGAGATCAACTATTTTCATTATATAATTCCTATATATGCCAGTAAGCCATGACCGCCCCCCCCCTTATTTTCCTCCACACGCGCTACCGCCCCCTTAAAAGACTCCAGCGCCCACTGGGGGGCGGTACCGCCCCCGTTGGGAACCTATGCTTTAAATGAATAACAGTTGCAAACCTCTCAAATGATGTATCAAACGACTGATGTTGTAAAGAAATTAAAAATTTGGCGAAATATTACAGTTATCGCCAAGTTGGCGTCACTTTTGACAACTAATTTTGGTCGCCAAATTTGGCGATATATCGCCAAGTTGGCGACAAACTTGGCGATTGTTGGCGATGGTAACCTTTCCTCTCTTTATGGTAACCCATATGGCGATGCATAGACGGAGCGCTTTCCTGATTGGTCTATTCGACTCATGGAAGGAGTGGACAACCCGGATTCGTTAGTTCCGGAAATCTTCCACATCAGCATCATTCCAGGAGTCATTCCTTTTAAGGCTAGTTTTTTTTTACTATAGAAGGATTTTTATTATTAGTCTACAAATTATTTGTTTTTTCGTTATTTAAAATAAAAATTATGTCAACATGTATAATTTGGCTATTATTTTGGCGATTTGTATGATTTGGCGAACTTGGTCGACGGGATAACTTAGAAGTACCTTATTTTGTTTTAGCAAATACTGTTTACAAGTAGTAATGTTATTTGCGTCTTTGCAGCTATTATATGACTTCATTTATGCTTAGACATTTAGTAATAATAATAAAATAAATATTTACTAAATTATCTTTGTGCATTTTCTGATTCCTTTATTTTAAACATACATTTCGCTCTTTAAATTTAAAATAAATGTTAATTTCCAGAAAGAACCGTGTGTAATAAATCGCAAAATGTATTAGAAAGTTGTAATATCAGTTCAATCTTGTAACATAATATTTTCCAAACATCTGCAAAAACTAATCCTTGGCCTATTGTTATATGATTATCAATTGAATATACCATTATTTTCAACACAGTCTAACTGATTGGTAAAGTAATCATACGAACTCAATTTTTCCAACTGAGCGAAAAATTGACCAGACTGGGAATCGAACCCAGATACATGGCTTACAAGGCCAATGCTTTACCTGTTAAGCTCCCAGCCTGGTCAATTTTTCGCACAGTTGGAAATATTCAATTCGTATGATTACTTTACCAATCAGACTGTGTTGAAAATAATAATATATCTACGTATCCAACGTCATATGGAGTTCCATTACCTGCGGTCTATTCTGTTGAGCTGTGTAAAAGACAGACCAGATGTTATAACCAATAAGGTTATCTGAGCGAAAAAATCCCAGCTGGCTATCGCCCAGGTAGCTTAACAGGTAAAGCATTGGCCTTGTAAGCCATATATCTGGGTTCGATTCCCAGCCTGGTCAATTTTTCGCTCAGTGGGAAATATTCAATTCGTATCAGTTGAATAGAATTCAAAACAGAATTAATCTATGCTTCAAACAATAAAATATTCGTTAAACTCTAATCTGTTTGGATTGTTAGTGTTAATGTTATTAACGTAAAACTAAATTTTTCAATAAAATTGAAAAAAAAAGGATTTGAAAGAGTTAAAAAAGATTATTGTATCCTGATCATAATCATTCTCATATAGAGTAAGCAAAACAAATTTTTATTTTAATATCATTTCAATTTGTTGACATAAATATATTTAATAACCGTAACCGCTGAAAGGTATCCAATTTTTCAAACGCAACCTCGAAGGATACGTTTTAAAACCTTAACAATCCTTTTCAAAGAGATAATCCTAATTCATATATCCTGTAGATAATGTTTTAAAATGATTTTAAAATTCCATAAAAAATTGAATATCTTAAAGGCTCTTTGAGTAAAACCTGAATAAAAAACAGTACATTTTTTAGAAAATGTATTTGTAGCACAAATGTTTTATACATTCAATCAATTTTAACCGTTCAAATATACAGGATTCTCTGTTAAGTTGAAGAAAACATTAGGGAATATTATCTAATGTGTATTTCTTTAACAGATTTGAAATTCCATAAAAATAAATACTATGCATAAAAAAATGCTGAAAGGGAGATTCTATTAACAGTTTCACCGTCCAAGGGTTTTATGTATTTTTATAAGAATGCTTATAAATTTCAAGATATTTATATTAATTAATCACAGTTTGATGCTATAATATCTTTAATATCACTTCTTTCTATGTATGATTCAAAATAACATTCCATTTAAAATAGTTTTGTCTGCAGCCATTTAAATATGATTTCTAGAAACGGAAAAAGCCAGGCCAGACGGTTAAAGGGTTAATTGAAATCAAAACTTTCAATTCTTTAGTTGTGTTCGTAATTATATAAATACGTAGCACCTAAAGTCGCCGTTCAGTCCGTCTGTCCGCATATAACAACGGAAAAACTACCCAACCGAATCGTTTGAAATTTAAAATATATAATTTTTGCATAATTTTGTCGATTCATTTCAAATTTTATGAAAATCGATGCATAGTTCAATTACATGCAATTGAACTATGCATCGATTATACAATATTAGAATTAGTGGAACAGCATCCAAAGTACTGTATTCTATTACACCAAGATCTGAATATTTTTAAAACTTCGTTATAGTACGAACGCACCTTATTTGCTACGTTTGATATGCAATTTTAGACTTGTTAATTTCTGGTTTTATTTTCATAAATTTAAAATGACTCGACAAAATTTGCAACGATTATTTATATTAAATTTCAGAATATATTGTTGGCTATTTTTTGCGTTGTTATATGCGAAAAAATGACAATGACTATAGGTTGTATCTATTTATATAATTACAAACACATCTAAAAAAATGGAAGCAGCATATTTATTTAAAAACAATTTAAAAAAAAAAGAATTTATCTCTAAAATTTATTAAAAAAAGCATATTATTTTTAAAAGAGTATTGTGTTCTGACCATAATCATACAGAGTAAGGAAAACACATTTTTATTTCAATATCAGTTCAATTTGTTGACATAAATATATTTAATAACCGTAGCTGTTGGAAAGTATCCAATTTCACAAACGTTACCTCAAAAGATGTGTTTTAAAATCTTAACAATTCTTTTCCAAGAGATAGTCCTGATTTATATATCCTGCAGATAATGTTTTTAAAGGGGATTTTAAGATTCCATAAAATCTTCAATATTTTATATTTTGTTCGGGTAAAATTTCAATAAAAGAAACAGCACATTCTTTGGGAAATGCATCTGCAGCACAAATGTTTTATGCAGTCTATAAATTTTAAATGTTCAAACATACAAGGTTTTCTATTAAGTTAAAGGAAGAATTGTAAAACATTATTTAATGTGTACTTCTTTAACGTATTTGAAATTCCTTAAAAATAAATACTAAGTATAGAAAATATTTAAGGAGAAAGTCTACTTATTCAATTGAAAACCTTCATTTTTTTCATTTTTTGCATTCTTAAAGTCTTTAGATTGCTGTTTTAAAGCTGTTTTGGAATATTACAATTCCTTAAAATCTGCTTTGTTCATTTTACTTAACACTGGGCGTTAAACACTTAGCTAGTATCATAAAATTATAAACTCATTTTTTTCGTAAAGCTGTTTTCTAAACTGGGTAAATCATTTTCCCCAGAACTATTCGGCGGATTTTCTTTTTTATCTTATATAAAAAAAAATCAATGTTTTTTTTTTTTTTTTTTTTTTTTTTTCAATTTACGTCGCCGTAAACTATAATTTTCGTCGCCGAAGTTTTTTTGGAGCTCACCAAAAAAATTAAAAAATTGAGCAAGAAAAAAAAATATATATATATATATCATTTTGGTTCAAATGAATACCATTTTATCAAAAATCAACTTTTTAACTAAATGAAGGTGTTGAACCTCGTTTACATATAAACATTACATATCAATCCCAGTATATATGGGAGTACCATCAACTTACAATTACTGACAACTGTTTTTAATTTCTATTCATACCAATATTTAAAAAAGATATTTTAGTATATTTCTCTTTCAAATGCTCTTCAAGCGTATGAAAAAATTTTTGTTTAAAAAAATCTTTCGGTGCGAAGTAGCACTAACAAAAAATTCGCCTGCAATTGAAACTTTACGATACCCTCACAAATGTACGCAAGTTAGAAAACAGAAAGGTCGACAAACAAGCTGAATTCAGAAACACTTTTCGATGTTAAAAATTGCCGCAGGGTAACTTCGAGATTTCTGGTTTTCTATTAATTGAATTTATAATGGCTATTGCATGTAAAATAATTGTAATTAATAAAAGGGAACAAACCGTCAGCTATTGTTCAAATAACATTGTCCGGTATCGATGTTTTCACATCAATATGACACACACATCAATCATACATGAATCGAACGTCACCAATGTGTTTTCGTAAGAATGTGTTTGTGTTGTTGGCAATCGTCTTTCAAAAATCCTTTTTCTTTAACTCAGATGTAACTTTCAAATAAACTTAGCAATAAAGTGTTGCAATAAATACAGTTAAAAGATTTTTAAAGATTCCAGATCGTTTAAAATTTTGATACTACTAGGTTATCCCGTCGACCAAAAAATTATCGCCAAACTATAAGATTAAATGCCAATAATGGATAATCGTGAATGTCACATTCAATGACATTAAATACGATTCAAGTGTTTAAAAGTCATTAAGCGATTTTTATTTCGACTTTTTATTAATATTTTTATTAATATTCTACTAATTATTTGTTTTTTCGTTATTTAAAATAAAAATTATGTCAATATATATAATTTGACTATTAGTTTGGCGATTTGTATAATTTAGCGAAATTGGTCGACGGGATAACAGAGTAGTACCAATTTTTTTTTAATTATAATGTTTTATGAAATAAAACAGGCAAAAAAAATAAATTATATTGACAATCGCAATATAATTTTAAAATAAAGTAAAAACAACAGCTAGGTTTTTTTTTCTTGTAAAAATGGCTTTTGAATATAAATTTCTGTACAAACAAAAATGAAGTTGCTGTAATAATTTAAAGTCTTTGCGCAATTTACTTCGTGACAGATTAGCAAATTTTTACTAGTGACATATACAAAATCTTTCCACGGGAATAAAATATAAGAATTAAACATGACGTTATTAAATTGTTTGTGTTTTATTAAGACATTTTCATACGGCAGAAGGTCACTCAACATTCAGATATATAAGCTAATAATGCATGTGCGAGCTTTAAACAATAATCGCAAGTCAAAAGAAAAATAAAACTGATACAGTCGGCTCTAAATATAATTTGAAATCGGATAAATCGAATCTTCGCTTAATTCGAACTAAACATGAAGTCCCGAAATTTTCAATGGCAGAATAACGTTAAAATTTTTCGATTATTCGAACTCATTTTCTCTTGACTTCGCTTAATTCGAACTAACGAGATTCCGATTTTTCATTTTTCTTTACTTTCTCCCGGACTTCAGATCCTTCAAATACCTTACTTTCTTTCATTTTTGTCACAATTGTTCTGAACAAGTTTGTATATAGTACCATAAATTTGATATCAGCTTTATTTTAGAGCCCCGTCTTCCCATCAATGACACTTCCACCCAATCTTCTTATCTTCGTTTTTGCTTGTTCCTAATCCCTTAATTACCCTCATAGCATGCATGGTCACAGTGACGTCACTGTGTGTCACTTTGGTCACATCACATCTGTGACCAAAATGCCACCTCTCAGTGACGTCACATTGTGTCTGAGATAAGACTTTTTAAAAAATCTTCAAAACATGTTATTTACTTTAAAAAGCATGTTTCTGGTAATTTAAATATTGTCGCTTGTGTCACAGCTTCGTCACAATGTGAATATCAAAGTAGTCACAAATGACACACTTTTCACAAATTTGTCAGATTGTGATTTCACAAAGTGGTCACAATGTGACGTCACAAAAAAGCTCTAAAACGGTCATAACGACTTCACATTTTAGTCACTGTGACTTCACATGGACGTCACGTGACGTCACATCGACGATCGATGGTCACAAAGTCACAATGTGACTTCAAAACGACGTCGCAGTGACGTCACCATGCCTTACGGGTAGTTTATGTATTTATACCTTTTAACTTAATAGCAATGCCATATTCTATTGATAACAGCCGAAATATATTTAAAATATACCATAACATCAATTTCTTTGTAATAGTACCCCTCGAAACAAAATTTCCTGTCATACTTTCCATAATTCGAACATTTCTTGTGGTCCCGACGAGTTCGAATTAACGAGAGTCGACTGTATATCAGTAAACAATTCACTCACAGATTTTGATCTTTAAATAAATAAAATAAAATGTAATAAGTTATTTTGCTTTTATACTGATTACTGTATAGTAGCAAGAATGTGTACCTTATAGTATTTTATTGCTACTGTAAACTCTTCTAAATCTTAATAAATGAGATACGGTACATATTCACTTAAAATCTAAGCCCAGAGGATTTTTTAAAGAATTATAACTTGAAAGTATTTTATGTTGTTCCCAAAAAGGAGGACCAACTCAAGTCCTTACTTATTTTTCTTGAGGTACAAAACTTTTGTAAGATGAAAAGTTACATAGTATTATATAAAAATATCCAAGATATATAGAGATTTTTAATGTGATTAGAGAAACTCTTCTAAATTTCAATAAAGGCTTTATGGTACACATTCGCCTAAACTCAAAGTCTAAAGGATTTTTCAAAAATGTGCCACGTAGAGATATTCATAATTTTTTAAGAAAAAAAGACTAATTTATGTTTTTGTTTATTTGGAGGAGGTACAAAACTTTGAAAGATGAAAGATTATAATAGCATATGAAAAAATCAATAGGTATAGGACTTTTTATTAGGATTAATTAAATCTTCTAAAGCGACCCACAGGCGCCACATTACTTTTTCATTTAAAAAAAAAAGCCTGGAAATTTTTGAAAATGTGTTACCTGGAGGTTTTTTGATATTTTTTTTTCCAAAAATTAAAGCCTTTTCGTGTTTTTGTTTGTTTTGAGGCGGTACAAAACTTTAGAAGATGGAATGGTTCAGAATTAAAAAAAATGATAAAGAGCATTTTACTATGATTAAGTAAACTCTTCTAAATCACAATGAAGGCGATATGGAACATATTCACTTAATAATAATATATGCTTAAAAAAAAAAATACTAACCGACTTCAAAAAAAGAATCAAACTTGGCGAAAACTTGGCGATAACGCATATGAATGCATAGTTTTAATAAGCTTATGATTTGAAAACGGTTGCAACGATGAAAGATGATTTGCGACAAATCATTATTTTTTTTTTATCAAATCCATATTTTTTTTATTTAAAAAATTTCTAATCATCAGAATTTAATGAAATTGAAATAGTACCACATGGGTATCTTATACTTTCAAACAAAAAAAGAATTATCAAAATCGATTCTTATTTAAATAAGTTATGAGTAAACAAAAAATACATACAGGTCGAATAACCTTCCCCTTGAAGTCTGTTAAAAATATAAGCTTAGATATTTTTTCAAAGTTATGGCACCTGGAAGTTTTTTGGTATATTTCTTTTAAAAAAGAAGACGCTTATGTCCTTGGTTATTTGAAGAAGATACAAAACTTTGGAAGATGGAAGGTTACATGGGATGGAATTATTCTATTAAAAAAACTAGAGCTATAAAACTTTTTTCTATGTTTAAATTAACTAACTTAGGATCTTTAACTAATTTATAAATCCCAATAAAGGCAGCACGGTTCCTATTTAATTAAAATCTAAGTGTACAGGATATTTTAAAGATGTGTCAATACAGGCTTTTTTATTCATTTATTTATTTATATATTTCTATCTCAAAAATTAAGACCAACTCATGTCCAGAGTTGTTTGGAAAATAAAAATTATAGTATCTAATTTGAAAAGAAATTTGAGAAATACAGGGGGGTTTTCTACAATTAGGTAACCTATTCTAAACCATAATAAAGGCGCCGCGGAACATATTTATTTAAAATGTAAGATTAGAGATATTTTCAAAGTAATGTCACCTGGAGGTATTTTTCCATTAAAAATATCAAAAATATCTATATTAAAAATATTTTGATACCAAAAAAGAAAATCCATTGAAGTTCTTGTTTGTTTGGAGAAGGTACAACCCTTTGAAAAGAGGAGGGGGGGGGGGGGTAGTACCATATAAAAAAAAATTTATTGATATAATACTTTTTTACTATGATTAAGTAAAACTCTTCTAAATCACCGTAAAGACGCCACAGTACATATTCATTTAAAATCTAAGTGTAAAGGTAGTTTCAATGAAATATTAAAAAATCACCTCAGATTTCGACGTTTTAAAATGCAAAAGAACACAATTTTTTACGCGCAAATAAAATGTTTTAAGGTATACTGGGGTAATAACACCACGTTAATCTTCTACTAATTTTTACGGCTTAGTTTAGAAAGTACATGAAATGCACTAAAAATTTATGTAATAAACAAGTATTTTCTGATAAAAATATATTCTTCACATCACAGAACTTAGACCGCAAATTTTAGATCAAGCAATAATTTTAGTTGCTTCTAAAAGCAATAAAACCTACAAAAAAAAAATTATCTTTAATAGTGTTCTTAAATCAAAAAGGGCAACTTTGTCACATAAGTTTTAATTTATTTTTATTTGGAAATGCATGAAACTATCAAGTGTTGTTATTCAGAAACTGTTTAATTGCACTCAGTTTTCTGTTTTTCACAAATGCAATAGATCTTTCATAACAAGCTTTCAAAGTTGACGTTTTTGAATACATTTCCTGACGAGAGCAGAAAAACTTATAGAAAACAGGAGAAAAACGGACGATCGCGTGACCCAAATAGCTTATAATTCAATAGTTATTTTAATTATCACAAAATGGAAAACTAAGTTCGATTCAAAATCACTTTCATAGTCAGGACTTCCAATTTTATATCTTTCCCTCAAGGCGCAACACTGCATAGAAAAAAACCCGGATAATAATGTTAAGTCTATGGGGACGTTCTTTTCAAATATTTCGCCCAAATTTTAATATTTTTACATGATTTTTTTTTTTTTTTTTTTTTTTTTTTTTTTTTTGCACAATATAGCTGAGAGCAATCCACAGCCTGCCTACTTTTTACATTTTCAGTTTTGGTTTCAGATTTAAAAAAAAAAATAAATAAATAAAATAAAATAAAATAAAAAATACTTTAATTTTTAAAACCGATATAAAACGGTTCTGAAATTGAAAATATCGTAATATAAAAAATGTAAAAGCAAAATCGAAAAAGTAAAAACTAGCCCGGTTGTAGATCGTCCTCAACTATCTTGTGCAAAAGAATTATGTAAAAATATTAAAATTTAAGCGAGATATTTAAAAAGAACGTTCCCGTAGACTTTACATTATCATCCGGGACTTTTCTGTGCCTAGTGTGGGGCCTTAAATAATGAATTTGTAAATGTGTCAAAACGTTTTGCGCTTGTTGAGTGGAGCAGTTGAGAACAACCTTAAGCTGTTGTTTATGTTTTATATGACTCAGAGCCCTTCTGCACAGATCCCATAGGTGCTATTTACCGGATTATTTCATAATTATGCGTAATATTAGCACTTGGCGTTATTACACCGGAACACCTTATATTATATTGAAAAACACCGTAATCACTGGCAATAAATTGATAAATAAGTTAAATAACTTTGTAAAATCACCATGAAAAGAAAATTAAACGGGACGCGTTTCGAGCTTCAAAAATTTTTGAAGCTCGAAACGCGTCCTGTTTAATTTTCTTTTTATGGTGATTTTACAAAGTTCTTTAACTTATTTACCTTATATCATAATTAGCGATTTTTCCAAAGTTTCATTTTATAAGCCGTGATCTTTAACTGTAATCTGCTAATTTACAAAAATATTTTAAATAAATTTTTGCTGTATTTTAATATTTATTTTAATATTTTTTTATATAAAAAATAATTTAAGGATTTGCTCTGGGGATGTTTCTAATTATTTGTAGTCAGTTCAATTTAAAGATGAACAAATCATTTAACGATGTGCGCTTTTTTTAACAGTAACTACTTTTTAAACTAAGACAAAGTGTAGAAAGAAATTCTAAATGGAATTTAATCCTTTTGGGTCTGGTGTGCTAATAATAGTACTGGGTATTATTTTATTTTAACAATTTTTTTTTATTGCTTAAATTTAGTAATGTTATTACTTGTCTATGCATTCTCTATGTGATTTCATTAATGTTTAGCCATTTAGTAAGCGCAAAAATTATTAGAAAGTTGTAATGTCAATTAAATCTTGTTGTAATATAATATTTTCTAAACATCTCTAAAAACTCTTCCTTAGCCTATTGTCATATGAGTATCAATGGAATAGTATGGAAAACAACAGCAGTCATTATGTTTTAGACAATGAAATATTCGTTAAACACTAATTGATCTATTTGGAATGCTAGTATTAATGTTATTAACGTAAAAGTATTTTTTCCAAAAATTGAAAAAAATAATCGGACTTGAAAGGGTTAAAGACAAGCCAATCACAATATTACGCATAGAATATAATTTTTTAGTATTTATGCTGAATTATATTCGTTAAATATCTCTAATAAGCATGTTTAGCTTCATTTACATGAAAACAGCAAGCTTTCAAATATCAGAATAATGCGCTGGGATTTTTCGATACATTTATTTTTAATCAGACCACCCTGAAAAGTGTACGGTTAACCAGAGGCATCATGAACGATTAAGATTCTAATCGATCGCACGTAATACAATCGATCATTAATCATCCGCAGTGTCAACAAACTGCCGCATGCAAAGACTCGTGTCGACTTTGTGTAATTTTGCTCTAAAGGACTTAAAATATAGTTCATGTAAAAACCTGTGTATAAATAAAACATTCTAAGCAGTATATAAGTCTCTTTTTATTGTTCAACTTTTTTATCATAGCTAAAAAATAAATTATAAGTAAAAGAAATGATTTAAAATATTTATATATTATAATGTGTTAAAATAGAAACAAAATGTTAAAACACATTTGTTTATTTTATTTATTTATTTTAAGAAATAAATAAAATTTCGAATGATTTTTTTATTAGTTTCTGTAAAAATAAATTAATTAATAAAACGGATATACAATTTTAAATACAATTGAAATAATTTTCGCAAGAAAAAAATTAATCAACATACACTTCATAATCGAATCCACATCCATTCACGCATGCATGGAAAAAATAAATGGACATTTACCAACCATGCCACGGTTCTATCGATGACTATCAGCTTATTTCTAAAACAATCAATGAAATTTATGAGATTAAATAGTCATTACATTTACGTACCTTATTGATCAAACGATTTGCTCACTTGGGAGGGGTGAAGGGAGATTTTAAATATTTATTTTTGCAAAACATTGCATTATCACTGGAAATACATCCAGTTACTACAAATTACGGCAGTTGTAACCCAAAAGTATCTTAAAATTGCATTGCAATGTTTGAGATCAATAAACACACAAGGCAAGTTATATAAATGCTTATAAAAATCCCTAACTGTCGTCAAATAAATGATTGTAGTGGTCCAGAATTTTCTAAAAAGGGTGCTCCTAACAATATGAGAAAAGCACCAAGACCCATAAATAACATATAAATTATAAAATAATTCAGTAAATCGTTTAAAATGCATGTTAATGATGCTGCACTGTTTCAAACATGACGAAATTGATATGGATTTATGAAGTGCATTCATACATTCATTCTGTGTAATATGGAATCGAAAGAATTTATTATTTACACCGTATGACAACCGTATGGGACACACCGTATGAGATTCACTTTTTTGAATGAACGTGTTTTCCAAAATAAAAATTTCAAAAAATCGTCCTAATGTAATGCAAACGTTTACAAAAACTCAAATTAATTTCGTCGTTACATAGCAATTTGTAAGAATTATTGTTATCATAAAAAATACTTTAGACAATGAGTAAATATATTCTTAAAAAAACAACGTAACTTTGAAAACTTACGAAGAGTTTTTTAAATATAAGAACCCTTTTGTTGCCCATAAATTTATAAAAGCTAATTTTAATAATATCCGAAACGTTTTCGATTGATTCTTGTTTTAAAAGTTTCTGATGTAAAAAAAAAAAGAAAAAAATGTTTCCCCAATCGTCGATAATAACGCAGAATTTTCGTTAATATTTCTTATCCATCTGTAAATTTTTCTGAAGTTTTTTACGCTAAGTATACCGTACGTAAATTGCTTCTTAATTTCAAAAAATATTTGCTAACCACTAACAAAAAACATACAATAACCTCTTCCCAGTTTTTCAGGATTCCAAAAAGCGTACTTTATCTTTAAAATCTCAGAAAGCGATAAGATTAGTTCATAGAATAAAAATAATTTATAGATCATTTACAGGAACTCACAAAAGAATTCCATTGCATTGTGATCTATGAGAAGGACAAGGGAAATCGTTTATAATGCATTTTATTGATCTTATAATACTTCACTCATAATGAAATCTTAAGTGCATTACAACATCTTTTCTATAGCTTATGGACAGTTTAGCAATTATTGTTCATTTACAGAGGTACACAAAAGAATCCGGTTGTACTGATTAAGACATATAATTGCTGAAACTGTGTTTTCCTCTGTGGTATATGTTTTAAATTTGTGTAAGTTTTAGTGCATTAGTTGATGTACATAAGTTCTGCAGATCACATGGAACTACACTAAAAAATTATAACTATTTACTAAATATGGACAGCAATTGCTGAAAATGCATTTTTACTGAGTTATATGCTTTTTAAGTTCCTGAATTAGGTATCTCATTTCATTCTAGGAAAATGTGAAATCTACTATACAAATGGGAGTTTCTTTTGGCTAATTATAACATGAGTTCTACTGAATGAAAATTGATGGGACTTGCATTATTAGTTAGATAATTTTTCAGAGAAGGTCTTAGTATAGTGCATAATGCTTACGCTTCTCCGTTAGAGAATTACTGCGGAAATTTACAATCAGTTGAATACATATCTGAAACATTAGCATTTTTTAAAAGTTCTATTGGTCAAATTTTGATGAGACTTGCATTATTAGTCGCATAATATTTCAGGAACGCTTGTAGTATAATGCATATCATTTAAACGTTCTCTTTCGAATATTACTCTAAATGATAAATTAAAATATTTGACGCTTAAATAGCGAAATGACACATTAAAAATATAATAGCGCAATGGCATTCGTATCGTTCTCAGCAATGACGAAAGGAATTTCCAGGTAAATAAAAGTTCATATTGCTTTAAAACACAAGGTTAAATTCATGGATATAATTCGTTTGATTCAAAGTACGTTCGGAGAAATAAAGCACTGTAGAGGTCGAAGCCTGCTAGTTCATTAATGGTAGTCTATTAGTGATGAAATTATTTTAATACTCTATGCATTATGTATAGTTTTTTTATTCTTGTTGGTAAAGATATAACAAATTATCTAAAGAATACTGTCAAAGTTGGCGATTCGGACAAAATATCAGGAAGAGACAGTTTGGGGAAGGGAAAAACTTCTCACCACGGGACGATAATTGCTTACAATATATAAGTAATTTATTTATTCTACCTGCCAACTCTTTCACTTATTTCCCACAAAATTTAAAAGACCATTTTTACCTTATTTAATCAGTATATTACGGACGATTTATAATGGTAAAACTTTCTCTGAAAATTTTGCGGTACAAAAAAGATGTTGGTAGCTGTGCATAACAAAGATTGGGGAACGTCATTTAATTCTGAATTGATTGACGAGGCGTACCAGCTTTATGCTTTTATTCTTAAAATTGAGTCAGAAAATATGTCAGAAAGTTTTGAGTTGCTGATCAGGGAATAAAAAAATAATTCTCTCTCCTCAAAAATTCTGGATTAAAAAATAAAAAATATATAAAGTTACTTAAAATAAATGATAGATACATTTAGAAAAAGGAATTGATTAAAACTACAAAACATGTTTTATTGAGTACATCTTGGTTGTATTAAGGGAATTTTTTGATTAAGAGTTACTACTGATTTAAAAAGACCCGGATGATAATGTTAAGTCTATGGGGGCGTTCTTTTCAACTATCTCGCTCAAATTTTAATAATTTGAAATGATTTGTTTACACAGGATAGCTGAGGACGATCTACAACCGGGCTAGTTTTTACTTTTTTCAATTTTGATTTCAGATTTTTTTTAATTACTTTATCTTTTGAACTCGGTTAGAAACGGTTCTGAAATTGAAACTATCATAATATAAAAAATATGTAATCAAAATCGAAACAGTAAAAGCTAGTCCGGTTTTAGATCGTCCCGAGCTATCCTATGCAAAAAAAAAAAAATCATGCAAAAATATTAAAATTTGAGCGAGATATTTGAAAAGAACGCCCCTATATACTTAACATTATCAGCCGGGTCTTTTTCAGACAGTAAAGTGAACTCTTAAAGTAAAAAATCGGTTTTTTTGCTCAGACAAAAAAATATTAACACTCTTATAAAATTTTAACAAAATTTCATCAATATTATTTGAGTCTTACAAAAGTCTTGTATTTTCAATTTGTAATTCCAACAAAATTTTATTGTTTTTGCAAAATTTCAATTGTTGTGCAGTAGCAATAACTCTCTCCCGTAATTTTGTTTAATTGACTTATATAGATATAACAGATAAATATAATTTTTAGACAATAAAAACCATTCAAATTGAGACGGATTATTTGACGTTATTATTACGTTATTATGCATTTCGGATGGAAACTTTGGACGAAAAATTGAAAAAAAAATCAACCAATACTTTTTTGTATATACAAACAAAATTTCCATTAACCCATGTTTAAATAAAAAGATTTGTTGGACCAAACAAATTTTTGCTGATCCAACAAAATTTTTTTCTGGGTGTAGTTTTTTCACGATCAATGAGATGTCTTTTTTTTAATTTATAAAATGTAAAAAAATAATAATACATGTAAAAAAAATGCCTAAATATTTCAACCCACCGCCTTAGATTAATTACTAACAGTGTTTATCAATCTAATATTGCTTAAAAAATTCTCTAACGTTTTAGCATATTATTTCGTATGATGGATTGAATCTTTTCGATTTTTTAATTGAAATACTAAAGAAGTAAATCAACAAACGTTTGACAATCGATTATTATTTATTTTATTTATTAATTTATTTACAAAATTAATTAAAAGCTATGTGTGTATTTTTATGCTGTATATTTTCTTAATTTCAGTTCAGTAATACATCATATAGAGTTAAATAATATGTTAGGGAATTTTTATTTGTTTATTTGTGAGAGCTAAATATTCTTGTCATAATATAAAATATTATCTGAATTCTAACTAATCTGTTTTAATAATTTATTTTATTTTCTTTCTATTAAGCATATTTTTAAAATAAAACTGTTGAATTTTTATATTATAAAACAGTTTGGCATATCTGTATAAAATAAATAAGAACATAAACCAAAACATAAGAAGGTTATTAGATCAATATTTATACAATCTGAGAAAAATGATTATTCATAAGTAACTCTACCCCAAGTCCCCATATTAAAATGTTACTGCACAAATCTACTAACAAATAATGATATACAGTCGGCTCTCGTTAACTCTCGAACTTGTTAGGACCACAAGAAATGTTCGAATTATCCAGAGTTCGAATTATGGAAAGTGTGAAAGGAAAACATGTTTAAAGGGGTACCATAACAAAGAAATAATGTTACAGTACTTTTAAATTTATTTCGGCTGTTATGATTAAAATATGACTTAATATTAAATTAAAAATATAAATACTTAACAAATTATGATATGCACAATGGCAGAAGGGGTAAATTGTCATTGATGGAGAGACGGGACACTAAAAAAGCGGATATCACATGCTTGGGATTATATGTATACCAGATCAAAACAATTTTGACAAAAATGAAAGAAAAAAAAAAGCTATTCCAAGAATCAAAAGTCCGTAATAAAGTAAAGAAATATAAAAAATCGGAATTCTCGTTAGTTCGAATTAAACGAAGTCAAGAGAAAATGAGTTCGAATTAATGAAAAGTTTTAACGTTATTCTGTCATTGAAAATTTTGGGATTTCATGTTTTGTTAAAATTAAGCGAAGATTCAATTTATCCGATTTGGAATTAACGAGAGCCGACTGTACTTAAATGTTGCTTATGGAGTCGCCTATTTAAAGAAATTGTACCATTCATATTTGAATTCTGTAATAAATTTTACCATGGGGTGCTAAACGGAAAGTCATTCGGCTCATTATCTTAAGATCTATGCTGGTAAATTTAGAACTCCTAATATTAAATCAATTTTTAATGGCATCAAAACAAATTGTAACGCAAGAAGTTTTTCAAAACTAACGTAAAACCACTTTATGAAATGAACTGTAACTTTGAATTCGGATATTTTAACTCTTTCATGCATAATTTTTACTTTATGATTTTTTTTTTTTTTTTTTTTTTTTTTTTTTTTTTTTTTTTTTTTTGTAAATTGCTCAACAGGTGGCCCTGTTATGCATAACTTTTGAATTTTTCGCGATTTCCCCAATCGCTCTAACGCAAGAAATAATGCACGGATTTTCATTAAACTTTATATTCAGTTAATCCGTGATATAAACCGGTTCTGTTTATTTATGCACTTTTACGTTGCATTTTTTTCCGATATCCTCAAATTTCCTACTTTAAGAATTAATGCACAAAATTACTTTATTTTAAAATCTTCACGTAGGGCATAGATTGTCATTTAATTTTTTGCACTGTTGCAGTGAATTTGAAGTATTATCATGTATGAGATAGAAGAAAATTTTGGAATTACCACATCCTACTAGTTTATTTTGTTATTACTTGTTGTATATTTTGTAGCTAAAATTAATTTTGATTTTATTTTTTTAGACTAAAACATCAAGTTTTAATCGATTTTGTTAATTATCCACTAGAAAAATTGGGAAAACAAAATTTATTTATGTTTCTGTTGGACATAAAAAATAGTTTCAAGTACATTTTAATGATGTTACACTCTTTCGAATATAATAGAATTGACATGAATCTAGGGAGCAGAGACTAAGATATACATTCTATACAATCTATGATACAAAGAATATTCATTATTAATTTACAGGGCTAGTCAAAAGTATTCCACTGCATTATGGTATACGCGCAAATATTGTTATGTTTTAAATATATTAAATTATTACATATTTTATGAAACTGATATACGTTGCTGCGGATTTTCGATAATCCGGATTGGCTCTGGTCCCAATTAATCCGAATTATCGGGGTTTTACTGTATTTGTATCAAGAGTTATCGCATTACGTACATACATACATACATACAGAACCGGCGAACACATTAAACCTGATGCTTTGATAGCTTGTGAGCTAAAAGTTAGTTAAAAAAATTAATTAAACACCAATTAATCTAAAACTTAAATCTGCATAATTTCTAAACTAACTGATAGACTAAATTCCCGTTTGATACCCTCAGATAAAATTGACCAAGGAATCCGAATTTGATGACAGATATTAGTGTTAAAACTCTACCAGTTTTGTACAATTTCTATCTGTAGAAGACACCCTAAAAATTTTAAGTCTAGCATTAATGAGGAAACGTTAATACTAACGGATTTACATACTAATAGACAATCATACTTTTATACTACGATTGGCCATAGAGTTACGAGTGTATGAGCACTTATTTTGTTTTTGCAGACCAGTTTAAAACTCTTCTTCCAAAAATTAACCCAGAAGAACTCACTATGAAAATTTCTCTCACGGTGCCCAATTTTTTTCTTTTACTTTACAGTCACTTAATATCAAATTTTTTGTTTGGCTTAGTACTTTTATTCAAAAAAGAGGTAAAGTAATCGAAATCACATTTTGAAATTTTATTAAAATGAAAAATAGTCTTAAAAATAGTCTTAGAAAGGGTACGATGGAGAAAGAAAATCTCATGCGCGAGTTCTCGAAAGAAATTTTTAAGTTATTGTTCTATTTCTGCGCTCCGAGAATATCATGTTTTTCTCTCGGGATTTTTATGATTTGTGATATTCAAGAAGTAAAAATTAAATATTACACTGGAAGAATGCTGTCTTCAACATCAGTCAAATACACGCCCTTTACACAATACAAAGCAAAAAACATAATTATACGTTAATTTTGTTTTTCTGAATTTTTTAGATAATTTTTTGTCTATATACAGAAAGTAGATATGGCTCTGTCACGGCCGATAATGCTCTTCGTCTCTGGGTGGGAAAGCGTTACCGATAATAGGTAATATTATTCTTTTCCTGTTTTATTTTTTCTGTTGAAACGATTGGAAAGTTGATTTGTCAAATTATCATAAGAGACATTGGTGAAGTTAAAAATGACCAAGACGAATATGACATGAATAGCTTTACAAAGCTTTTACTTTAAAAGTTAATAAAGTTTTAAATTTACTTATAAATTTTTAAATTATGTTTCATGTTAAAAAATAAATATAAATAAATTCAAATTATAAAGTAAAGTTTAAAGTAATTAACTGTATGAAAGTTTTATTTTATTTTATTTATTTATTTATTTATTTATAATATCAATATAATTTCCAATTTAATCAATAGTCATACTGTCGCATGCGACAAAAGTGGAAAGAAATAACTTTGAAATCGCATCCTTACAAAAAATTTACTTTAAAAATTAATAAAGTTTTGATTTACTTTTAAATTTTAAAATTAAATTTTATGCAGAACTATAAATATATTTACATTCGAAATATAAAGTAAAATTTAAAGTGATGAATTAATTATCTATATTTTTTTCATAATTATACTAATGTAATTTCCAATTATCACATTTAGTGCAATAGAAAAAAAAACTTTAAAAACAAAACATAATGTGGCGAGGAACACGAAATCTATGAAAAAGTTTTACTTTTATTCCCAAAACTATTGCAATATATTATCCAAATTATCTAATCTTTTACCGCAGATGTCCAGCTCATGCTATCTAAATTAAATGAAAATAAATTTAAAATGTAAAAGAAAACATGGGGTGATAAATTCATCATGCTAACATCACTGCAAAACCAGTGTCTTTTTCTCCAAATTTACTGCAATGTAGTTACACAATGAAATGCGTAAATATATTACTAGTCAATTAAAATATAATACTTTTTCTTTGAATAATTATAATTTAGAAACAAACACTGTTTCTTTTTAAACTATTTTAACTTTTTTTTAATGCTTTATACGTTAATGCTTTCGAAAATCATTTATCATAATACATATTTTTTCCCATAAGAAATTTACACGCTTCAAAGTAGTATATTTTATCCACGTAAACGCTTAGTTATTTTTTGCACTGTGTTTGTTCTTGTTATTTAAAGTTAATTATAATCTTTGAACATAACATATTTCAAATTATAAGAACTATTTAAACATCCAAGTTACCCCGTATAGTAATGTCTTTTCTACTGAATTGTTTTCTGTTAAATTTAAAAATAAACCTTCAAATTTTTTGCATAAAATGCGGTTGTGTTTTGGTAGACAATAAATAACCTCAAAATAGAATAAAAAAACTAACGTGACAAGCTCGTAATGTAGTAAGTTATCAATACAAAATTATAAGCTTCTTTTTTTTTAAACTGAAGTAATATATTTTCAAAAGTAAAACCGTAATATACTTTAGGTATTAATGTCACATTTAAATAAAACACAAACGTTATTGTCGAGCATTATTTAAAATGGTTATAATGATTTGCAAAACTCATTTTAAAGCAATAATTTAACCTTCAAGGGTATTTTTTATCTTTTCTATTCGAAGTCTTAAAAAATTTCGTTCATATTTTTTAAAGTCATTTATCAATCCTTTTAAACTCTTCATAATTAATTCTTATTATGCGTGTCAATGCACTGTATTTTAACAATTTGAATGTAAAAATGTCTTACATGTAAAGTTGTTGCAGCTAATTAAAACTAATTAGATTTTTTCGCCAAATTCTAAATTATAACCATAAATTAACAATTGCACGTGATAGGATTTAATAATCTACTTACTTTTGAACTATTTTCTGTCCGTAAAAAAATCTCAAAACCAGTTACAAACGACTAAAATACAATTGCATTGAAAATACGAAGAAATGAATTTAAAATATAATGATAACGTAAAGTGATAAACTCGTTATACTAAATCAGTGCAAACCTACAGTTTTTAGGTGCGTTCGTAATTATGTAAATACGTAGCACCTACAGTTGTCGTTCAGTCCGTCCGCCCGTCCGCATATAACAACGCAAAATCTACCCAACTGAGTCGTTTGAAATTTAAAATATATAATTATTACATAATTTTGCCGAGTCATTTCAAATTTTATGAAAATCGGATGCATAAATCAATTACAGGGGCAATCAAAAGTATTTCACTACGTTACGGTCAATGGGAAAAAGTTTCAAATGCATTTTAATCGTTCGAAATTTAAAATACATAATAGTTACATAATTTTGTCGAGTTATTTCAAATTTTATCAAAATCGGATGAATAGTTCAATTACAGGGACAATCAAAATTATTCCGTTACATTACGGTCAATGGGGAAAAATCTTTCAAATGCATTTTAATAGTGTTACACTCATTCGAACATAATAAAATTGATATGCATCTATAAAGTACATATTATAATATGCATTTTGCATAATCTGTGGTGCAAAAAATATTTTTTATTGATTTACAAGGCCACACAAAAGTATTCCATAACATAATGACATAGGGAGAACATTGTTTGGTGTTCATTTTAATTTTAATTGACTATTTACAATTTTATAAGATTGATATATGAGAGTGGTATTTTTAAAACTTCGTCATCGTACGAACGCACCTCATTTGCTACGCTTCAAGTGCAATTTTCAACTTGTTTTATTTCTTTCAAAATTTACTGTAATATAGTTATACAATAAAATGCGAAAATATATTACTACTCATCTAAATTATATCTTTTTTTCTTTGAGTAATTATAATTTAGAAACAAACAACACAGTTTCTTTTTAAACTATTTTTAAAGCGATAAGTTATCTTAATGTACCGCAATAAAGTATGTTTTTTCTTTCTTTTTTTTTAAATGAAATGCTCAAATATATCTTAATGCTTTTGAAAATCATTTAACATAGCATATATATATATATATTTTTTTTTCATCAGAAGTTTACACGCTTCAAAGTAGTATATTTTATGCATGTAAACGCTTAGTTATTTTTCGCACTGTGTTTCTTCTTCTTTTTTAAAGTTAATTATAATTTTTCAACATAACATATTTCAAATTATAAAAACTGTTTAAACATCTACGTTACTTCGTATGGTAATATCTTATCTACTGAATTATTTAATGTAGATTTTGAAAATAAATCTTCAAGTTTCTTGCATAAAACGCGATTCTGTTTTGATAGACAATAAATAACCTCAAAACGGAATTTAAAAAAACTAACGTGAAAAGATCGTTATGCAAGTTATCAATACGAAATTATACGATTTTTTCCTTTTAAACTGAAGTAATATATTTTCAAATGTAAAACCCTATTAGATTTTAGATATTAATGTCACTTTTAAATAAAACACAAAAGTTGTTGTCAAGCATTATTATTTAAAAAATCGTTATAACGATTTTCTAGACTTATTTTAAAGCAATAATTTAAACATTCAAGAGTAATATTTTATCTTTTTTAATAGAAATCCTAAAACATCGCTTGCAGATTTTTAAAGTCATTTATCAATCCTTTTTTACTCTTCATAATTTAATTCTTGTTATGCGTCTCAATGCAATATGTTTTAACAATTTGAATTTAGAAATGTCTTGCATGTAAACTTCATGCAGCTGATTAAAACTAATTAGATTTTTTCACTAAAATTTAAATTATAACCATAAATTATCAACTGCACGTGATAAGATTTAATAATCTATTTACTTTTAAACTATTTTGTGCCGGAAGAAAAAAAAACTAGATACAGAAGAACACAAGACAAATGCGATGAAAACACGAAAAATAAATTTGAAATATAATGTAAAACGTAACATGAAATATTATTTAAATGAATATCTGTTTAAAACAGATTGTATGCGGTCGAAGCCAAAGCGAGTTTCTCTTAAAGTAATTAACTAAATTAGTTCTATGAGAAATTACTTAGTTTCCGGCGTAAATTCTAATTACATACAAATAAGTATAATTGAATGCAAATCACCTACAGAGTATAATAATTAATAACTTAGAGAAAATTAAAAAAAAAAAGAAAAAACAAAACAAGCATAAAAGTGCTACTGAAATTAAAAGTCAACTACACGAATTCTCAAAGTATGTATTGAATAAGGGGGTTGATCACACAGCTTCGGAATTCTCTTCCGTAATGTTAAGCCTACGGACGTTTGATGTATTTGTATGTTTAAAATATCTCTTGAGAAAATTAATATTTTTAACTTCTTTTTTATGTGTACTCTTCTTAAAGATTTTTTTTTCTTAGTTCTCAAAGTATTTTTATAATCTACACATAATTTAAAAGTTGTTGGACTCAAACAAGGATTAGACAGGCGAAAGTAATCTGGAACTAAAAAATAATTCCATACGCACCATATGTATGGAACTTATAAATAATATGGTTTCGACGATAGTGAAATTAATTATTTTTCATGTTTAATTATTAACAAAATAACTATTTGTTTGTCTAGGTATTATAATCTTTTCACTAACACTGACAAAAAGATTGTCTTAGTTGTGACAATGTAGCGGAACTATTACTGTCGAAGTAAACTCTTACCAGTAAAAATGAATACCACCTTTTGGCAGTATTTTTGATTGAAACTTTCCATTAATGAGGCGTTTAAATAAAGAGAAATTTTCGGCACAAATTTACTGGTGGAAGTTTGCCGCGGTGATAATGAACCACTGCGAAAGCGGGTACAGTTGAAGCCTCGCTGTTTTAAGGACATCTCGGCTCCTCTTTATTAACCCTTCGGACTCCGGCGTGCTCTTACACAAATTTTATTTCGCCAGAACCACTTTTTTAAAAGAAGTTTCCTTCAAGTACACAATTTCAAAAATGCTCTGATTAAATAAGACGAATTTTATTTCCCTTTATTACTGATGACAAAAACGAATTTCGCACGCAGCGGAGACAACGGAGTGCCGAGGGTTAATAGTTCCATGGTACATTTAACCCTTTAAGACCCAACCCGCTCGATCATTCAGTTTGCATATTCTTTTAAATTGTTGCTTTTGAGTTTTATGTAATAAAAACCCAAATCGAATGATCATTCTGGTTTGCAGGAAGACCAAAATGTCATTTTGTATCAACAGATAGTGATTGTAATACAGTCGATTCTCGTTAATTCGAACTCGTCGAGACCACAAGAAATGTTCGAATTATCCGAAGTTCGAATTATGGAAAATATGAAATAAAAACATGCTTAATATGGTATCATTAGAAATGAATTAATGTTACAGTGTTTTTTAAATATATTTCGTCTGTTATCATTAGAATATGACTTAATATTAAATTAGAATGTATAAATACATAAACTAATTAAAAGATTAGAAACAAGCACAATGGAAGAAAAATGTGAGGTGTCACTGGCGGACAGACGGGGCACTAAGAATGCGGATATCAAATGCATTGAATTATACGTACACTCGTTCGGAACAATTTTCACAAAGATCAAAGAAAGAAAGTTTTTCAAATTATCTGAAATCCACGAGAAAGAAAAAGAAAATGAAAAATCGGAATTCTCATTAGTTCGAATTAAACGAAGTCAAGAGAAAATGAATTCGAATCAGTGAAAGTTTTTAACGTTATTCTGACATTGAAAATTTCGATACTTCATGTTTAGTTCGAATTAACCGAATATTCGAATTATCCGATTTCGAATTAACGAGAGTCGACTGTACTTGTTTTATTTTTAGCCGGTGTGATAACCTTTGTTTATAATCTCATCGGGTCTTAAAGGGATAAGTGACATTCGTTTTAAAGGTAGTAGCATTAATTATTTCTCTCCATTTTTTTTCAAGTTTTCAAATTTTTATAATTTAATTTCTTTTTCCATTTTTTTTTAAATCAAAACAAAGACACCGACAAAAATATTCTGAAACTAAAAAGTTAAAATCTGTATGCATCTTATATATTACTACATGTGACACCCGTTCTGAAGAGGTTAATAACACTGATTATTTTTCTCCATTTTTCAACAAAGTTACTCACTTCCATTTTTCAATTTGTTTTTTCCTTTACTTCTTTATTGTCACTCAAAAAATTGTTGCATGTTCAAAACTATCTAATCATAATAAACTGTTGGTATTTTTTTAAACTTTCAGAAAGTTCACTAAGTACACATTTAAGACTCAAAGCTTTACAAATGCATTAGTTTAGTTTTCTTTTGACATATGGAAATTGGTCTAAGCACGCACATTTGTTAACCACAAAACAGTTTCTTAATATTAAAGATGTTACAGTTTTCCCATGTGCACCGAAACACTATCTGAATTATACACGCGTGTTTTGTTAACGCTTTATTTATTATGTAATTATGATCAGTGATGAAAGCTATTGCATGACGTGCCACATTTAAGAACAAGGTAATTTTTCACAAAACAAATCTACGTTAAATTTTTAATGGGACAAGAGCCTTTTAAACTCATGATTTTAATTTTACGTTTTCAATTTTTAAGTTTTATCAACTCACAAATTAATGTTTCATGTTCAACAAATATGTTTCGAAGACAAACATGATCAAATAATAGCTATAACAATAACAGTAAAATTAGTTTTAGTTTTTGTTTCTCACGGTAGCAATTTAGCTATGCAGCTGAAATGTTTAAGGCTGTTATCAACTGGTGCAACACTGCTCAACAAGAGCAAAATGTTTTGTCACAATTACAAATTAATTTTTTAATGAAAAGTCATAAAATTGGAAGGTCTAATTATGGAAGCGATTTGGAGTAGAGCTGTGTTTTCTATTTTTTTAATCAATAAATTACCTATTGCGTAATAACTGATCACGTGAAAAACACATTTTTCACTCCTGTTTGTGTGGTTATTCTTCTTTCGCGCTAAAATTCGTTTCAAAAAGCCAACTTTGACACAATTTTTTTAAAGATCTATTGCGTTTGCAAAAAAAAGGGGGGGGATTAGTGCAATTAGATCGTTTCCTAACAAGAACACCTGCTAGTTACATCATTTTCGAACAAAAATAGATTAATATTTTATGGAAATTAATAAATTAATTACGATTTTTCAATTTTTTTCCCTTTCTTTATTTACTTTCATACAAAGAATTATTGCGTGTTCAAAATTATCTAATCATAATAAACTGTGGTATTTGTCAAAAATTTGCAAATATTCTTCAGTAAGTTCACTAAATTTGCATTTACGACTCAAGGCTTTGCAAATGCATTAGTTTTTAATATTCTTTTGGCATATGGAAATTGGTTTAAGCACGCCCATTCGTTAACCCCCAAAACAGTTTAATATTAAAGGTGTTACAGTTTTCCCCCATGTGCACCGAAATACTATCTGTAATATACATGCGTGTTTTGTTAACACTTGATTTATTATGTAATTATTATCAGTGATGAAAGCTATTGCATGACGCGTCACACTTAAGAACACGGAAATATTTCATAAAACAGATCTACGTAAATTTTTAATGGGAAAAGCACCGCTAAAATTTGTGATTTTAATTTAACATTTTCAAATTTTAAGGATGCCGTTAATTTTCAAATAAATGTTATCATGTTTAACAAATATGTTTTGAAGAGAACCATGATCAATTAATAGCATTAGATTTTCATCGGTAAAGGTAAACAATTATTGCTCTAACTGAAAATGTTATTATCCTATAGCCGTGAAAATTTTTGTGTAGCTTTTCGATAATGTGTAGAGTATAGTGAACAAAAAAATTACCTATAAGTGACTTATTTGTTGAAATATAGCTATTTTTATAAAGAATTACACGTATAACTACCGACATTTTCTATGTAATTGCATATAATCAGCAGTATCTCTTTTAGATTTCCTTACAGTTATTTTTAGTTCATTACATTCACGAGTGTCTGAAATTCATACTTTTCATAAAAATTTGTGTTATAAGCATTTTTTTTTCAGCCGGAGCTATTTTCATAAAAACAAAATGCTAAAAAATGACCAAATTTTTTATTTACCTATTTATTTATTTTATTTTTCATTTTCATTTTATTTATTTATTATTTATTGCCAAAATAAAGACAACGACAAAAATATTCTAACACCAAACAGATAAAATCTGTATACATCTTATATGGTACTACAAGTGACACCCGTTCTTGAGAGGTTAATAACACTGATTATTTTTCTCCATAATAAATTTACTCATTTCCATTTTTCAATTTATTTTTCCTTTTACTTTTCCGCTTTCACTCTAAATATTGTTGCGTGTTCCAAATTATTTAAACACAATAAACTGGTGTTTGTTTAAAACTTGTTCCTCAGAAAGTTCACTAAGTACAGATTTACGACTAAAAACTTTACAAATGCATTAGTTTTAATTTTCTTTTGATATATGGAAATTTTTTAAACACGCACATTCATTAACCATAAAACAGGTTCTTAATACTAAAGATGTAACGTTTTTCCCATGTGCGCAGAAACATTATCTGAATTATACACGCGTGTTTTGTTAACGCTTTATTTATTATGTAATTATTATCTGTGATGAAAGCTATTGCATGACGTGCCACATTTAAGAACAAGGTTATTTTTCACAAAACAAATCTGCGTTAAATTTTAATGAAACAAGAGCCGTTTGAATTGATAAATTTTAATTTACATTTACAGAAAACAATGCTGTCAATTCTCAAGTAAATATTTTCATGTTCCAAAATTATGTTTTTTCAGTTAAAAAGGATCAATTAACAGAGTAAACAAGAACATTTAAATTAATGTTATTTTTATTCTTGAAAACAAATTCAATTAATAAGCTGGAAATTTTTAATTGAGTTTCCTAAAAGCCACTGTTCTTCTTTGAAAACCTGATTAATGCGCTATAAAAACTGAGGATTGATCGAAACATGTTTTTAAAGTAAAAACCGAAACCGAATTTTGGTAATCTTTATGTTTTCGGTCGAAAACAAAAACGAAAAAGTCCAATTTCTTTTAAAGTAATAAATAAATAGATAAATATACATAATTATTAATAAGTTTTAAGTGTTAATTAAATATACGTAATGTGTAATTAATTACCCACGTTAAATAAATATACGTCATTATTAATTAAGTATACGTTTAGGCCAAGTTGCCTTCTTGTCACTATGGTCAAAACTTTTCAGTTTCGTATAAAATAAAACGTAATTCATCATCAAACTAGAATGATTTTCTAATTACAGAAATTTCATCTAATTAAATAATGTTTTAGGTATACATGACTCGATTTATCTTTTATAATGATTTTTGTAAATAATCATCTGTTATGCAAGAATTTTGTCAAAGAGTATACAAAAGACGTCTGCTGTTTCACACTAAAAAGTTTATATTACTTTTAAGTCTACAGCATTTAATGAGTATGTAAAAAGCGTCTTCAAAGTTTAGTAAATATATACATTGCTTACTTTGTATTTTACACTCATGTCTTAAACCGGTAATCACAGATATAATTGTGAACAGCGAAGCTCATAGCAATAAGTAAAGAATGTCTATTTGAGACGAAACATCTCAAATCAATGAATAATATTGAAAATTAGAGAAGAATGAAAAGAGTTTTTGGAATGCAGACAGATTCGATCGAATTTCGGTCCGGCCGAATTGCCGGCAGTATTTTCGACGAAAATTCAAGTTTTGGGCCGAAAATGAAAACAAAACCGAATTTTCGGTCGATCTCTAATAAAAAAAACACTTGGAAACGTTTCCGAAAATCAGCCGCAGCAAAAGAAATTTTGTTTTGATAAATGCTTCTTTAAATCTCGAAATTGCATTTATTTTTAAGGTTTCTAAAGAGAAAAATCATTTTTTTTTCTTTCGAAATTGTGGATAAACTCATAAGAGGTTATTGTACGATATCATTCATGATTACATTATATTTTCGTTGATTAAAGAAATTCTATTTTTACTTTCTTCTATCTTTACAAGAAGAAAGTATTGGATTCATGAAAATTTTCGACTTCCGGTTTTCGACGGATTTATACGTTTTAGAAGGTCCTGAACACGTTTTGACTATTTTTAGAAAATGTCTGTCTGTGAGTCTGTCCGTCTGTCTGTCTGTCTGTCTGTCTGTCTGTCTGTCTGTGTGTCTGTCTGTCTGTCTGTTCTGTCTGTGTGTCTGTCTGTCTGTATGTGACAAGAAATTTGTGGGCGCTCTATCTCAAGAACTAATGCTCGAAATTTCATAAAATTTTATATTCAGTTAGACCTTGATATGAATTAGTGCCTATTGGTTTTTGGTATAAATTGGCCTGCAGGTGGCGCTGCTGTACTACGTTTTTCATGATTTTCAAGATTGCTATATCTCAAGAACTAATGCACAGAATTTCACCAAACTTCAGATTCTGTAACCCCTTGAAATACATAGACGCTGATTAAGTTTTGGTGTAAATTGGCCAGCAGGTGGCGCTGCTGTGCCACGTTTTTCATGATTTTCACGATAGCTATATCTCAAGAACTGATGCACAGAATTTCACCAAACTTCAGATTCCGCGATACCTTGAGATACATAGCCACTGATGAGGTTTTGGTGTTAACTGCCCTATAGGTGGCGCTGCTATGCTACATTTTGCACGATTTTTGCGATAGCTATATCTCAAGAACTAATGCAGAGAACTTCATCAAATTTTAGATTCTGTTACACTAGAATATATAACATAATTAGACGCTGATTACATTTTGGTATTAACCTTGCAACAGGTAGTGCAGCTATGCTGCATTTTGCACGATTTTTCCGATAGCTATATCTCAACAACCAACGCACAGAATTTCAACAAACTTCAGATTTTGTTACAAAATTACATATATAATTACACGATGATCAGGTTTTGTTATAAATCCTTCAACTGATGGTGCTGCTGTGCTATATTTTACACGGTTTTTTTTTTAAACTAGCTATATCTCAAGAACTAATGCACAGAATTTCATCAAACTTCAGATTATTTTACACCATAACATAATTAGACGCTTTTTTACGTTTTGGCATAAATTGTCCAAGATATGGTGTTGCTGTGCTACGTTTTGCAAATTTTTTGTTATAACTATATCTCAAGAACTAATGGACGAAATTCCATCAAATTTCAGATTCTGTTAGGTCTTTACATAAACAAATGCTTATTAGGTTTTATTATAAATTACCCAACATGAGGCACAACTAAGCTCATTTTCTCAGAATATTAATTAAATTTTGCGTTTTAGGCTTTTCGGATACCAGAATCTCATTAGGCTTGGTCAAATGTTCGAGGAAATTCGATAGTGGGTAACTTTGGGGACACCACGTTTTTTTAAAATATTAAAATGTACTTATGAGATAGAAGAAAGTTTTGGGATTGACACATCCAACTAGTTTTACTTTCTTCTATCTTTACAAGAAGAAAGTATTGGATTCGAGAAAATTTTCGAATTCCGGGTTTGGACGGATTTACACGTCTTAAGGGATTAGAAATTCCAAAAAACATGTTTTTACAAAATGTCTCTCTGTATGTCATATAAATTTTGTAGATGCTCTCTCTCAAAAACTAATGCACGGAATTTCACAAAACTTCAGATTCAGTTAGTTCCTAATATAAATTAGTATTCTATAATTTTTGGAATATTTCGCTCAACAGGTGGTGCTGCTGCGCGGCATTATTAATGATTCTCGCAACATATCTGTCTCGGTAACTAATGCGCGAATTTTCATCAAACTTCAAATTCAATGTGTCCCTTGTATAAATTAGTATTCTTTAGTTTCTGGAATAAATCACTCTACATGTAACGCTTCTAACCAGTTTTTATGATTTTTGCGATAATTTTATCTCAAAGACTAATAGACAGATTTTCATCAAATTTCTGATTCAGTTAGAGCTTGAAATAAGGTATAAATAAAATTTTGGTATAAATAACTTAACCGGTGACGCTGCTATGTTTCATTTTTATGGAAACATTAACGTTTTGAGAAAAAAGAAAGTTTTGGGATTGCCACATCCGTCTAGTATCTTTTTACAATAATCGCTACTAGTTCAAAATCGTAAGCCGAAATAATTACAAGTCAACCCGACTTGAAAACACTTCGCAACTGCAACGAAAAAATTATTGTGACATCGGGAATCGAAGCAAATCGCTAGTCGGGTCGAGTTCGGGTAAAATCTAATTTCCCTCATCCTTTGCAGAACCCTAGAACCTACCTTTACATCAAGGTTCGTACGGGTCCTGGAATTTCAGGAACAGAAAATTATTCTATACCAGTATTTTCTTATAGAAAATGATTCCTTAAATTATGCGAAAATATGCGCGTTTGAACTAGATTTATTTTTTCCTCCAATATCCCTCCCCCCCATCCAAACTACAATCCCTATACATTCACCTCTTTAAGCCCTTCGCGACGGGAACTTTTTACGAAATTTTTAATGTTTTGTCACCGGTATTTTAAATGAGAAATTAGTGCCTATTTAAAGCGAGAAAATGCACCGATTCAATAAGGTAAATTTTGCCGTAAAATTTTATTGGTGGAAATAAACAAGAATTGTTAAATCTTTTTGCGACTGTGAGGTGTTAATCTTTTCGCCCGTAAACTGGAATAGTGCTTTAAAGTATTGGATTAAACAAAAGTAAATAATATTAAACTAATAATAATAAGTAATTGGATTAAACAAAACTTAATTGTTTATAGATATCAGTCATGGCTGACTCAGGAAATGAGCACAAATTATTAAGCAAAAGAATGCATATGGGACTACATTTTGTAGATGCTTTTCGAGCGCTCACTTGTAGCTGCAGACTTTACACAAACAGAAAAATTTTAGTTAATAAAAAGAATATTGCCCAGTTAAACTGATGACATTGAGATCACAAGCTACATATACCAATTGTATATTACAGCCTTATATTTTCGAGGGTTAATTCCGTTCGAAAAAATAATAATAATAAGGAAGGGGGAACATCTCCCCACTTTCTCTTTTTTATACTTAATCATTGAACCCTTTAAACTGATCAGGGTCATACTTTATCACATAAAAATCCATATCCAAAATTCAGAGCAAATCGGAAATTCTTAATAAAAACCTATTTATATAATTTAAGAGGAGTTATCCCCTCTTTTATATACTTAACCATTAAACATCCAAAACTATTCAGAGATTTGAGCGAAATCTGACAATTATGCATGAAAAACCCATTTATATAAATTAAGGGGAGGGGCATTAGAACCCCCATTTCCCCTGTTTATGTTTATCCAATGAACACCTAATATCGATCACAGAAACGCTTCATCAGAATGATCCTATGTGGAAATTTTGAACAAAAACTAATATTTCTACGTGAAAAACACATTTATATCAATTAAGGGGAGGGGCATAAGCCCCCGTTCCCCCTCTTATACATATCGAATGAACTCCAAAAACTAATCAGGGAAGCGCCTTATCAGGATATACCTATATACAAAATTTCAAGTGGATGGGATATTTTTATCATGAGTTATCGCGTTATGCACGTACGAACGAACGTACATACAGAACGGGCGGGCACATAAGCTCTCAGGCTATGCTAGCCTGTGAGCTAAAAACCGCCGAAGTGTTTATCGATTATTCTTTGATAAAGTTCTAGTATAATAGATGAACCTTTACAACAATCTTTATGAAAGATAAATCGTGTTAATATGTATAATATAAAACATTTTTAATGAGATGAAATTCGTATAACTGGAAAATTATTCTGTTTTGTTTATGAATTAATTATATTTTATTTTATAGGAAAATGAAAAGTTTTGGTCAGAGGCTCAAAGAACAAACTTCGACCATACGTATAATTAATTAGTAATTATGTATATTCAATAAACACGATAATAATTGTTGACAATTATACATATTTAGATATTTATTGATAACATCGAAATTTTGTGTACTACATTTTCGTTTTCGGTAGAAAATAGAAATATCACCAAAATTCCGTTTCTGTCTTAGAAATCTGTTTCGGCCTAGCCTTAATTTTGTGTTTCAAAATGAAATTAGCAGGGCAGTCTGGCCTGCATGTGTTTTATGTTTCAAAATTAAATTAGCAGTGAAATCTGTCAATTATGTACTTTTATGTTTAAAACGAAATTAACAGTGAAGTCTGCAAATTACATATTTTAATTCGCAAAATCTAAATCAGCAGTGAAGTCTGTCTATTGCATGCATTTTATGCTTAAAAAGGAAATTAAAAGTAAGTCTGTCAATTGTATGATTTTCATGTTTAAAAATTAGCTCGTAAATGCATCGAATGATGTAGAAAAATATTCTGAGAATCGCACTATTAATTAATTATTGCAAAATCATTTAATTCCTATGAATTTTTTGATATCCGATCCTGTACCAGATCATTTTTTAATCTAGTTTTATTTAAAAACAAAAAACACATTCAACACAATTTAATCAGTCTGTATACAGGACTAATGGCTTTTCATGAATATCCATTAAATGAAAAGAGTCTTCTAGAATAAGGTGGTAAAATTAAGTCGATAATTTCATTAGCTCTAATTAGTACCGGAGAAATCGATTTGTTTTCTCTAAATTGAATTCATTAAGAAGTATTGGTCTAAATATTTAGAATTCAGTTAGAACAGCAATAACATAATTGTGAACTTCAAATTAACTTTTCAAATTAACTTTTGTAGCAAGTGTAAATTAATTTATGTAGAATATTACAAAAAATAAAGAACAATTTTAAAATGCAGCATAATAGTATTAAATGTTAGCCTATATTCACCAAAACTTACAGCACCAATTTATGTCAAAGGTTAACGTTAACTTAATAATTAATGTACGGAATTTCGATGAAATTCTGTGCATTAGTTATTAAGAAAGACCGCCCATAAAATTTATGTCGCATACAAACACTGACATACATAGAGAGAGACACTCAGATAAACAGATTGACAGGCATTTTTTAAAAACAATCAAATTATATTCGGTACCTTCTAAACCGTATAAATCTGACAAAAATCGGGTTTAACTTTTTCATGAAGCCAATATATATATTTTTTTCTTGTAAAGATAGAAAAGGAAAAAAGGTTGCAATTCAAATTAATGTGAAAGTGTAGGATATAATACGATGTATAACATATGTAGAGCATACATAAATGGTACATACATATATATAGGGTGCAATATGTTATCCATCGCCAACCTTTAATTTCTCAACCGTTATTCGTAGACATATAGATCCAATTTCAAAATTGTTTCAAATGAGGTAAATGTTCATGTTGTGTCGTTGTTTAAAGTAAAAAATGAATTTTATAAAGATTACAAAATCTACCTTTTTATACGGTCCCCCAGGCCTTGTAGTTATATTTAGTAAAAGTTTACATGTATCATGAGAGATACAACACAAAAAGTTTGACTTCTGTAAGACAAAAATTGACAGAGTCATTAAATTTCAAAGTTTGAAATTTTTGCACATGATTTTCTCTTTTATCCGGGGATCAGTTAAAAAATTAATTAAAGTAATTCGAGATCGAATCAGGATGCAATATCCCCTTTTTACGGCGAAATCAGCTTTAGCCGGTGTCGCCATATCAGGGTATCACCAAAGAAAGTTCTTTCATCTAAAAATCTCAGTTAACTTCAAGGGATCAAATAACACTCAAAAGTCAAAGTAAGATTGTTTGTTATACTGAGCAAAACCATCAGCTGTTTTTGAGCATGCATCAGGTCTGTTTTGATTTTAGAGCATCCCGCATCAAATTAGGCAGTAAAATATCATTATGTAACCCACCATTACATATATCAAGAATGCCAACTTATGCAAATTTTCAAATATTGTTTTTTTTTTCCTTGGACAAAACTATTTTATTCTGGAGAGAAAAAAAAAACACTGGTTATCATGTCTTACTAGTAACAACAAATACACACAATTTTATTAAAATCTATAATGGTGGATTACATATTGATATTTTACTGCCTTATTTGATGCGGGATGCTCTAAAATCAAAACATACCTGATGCATGCTCAGAACGGCTGATGATTTTGCTGGGGTTTTGCGATAACAAACAATAGCTAGTTTGACTTTTGAGCGTTATTTGATCCCCTTAAAGTTAACTGAAATTTTTAGAAATAACTCTCTTTGATGATACCCTGATATAGCGATATCGGCTAAAGCTGTTTTCGCCGTAAAAAAAGAGACATTGCATCCTCATTTGGATCTCGAATTACTTTAATTAATTTTTTAACTAATCTCCTAATGAAAAAGAAAATCATGTGCCAAAATCTCAAACTTTGAAATTTAATACTCTGTCAATTTTTTCATACAAAAGTCATTTTTTTATGTTATAACTCTCATGATATATATAAATTTTTACTAAATATAACTATAGGGACCGGGGGACCGTATAAAAAGTTTGTAATTTTTATAAAATTGATTTTTTACTTTAAACAACCCCACATTTACCTCATTTGAAACTTTTTTTTTTCAATTGGAACTACATGTCTATGAAAAACGGTTGAGAAATTAAAGATAACATATTTTACCATGTATACATATAGGGCGGTTCTAAATTTATGGTACAAACTTTAAGGGTTGGTACAAGGCACTGTAACGATCAATTATCGTAGAGGAATGTATGGATGCAAGCGACGGGTTGAGGTACAAACACCACAGTTAGCCAATTTAGCCCTATTTTAAAATTCAGAATTTCAAATTCATGCCACAAAATTTTACATTTTTTTCTATTCTTTATTTAAGACAGACATTTAATGATGACATAAAGAAGAAATTCCTCGATAAAACTTTCAAGTATGAAATTAAAATTTCTGAATTAAAAGTCCATTTTCATGTATTTCCTGTGTTTGACAGATTTGCCAGTTTTATGTTTTTCTAAATTCAAAAATTTCGATTTCATGCCGAAAATTTTTATTTTCCGTGGAATATCTTTATTAAACAAAAAAAAGAATAGTACAGGAATTTTCTGGTACGGATAAGAAATATCGAAATAAAAAAGGACCAAATTATACACTGCTATTCGTACCGCAATGTATTACTTGCGCCTATACATTTCTATTCTATACGATAAATGATTGTTACAGTGTCCTGTATCAACCCTTAAAGTTTGTACCATGTATTTAGAATCACCCTGCATAGATATATTCATATATATATATTTACGTAATCGAAAAAGTATATTCAGTAAAATTAGGCGAGCATTTTAACCCTTAAATGCATAGTGATGCAAATTTGCATCACGTTGTATTTAACTTTTAATAAATTAATTAATTTCTTAGCAATCACTATATTTATATAAAAATAGTAATCCTCTAAAAATTATAAAAATCTGCTACTAAATAAAGTTAAAAATCTATCTTAACATTTCTGGTGTCTAATCTTTAATATGCGAATAAAAACCTCAATTTCGAAAGAATAATTCATGCATTTAAGTGTTAAATAACAATAAATGTTTCTTAGTATAGGAAAATATACTATCACTACTCTTATTATTTTCGAAAAGAGCTCTTTTTCTTTAGGAAGCTCATAAACTATTATAGTTTCAAGCTTCAAAGCAATACAATGTCTCGAGATATAATCGTCGCATAGATAACAAGTACGAAAAATCATGCGTTAAGCATAGATTATGAAGCACTTTCCAACATTTAATGAAATCTTTAACAAAACTTTGTTATTTAGGGAAATAATAGTGTATAGCCAAATATATCCAAATATGTATTCCAGTACATTAAAACAGCCCTGTATTTCATATGTCAGTTCATATAATGGGAAAATTTAGCTTAGCAAGAACAGTACCCAGTAGCTTGAAATTTCTTTTTCAGCAATTCATACTATTAGGTGGAAACATACTTGGAAACTTTTGGTCAACCCTGTAATTTACATTGTATCTTTATTACACGTCAGCATTAGGCTAAAATTTATTGTAAACTAAAACACTTTTAAAACAATTGAAATCACATTCTCATAAATCATCGTTCATAGGCGTCCATGTACCGAATTCTTTGCGTGGCCCTGTATATCCCTTTATCTATATTCTGCAAACATTTCTCAGTAAATTGAATGCAGCTCAGCGTAAAAATGCATAGCTTATTTAAGAACCACGTTTAAATAATTTACGCTCATATTCAGTAACGTTGGTGAGCTCTTTTGGATAGCCCTGTATATCAAATATAACATTTATACACACCATATAATGTGCATATATTTAGCGAAATATAAACGCGAATATCATAATTAAAATGCATTTCATCCCTCCATCAGCCATCATCGGACAATATACGGTACTTCGGAAAGAATATACTATTTGAAATCTTTTGTATGGCCCTGTAAATGCTATGTACTTCATATTATGCAAGACAGTAGCGTATAATTTATATTAAGCTTCAGTGACATATATCAATTTTATTATACATGAAAAAGCTTAATATATTTAAAATATGTTACACACAATTCCTCCTTTTACCATTATCTAATGGAATTCTTTTGTGTGGCCCTGTAAATGAATATTAGCTACATTTTCACCTTATATTTTATAGAATGCATATTTTAATATGTTTGACAGGATATAACATCTTTAAAATTCCTTTGAAAC
Source organism: Maratus speculifer (assembly GCA_964019185.1). Lineage (NCBI taxonomy): Eukaryota > Metazoa > Arthropoda > Arachnida > Araneae > Salticidae > Maratus > Maratus speculifer. The sequence goes on from OZ025301.1 coordinate 113,936,864, forward strand.
TATTTTTCCCCATTGGCCGTAATGTAATAGGAAACTTTTGATTCGCCCTGTAGATAAACTAATCATGGTAGGAACTTCATTTTCGATAGGACTTGTGCTAGGGTAAACGTCAATAACGTCCTAAAATTTCATGGCAATCCGAGTATAATAACGATTTTTCCCCATGGGCCGTAATGTAATGGAAAACTTTTGATTCGCCCTGTAGATAAACTAATCATAATAGAAACTTCTTTTTCAATAGGGTTCGTGCTAGGGAAAACCTCAATAACGTCCTAAAATTCCATGGCAATCCGAGTATATTAACAATTTTTCCCCATAGGCCGTAATGTAATGGGAAACTTTTGATTCGCCCTGTAGATAAACTAATCATGGTAGAAACTTCATTTTCGATAGGACTTGTGCTAGGGTAAACGTCAATAACGTCCTAAAATTTCATGGCAATCCGAGTATATTAACGATTTTTCCCCATAGGCCGTAATGTAATGGGAAACTTTTGATTCGCCCTGTAGATAAACTAATCATGGTAGATACTTCATTTTCAATAGGGTTCGTGCTAGGGTAAACCTCAATAACGTATAAAAAATTTCATAGCAATCCGAGTATATTTACGGGAGTTAGAGCGCGGACAGACGGACAGACGGCCATCCGGCCAGACGGACAGACGGACAGACAAACCGAATGCATAAGCACTTTTCAACTTTGTTAGAAAGTGCTAAAAATGGGGTGTCAAAACATTCGCAATTAAAGTAGCTTCCAGTTAATATTAAAAGGGAAAAAAAAGAAAATCGGCATTTTGACAGATTTCAAGGTATTGTATCGCTCTACAGTTCATATTCAAAATATTAGAATAATTACCTTTTTTTAGAAATTGAAAATATCGTTTGGTAATTTAATGTCTTTTAATGAAAATATGCAAACGATATTTTTAATAAGAAATTATTGTTGATTAAACTTACTTGTTATCTTAAATTTAATATCATTTTTGAAAAGATTAATTGCAAAAAAAAAATTATTTTGAAAAGTCAAAATATTAGAATATTTATTCAAGTGGTTCAAAATATTAGAATATTTCACATTAATTCTCCTTTAATTATTACCAATTCTTAACTGGTGGCCAAATTGATTAAATTCAGACTATTTTATTTAAAATCAGTATTCTTTTTTGCAGTTTGTTTATTTTTCGTCTTAAAATGGGCCGTGTGAGTGACATTCCTGAATCTACTAAACTTCGTATGGTTGATTTGTATCGGCACGGTAAAAATCAATGTTTTATAGCGAATTATTTACATTGTTCGCAATCGAGCGTCAGTAATTTACTAACACAATATTCAAAAATTGGAAAATTTCAAAATAATCGCCGAAATGGTGGCCGAAAACCAAAAACATCTGCTAGAGATGACAGGAAACTGAAGCGTATAGTTAAGAAAAACCTTTTTAAAAGTGTGCGATTCTTGCACCGAAAATGGAAAGCAGAAGGAGTTGAAGTTTCTACATCGATAACACTAAGACGTCTCCATAAATTTAAATTTGAATCTCGTGTACAGAAAACAAAACCTCTCATGACTGTAAGACAAAAGCGTATAAGATTGAATTGGTGTAAATCAAGATGTTTATGGAGCAATGAAGATTGGAAAAATATATTATTTAGTGATGAAAGTATGTTTTGTGTTTCATATGGTAATCAAGGTATTCGAGTTTGGAGAATGAAGCAAGAAGCATTTGATAAAGAATGCCTTAAACGTTCCGTAAAATTTGCTGCTACTGCCATAGTTTGGGGTTGTATGAGTGCAGAAGGACCTGGAAAGTCATGCATCGTCTACGAAAAGGTTAACTCTCTGATATATCAAGAAATTTTAGAATATTACATGATTCCATCATCAGAAGATTTATTTGAAGATGATTTCATCTTTCAACAAGATTTAGCGTCCCCGCATATCTCGGTGTCAACTAAGAATTGGTTCCGCCAACGCAACATTAAGGTACTTCCTTGGCCACCAAATTCACCAGATCTTAATCCCATCGAAAACTTATGGTGTATAATGAAGAAAAAACTTCAAGAAAATCCTCCTTCAAGTAAAACTGAGTTAGTGGCACGTATAAAGTCTATTTGGGCTAATATTGATAGAAATGTTTGTAAACACCTTGTATATAGTATGCAAGATCGATTGTACGCTGTTATGAAAGCTAAAGGGGATGCTACAAAATATTAACTACCATTTACTTCATATTCATAAGGTAATATTGTTGCGTAAAATAAAATATTCTAATATTTTGAACCAATCTAAATTTTATTCTAATATTCTGGTGTGTTTAAGGAAGCTGTATACCTAATTTATTGTGCTGTATTTTATATTTTATAAATGTTAAAATCTTATCTAAACATTCCAGATTTAATTTATAAGAAATTTAATTGCATTTACTTAGTATAAAAAAATAAATAAATGACAAATAATTTTTTCTTATTACTTTTTCTCAATTATTCTAATATTTTGAATATGAGCTGTATAGAGGGAAAAATTTATTATCAGACATACTCTTTTCGAAAATAAGAAACTTGTACGAACCCTGAAGTTTATTTACTCTGCATGGCCAAATATCAAGATTTTTGAATACCAGTATTAGCATATGAAAATTTTGCTAAATTAAAAACCACAAAATTTTGTATACGAAAATACTGGTATTCAAAATTTGGAGACTTAACAGCACTGCTTTCCATCATAAACACACATATATTTAATATATTTGTCAAAACATATAGTGTTTTAAATATGAATCGCAAAGTTTTATTTTTCAAACAATGCGAGCAAATTTGCCGAATTGTGTAGATACATTTATTAAAAAAAATTTTAAATCTACAAAACCAAAAAAGAAGTAATAGTATATATATTTATTTTTTAAGTGATAAGGTGGCCTTAACATACAATCATATTTTATTAAAAAATTGACCCATGTGTTTTAATCTACGAAAGTGCGGTATAATGATGAACAAAAATATACAACCAATATATTCCGAGCAACTAACGATTTCAACAAGCTTTTGTTATCATTACTAATGTCGGAGATCGATATTTAATGAAGAATTTATTAAAACAAACATTATTTTATTTCCATTGATTTTTGGAACCGTTTCTAAATTCCTCGACACTAATAAAAGTACTTTAACACCTTGTCGGCGGATGTTTCCGAGCTTCACCGGGTAAATGCATTTCGAAATTCCCAATTATTAACGGAAAGATTGGATAGTTACTTTTATTCTATGTAATTATATGCGTTTCATGAAAGAATTAAAAGGAAAATACTACTTAAAATTTTCTGGTATCATTGAAAATAAGAATAAAAAATGCGTCACAACTCAAGTTTAAATAATCACAGTCTCCAGCTACAAAGTAATGGAATGCAACATTCCAAATTCTACAATTTACGATGCCATTGCGGCTGTGGTATCACAAAGTTGCATTTTCTTCAAATTTTGTTTAGCTGTCTATCTTAATACGAAATGTTAAGGAATTGAAATTAGAAAAAATTTCAAATAGCATATTACAATCGATTGCATTTTCCACAATCGAAAATTTACACTTATTACAGAAAATACCATCCATTCTCAGTGTTACATTTATGAGAAATAAACTTTTCTGAAACGAATAATGGTCAAAACGAAAATAATTTTCGATTGCTGCCCCATGCGACTATTAATTTTCTTCGCACCACTTCCTTAATACAAAAATCTTTGAAATACGTATGACAACATTTGCAAAAGAAATATACTTCAATTTCAATATATATATTTTAAATAGCGGTACAAATAGTATAGAAAAATAAGTCGCCTATAGTAGTCCTGAATTTATTGGCATACTATGCCTATCCTAACATGTTATCTTGTAAAGAAGATATTTAAGGAAATATTTTTATTAAAACTTATATACCTATTATTGAGATTTTCTAGTGTGCTACTAAATAAATTAAATATATATTTAATACTTACACAGGCTTTTAATTATATATGTTCAGTGAACCGATGTTAAAACTAAATTCTAGTATAAAAAAATAAAAATTATTCATAAAATATTAGTCTAATCTAAATCATCTTCAAAAAGTTCTATCGCATATTATCGCTGTTATTACAATGAACAATTGCTATCTTTAACGAAGCTATGAACTCTTATATGAGAGATAAACGAATCACATTTCCATGTAACCAGGGCCGTAGCTAGATGGGAACAACAGGGAGGGGGCGCAACAAAATTTAGGGAAAAGCTTATGATTTTTTTTTTTTTTTTTTTTTTTTTTTTTTTTTTTTTTTTTGTCTCTCTGTGACACAGAAAGATAAATGAGTGCATATTCAATTGTAGGTACTATGTGTTCTTATAAAACTGTTGTATAAACTTTAAGAAACTGTTAAGAAAACTATATGATGATGAAAATTTTGAGTGTATAACTGTTACAAAATTAAACATCATGCTAGCTTCATATAGTACAAATAGGATGAGAGAGGTGTTGAAACACTTGTTTTAGATACAATTTAGTAATTTTGCAAAACTCTGAAAGAGTCTCAAAACTAAATTAGTTTTTTGAACAGAATTTCATTTGAATTTTTGGAACAGAAATTCATTGAGAAACCTTGGAATCTTTTCCAGGGGGGGGGGGGCTTAGCCGTCCATAGCGCCCCCTTAGCTACGGCCCTGCATGTAACTGATTTGCAGTAAATCATTCAAACAGATCAGTTACAGTCAATCTGGAAAAATTTAAAAACTCTCAGAAATAGTAAGCGTAGGCAAATTCTTAGTTGAACAAGTTAACCCTTCATAGCGGCACATGCCTAAAAACACCATAATTCTCATTATATGCAGAGTTCTCGCTGTCGCTCGCCATTGCGCCAAATTGCGACTAAATTCTTCATTTGGCGAGTAAACAAGCGATTAGATTCGCCAAATTGCTAGTGCTCAATTTTTGCTATTTCTTTCTTTTCTTTTCCGTTTTTCATACACATGCATACATACATATTTTCAATAAATACAAATTTTTTTAATATATTTGTAGCGGATAGTTGAAATTTGATTAATAACAATCGTTGACGCAGTTATAAAAACTTAGGTTATTTTAGAACATATTAAAAATAAAGAGGGTGTACATTAAAGGATTAAAGATAATTTTTTTTGTGTTAGACGGGGAATCTATTTTGCTAATACTTTTTTCATTTGGCGAATGTTTTTTATTCTTAATTAGCCAAATTACTAACGTTGGTGAAATGTCAGCAAGAACACTGATTATATGCCATGAATATTGGCCAATAGGATATCTGTAACTGAACGAGAGCAGTCCAAAGAATGGAATAACACTGATTTGGTCCATGTCAGATGGCTGCATTTGGCAAAAAATTAGAAGTTGTTCTTCGGAAACGGAAAAGTTTTCGATCAAGCTATTAAAACAAAGTTTAATTATTTTTTACTGAATACTTAAAAATGTTAATATAAAGAATGTTTCCGAGTATTAACCTCCCGACCGCCAAGCAAAAGGGCAAAATTGTATAATGTTTTTTTTTTCTTTGTAGTTTATTTTTAATGTTAATAAAAAAGGGATTTTCTACCATGTTTTTTTTTCTTTTTTTTATGTATATGCTTATAAGCTCATGGCTGCCAACTACTACGCCAATTTAGAGTCAAATAAACATGTTAGAAACAGAAATTTTTGCAAAGGATCAACAATATATGCTGTTATGTATAACAATGAATATATATGGCATGCATTTTACTAAAACATTTTTGTGGTTCCAAACATGTTTATACGATTTAAATAGGCGTAGGAGTTGGCAGCTCTGTAAGCTTTAAAAGTATCAATCGTAATTTAATTTCTTAAAACTGGATTATATTTGTCGATTTATATTAATTTAATTAACCCTTCAACTGCAGTGAAACATGAAGCCTAGTGAACGGATATATCCGGTCGCGACAGTTGGAAAGTTAAGCAAATAAAATTAATTAATTTAAGCCCGCTTAATTGGAAAATAGAGCAATACAATACTTAAAACCCTAATTGTGTATATAGGGTATACCCCATAAAATACAAAACTTTATCTGAAAATCTGAAATTTTTTTTATTATTATTTTTCTTATTATTAGACCGATATATAGATTAATAGTTTAAATAATTGTTTTAATAAAAATAGAAAAAGTCGTACTGTGAAGGACTAAATCAATTCTCTCCCTCAAATACTCGCATATCTTACAAAGTGTTTGATAGATATTTCAGAAATTTGAACACAGATATGTTAGGAAGATACTGGGTGTCCAGCAAATAACACCCTGATTTCAAAATTAAATTTCTCAAAAACAAAGATCAATAGAATTATGCAGTAAACGGTTTGTTTATCAGGTAAGCTGTAAAAATCTTATACAGAAATTTCAAACAGTGAATATTTTGGAAAAATTGCGCTCTAATTGCATAGAATGTTTTGATTTGGCATTTTTCTTGCTTTAGATTGCTGCCAGGGAATGCGTTTTTCGGCTTAAAGTACCATATTTCATAGTTTTTTTTTATTAAATTTTTGAAATTTCGGAACTCTAAAAAATTACTTCGAAAAATCTTTAGCAATATTGCACAGTAAGCTGAAAAATTATTTCTCTGCAGGCAATCTAAAACAAGAAAAATGTCAAATCAAAGCATTCTATGCAATCAGAACGCAATTTTTTCAAAATATTCACTGTTTGAAATTTCTGTATAAGATTTTTACAGCTTACCTAATGAAAAAACCGTTTACCGCATATTACTATCGATTTTTGTTTTTGAGAAATTTAATTTTGAAATCAGGGTGTTATTTGCTGGACACTCTGTAGTTTCATTTTAATTTCAGCAGTGAGTTAAGTTTCCAACTGTCCAATAAGTACCACATTTGCAACACATGCCAACGCTGTATTGACTCAGCCAACTCAGATAATTTTGACCGACTTTATTTATTTAAACTATCAGTTAGAAATAACATATTTTAACAAAACAAAATAAACCGATGCTGAGTACATAAGCCCATGAAACGAATGCAAGAACGCATAAATAAGCGAGACTCGAAGATCTGAGGAAATGCAACTGAAGAAACATATCGACGCATTTGAAAATGGCAAGTTAAAATTCAAATTAGTACCAAATGCTTTATACACAGACCATACCCCATCTTTCGTTAATTCATTTAATTTAAAAAATAACTGCAACGATTACCATTACCATTACAGATTTTTCGTGGAGGGATGGTTCACTAAGTTACACCCATATACAGGACCCGACTTATTCAGAGGCATGCAGGGCAGTTGCCCCAGGCCCTCTTTATTAGGGGGGAGGGGCATGACAGTAATCGGTATTTTCATTAAAATGTGCGAAATGCTTAAAATTAGTCAAAAGTGGCCGAAATCCATACATTTTGAAACATTTAGGAAGGGAGTGTGGTCCCTCCTTCCCTCACTGTTTGCAGTACTCCCTCCACCCATGCAAAAAAAAAACTATATCATTAGAAAATTAATGATTAAAGTTTTATTACAACTGAGTATTTTATTATTTTCAAAAGAATTTTTTATTAATGTTTTTTCGTAATGTGACAAGTTAAAATCCTTAATTATGACCAATTTGAGCCTTTTACTTTAGACATCTTATAATGCACGTAAGCATAGCTGCCAACTTTTACGCATTTTTCCTACCACAAAAATTTTATAGTAAATATTATCTTATTTAATCGTCGAAATCTTATGATTAAACAGATGGAAAATCTCTGAACAATTTTAGTGGTAGCAAAAATGCGCAAAAGTTGGCAGCTATGCTTAAGTAAAGTAAGAGTTTGTAGAGAAATATTCGAGTCAAAATTTTTTCTACTAGTATCAAACTAGTATTTTTCATTAAAGTTATGGCCATTTGTTTGGAATATGCTTTATACAGATGTGAGCAAGGATAAATAAGAGGGAACTTCCCCAGAATGATGCTTGCACCGGCGCAATGTTGTCCACAGCCTTAGTCGGATACTTAACCGAACCAGGTTCGAATTTTATTTCATTTCTAGTTTTTTTTAAAGAATAACTTTAACTTTGACTGAATCCAGAGCGTGTTCGGTGTTTTATTGTTGTGATTAATGGTAGTACTGATGAAGCTATGCTGTGACGTAGTAAAACGCATATTGTGTATGTTTTTTATTATTATTTCATTAAATTTTTTAGTATGTAATTTTAGATTAATTGCTTTTTGGAGGTATTCAAGTCTATCTATTGTTTCACAATTAGTTTAAATAATAATTTAATTCAGACATTAAAATGCATGTATATCTGAAAATTATCTTACGTCACATTATGTACGTATATAATTTTTTATAGTTTTCGTACAGATTTTCCGGTTTAAGTCTGGGTTTTTTTTTCCCTAAAATATTTCGAGTTCAGTAATGAGCTTGTAATTTATCCTTAATTTATTATTATTATACTTTTATCGCACTTTTTTTTACATTCAATTTTATTTAAATTCTGTTTTATACCTTTATTTCTATTGCAGCATAACTGAACTGCAGTTTAATTTTTTCTGGGACGAGCAGCCCTCAGTTTGACACTTTTCTATTAACCAAAATAAATAAAAATAGAATGCAATCAACTAACTCTACATAAAGATAGAAAGTTTACTTACAGTTTAACGGTTCCAGGCTTGAGATCCGTGGGAACAGCAGTCAATGTCCTGTTGGAACAGTCGGCTTGTATGGCATATTCCGGACCCAAACAGTCACATGATACGGAACATAAGGTTTCGTCGGATATTTCGGAAACAGGAGTAAATTCTACTGCATGTACGGGAAACAAGCACATAACAGCAACCATAAAACAGCCGCTAAAAAGCCGGCAACGAATTGCTACAGAGCCTTTGCGTTTACTTTGTTTGAAGTTCCACATTTCTTCTGACTAATGTATGTTCCAAACACTATTTAAGATGCAACATGAAAACCTTTCGTATGAGAATGAACTGACATTTCAGTAAACTCAGCTATTTCAGCACGAGTGCAGTGCTTAAAATTTTTATGGCTGGTCTGATTATCCATGAAAAATATTCCACACTTACAAAAATTCGTGATTTTAAAATTCATATTTTTTTTAATGAAGCACCATCGATGTAAATTGCACCATTTGAATTTCCTATATAAATGTGTTTTATTCTTTCTTAGAAATATCTATTTTTACCTATAAGCACCATTAAATATAAATATATTTGTCATTTCAAAAACATTTCAGCGTTTAATTGAACATCTTTTTATCATAATAAATCTTTCACATTCTGCTTAATTCTTTTCAAAATGTGAAAACAATGTTAAAATGCACAGCTGCTTAATTTACAAACTAATTATCACATTTGCAAAGGCTTAATCACCACAGATCATACTGAATAAAAATTCTAAAAAACTGTATAAATAAATCAAATTTTATTGCAGCTATCTGTTAAAAACAATATTTTGAATCTTATCTGTAATTAATGTACAACAACTAAATTTTTCTGGAGTTAAAAAAAAAAAGCGCTTCAAAACTAATTTCAATAAATATACTTTCAGTGTTTAAATTATCACAGATATTTTGTTTTATCTTTAAAACTTCAAGCTATAGATAACAGTATATAAATATCGTAAAATTTTAGCATGTTTGCAAAGCAAAAAAAAAAAAAAAAAAAAAAAAAAAAAAAAAAATTCAGACTATTTTTCTTTCTTTCATTAGCATCAAAAATACTATTTCATCAACTTTGTGCCAATGTAGCTGCCACTTCATAACCGTTCAAGAATTTAGAAGAAATAAAACTATCAAGTAAATCTGAAATCGTCTGCCAAAGTTTTACAAACTTTAACTTTCATCTTTCATGATTCTTTTTAAGTCATCATATTAAATCTATCTCAGAAAATATTTCACATAACTTTATTTACTTTATACGTAAACATATAAATATCTAGAAATGTTTGATTATCGTAGTAAAAGTTTATTTACTAATAGTAATTTTGAATTTAGCATTTTATTTGGTATAAAATTTCTATATAGGAATTATTCATGTGCCGAAAATCTGCATTTCTTGCGAATTTTAAAGTTAAATTTTATTACACATATAAATTTAAATGGCGATTCTTTAATATAAAATCACATCACACTTGAAATAGTAGTAGGAGTTGTCCATAGCCATTTGCTTTGATTAAATTTATGCAGACTACATCGCTTTCGCCAATCTTTGAGCACAAACTGCTTTTAACTGATGTCAAACTGAAAACATACCTTTCATAAGTGAGTGGGTGGTCAGGAGAGTAAATTCAAACAAGTCCATGCGATAAAATCCCCGAACGACACATGCAAACTAGTTCTTTATTGGACAACATCACTTTAACCGCCACTAACAAAATTCGTCTGGTCGAAAGCCGAGCGCAACATCCCAACAACAGAAGCAGACGATTACTCCCTGCATCGCAGGCGAAATCGGAGCACCGGAGAACACACTCCACGTGCATTCTTCATTCTTAACTCAAACAACTCAGATCTCGAAATAATTATAATAAAAAAAAGGCTTTTTTACAATGCACTAGACTTAACTAAACGATGATACATGATAGAGCAGGAAATATAAACGATATGGAGTTCTGTAAAGGGATTTTTTTACGCGGTTATTTATAAATCGAGTATAGAGAGTGTAGGTATAAAGGGGAATAGAATCCTGATTGTGTGGTTTGTGAGTGTTCGATAGGAAAGGGTAGGCGCTGCCACACAGCCTCGGGCTGCAGGGCACACAGCTACGTGTTACCAACTCTTCCAGTTTCAGGGATGCTAGTGCTACCTCAAAACACGGCCGTGTAATAATTCCGAGGGTTGCCATCGGCCCTTTCCATCCGACTTCGCCAAGGTGCTCGTTAAAACTCAGCCAAGTCATTTTGGGGATGAAAGGAGGAAGGGGAAAAAACGTCCCATTGGAAACGATTCTTCAAAGTAAAATTTAGGTCAAGAAATGATCAAAAAATGAAAAGGTTTGAAGATACGCGTTAAATAAAAAGAAGAAAAAAGATATCTAAATTGACTTGAGATTTTAAAGGAAAAAAAATAATGCACAAATGGTTTGTAATTAAAAAATAATTTAATGGATTTTATTTGTTACCCGAATATTTCTTTTTCTGTTTTGGAGTATCTGTATAGTTGCAGTGTTTAAATAAATTCTTATGGAAAGATAAAATCTAACAATGATTTCTTTTTAAATAAAAGCCATTATATAACTTTTCTGTTATGTAAATAATAGCAAGCAAAATAATTAAATAACAGAAATCTTTTCTTTCAAAATAAATTTAATAAATGAGCGACTCTAAAAAATAAAACGATATTTATTTTTTGTTACTTTATTCTTTTGTAATAGTTATTTTTTATTATAGCTTCTGAGCTTTTAATAATAAATAATCAAAATTAGAACCTATAACAGTTATATTATATTCTGTAAATGTAATGTATACAGTAAATATTTAAAAATATTTAATTATTTTATGCAGAGTTTGTAAAATCCTAAAGAAAAAAAATAAAATGCTAAATTAAAAACATACATTTTAATTGGTTATACGGAAATGGTTAAATATATATTCTTTAACAGGCTTTACCTGTTTCAGGTACAATTTTGCTATTTTCTGCTATCCGGATAAATGAGTTTTAAGTAAATCATCTGTAAAAACATTTATAAATATAAAAAACAAACATAAGTGTGCAAAGTTTTTTAAATAACATATTGGGGTAATTTTGCTTAAATTTAATAAATACCATGGTATGGAAAAATAAATAAATAAATAAATAATAGTAACAATAATAATGATAATAAAGATAAATTTTTCAAAACAAATTTGCTTTTTATATTCTAATCAAAATAAAATCAATTAATAACCACATCTGTAATATTTATATAGCTTGTATAACTAGTTTATGTATAATTAAGGAGAGCACAAGAATTGTCGAACAAATGCTGTTTTTTTCATTTAAGGCTACAGTGGACTTTCAAAATCGCAAAAAATCATCAAATTGTCGAATTTTCATTTTTAGCATAATAACATTATATGAACTCCCTGCTATTGAACACAAAAAGAATTTTTCAATTTCGACTATTTTTACTGGAGTTAGAAGCATTTTTGTCCAATCAGCTGATTGTGCCACGCCCCTTTGTTTACTTTTTTGCCGATTCACATCCGTAAAATTTAGCCTAGTTTTTAGTTTTACCATACAAAATGTTATTATTTTGCACTGAAATTATTAATTTTGTGATTTCGCAAAACAATACTTTAACTGTAACTTTTAACTGTTTCTTTAAGCGTTTGTTTACCATGTATTTAGAGGAATTGCTTTTTGTCCCTAATCTTTTTAGCGTAAATTAAAAAATATTAATATATTTAAAGTATTAAAAATATTTAATATATTTAACAAAACTTTGTATAATAAGAGGTATTTATACCATGAATATTTCTGGTAAAATTTGAAAAAAAATCATTAGAAAATACAAAATGTTATTTTTGAGCAGATTTTTTAAAATTCAAATACTTCACATCCTTTGCATGAATTACTGTCGAAGCCACATATTTTATGTGAATTTACCATATAAACATAAAACACTTACATATAAGCTAGAAATGATATTATATCCCTTAATAGCTGAAACTGTGTCAGTGGGAAAATATTAAGCAATTATAACCACTGTAGTTACTAAAACCTGTTTTTCTCAGAATGAATATTTTCGTCGTTTTCATGATTTCAAAATGTTCCATGCGAAATTCTTTATGCCCAATTTTTCCGGTTTTTTGTTTAAAATGCTCTCTATGTATGTGTTAACAAATGTTACTAGAAATAAATTTTTTTAGACGCATGTAAATTTTTTTAATTTCAGTTATATGAAATTTTTAATGATTTTTTAATGGAAAATACAAAAGAATTAAGTTAAAATCATTTTTTTAAATGTTTTACAAGTAATCTACTAAAAATGTTTAGTAACATTTGTTAACACATACATAGAGAGCATTTTAAACAAAAAATCAGAAAAACTGGGCATAAAGAATTTCGCATGGAGCATTTTGAAATATTGCCATTTTTTGTTAATTTAAAAAAAGAAAAATCTGTATCTCAGAAACTATTGAATATATTTTTTAAAAAAATTGTGAAATAAGAGATATATATATTATGATTATTTCCAGAAATTTTTAAAAAAATTCATTGAAAATTAAAAAAATTAGTTTTGAGAGTCCATTGTAGCCTTAACTGGAGATAAATTTTCATGAGAAAAATTCCTGACTATGCCTCAGGACTTTGTCTTCATTTGTGGATTTTTTCAAGCTGTAAATCTTAATGTAAAAAAAGATATATATATATATATATATATATATATATATATATATATATATATATATATATATATATATATATATATATATCAAACCAGAAATCGTAATAAAAAATATTTTAGAAATTTAAATGTGGCCCCACTGTATTCCATGTTTAATACAATAAAATAATATAATTAATACAATACAATTTCCATGTTTAATACAATGGAATACCACTTAGATCACAGTGGACAATGAATCGGGATCTACATAAAATTGGAATACGACGGAAATTGGAATATTAATGCACATTTAATTTTAGCACATTTTACTTTTAGCACATTTTAGTTTTAGCACATTTAGTTTAGCACATTAATCTCTGAAGGAAGCCGATCACTCAGCTCTTCAGTAATTTATAAGTCTATGGACGTTTGATGTATTCGTAAATTTAAAATATCTCTTGGAGATTTCTCCAAGAGATATTTTTAACTTCTTTTTCCCGTGTACTCTGCTAAAGGATTTTTTAGCCGGGGGGAGGCTTTAAAGTAGTTTAAAAATATATGCTTAATGTGTTTTAAGTTGGACGAACTGTGAATAAAATCTTAACAATTCTTATAAAATTGAATATGTATTTTGAAAACTAAGAAAAACAGAGGCATTTTTTAAGAAGTGTTTACAAAAAATAGATGTCAAAAATATTATTTATAAAGAAGATATTTTAAATATACACGAAGGCATCAAAGGCCCATAGACTTTACATAAGTGAGGCGAATTCAAAAGCTGAGTGAGCAGCCCCCTTAAACGTCGCGCCCGATAAATGTAAGCTACTTTTTTAAAATTCAGATTGTTTGAATGTCACCACTTTTTTTAAGTAGAAATGTTCAACTTATTTAATGGCAGGTAAAAGGATGAGAGAATAAAGACAATTATACTATTTTATAAAACTGATGTGAATCAAACAATCTGAATTAAAAGAAAGAAAGAAAGAAAATAAAAAGTAGCCCACATTGCCCGGGAAAGGCCCTGGGCGCGAAAATTAAGGAGCTAAAGTAAAAGTATGTCCAATGAAACAACCAATATTTCAGAAATATTGGCTTTAAATGATAAACATTTCAAAAGAAATGCCAATATTTCAGAAATATTGGCTTTAAAATTGAAATATTTGCCTTAGATTGATAAATTTTTCAATGAAGCGCCAATATTTGAGAAATATTGATATTGTATTGAAAGATTTCTAATGATATGATAAAATATTTCATTTCTATATTGGTTCAAGATCAGCAAAAAGTGAAAACTTAAATATTGGGGACAATAAAACCTCTTCAGACCCGATGTATCCTATAGGATACACATCTTTACAAAAAAATTCCCCCGTATCTATATATTAAAGGCCAAACGTATCTGTGCGTAACGCATACGTCACTTCGTGAATGGCAACACTTTCTTGTTTAATTTCGGTTTTGCAATTTTCGCTACTGCAAATTTTACATTTCTAAATATCGCACATTTTAAATTTTTACACCATCGTATAGAGAAAAAAAATGTACTTTTAAATGCAATTAATTGAAAGCTGCATCCCAATTTGTTTTTGAGATATTAATTATTTATAGTTTTTAATACCAATTTTTTAATTGTGGCAACAGAATCGTTCCATTTTCCCTTAAAATTGAAAAAAAGAATAGAAATTAAAATGCGTATATTTTCTCAAAAATATTGCCCGTTATAAAACTCGGTGATTTTGGTTGTATTTCGTTTTTATTC
This sequence comes from Maratus speculifer, assembly GCA_964019185.1. Taxonomy (NCBI): domain Eukaryota; kingdom Metazoa; phylum Arthropoda; class Arachnida; order Araneae; family Salticidae; genus Maratus; species Maratus speculifer. The sequence continues at coordinate 113,951,937 of OZ025301.1, forward strand.
ATCAATTAAAGGGGGGGGGGGGACTTCAAGTTTTGAGTTAAAGGGATTTTAATAGGATCAAATTAAGATACAATATTTTTAACGTGGTGAATACCGATATGAGAAGTGCGTATATAAATTTTGGAAGATGAAATGATGACGGGTTTTAATTTCTCTTGAAATTCTATAATTGTGTCAATATAGAATAAATTTTGATTTTTTTTTTTTTTTTTTTTTTTTTTTTTTTTCGCATTTATACCAAACATAAGAGCTTGAATTGATAACTTCATCATAATAACTGATCTTTGTTATATTTTACTAATTACAAATGCAAATAAAGTTGAATTTTAAAAATTTGGACAACTAAGTTTTATAATATTTTACTAATTACAAATGCAATTAAAGTTGAATTTTAATAATTTGGACAACTAAGTTTTATAATATTTTGTTAATGTTAGCTTAAAATAATATTTGTTTGAAAGTTAGACTGATCAATATAAGATGTATTTTTTATAATATTTGTTTGGGAGTTATCAATCTAAGATGCATTTTTTACTGTAACTAATTTTGTAGATTTATTAAAAATCATTGAAACAGTCTCTTCTTACACATTTTCTTTCGTCGAATTTTGACGGGTTCCACCTCGCTTAAATAATGTTAAAAAAAAAGTGAGTAATTGGTGTGAATGAAGCCTAATAGATAGCAAAACTAAACAAAATAGAAACTTGTTTCTTATAGCGCTTTTTTAGTAAGCTACGTGTTACATGCAATTGGCTTGTAGCAGATATATGCAAACTATACAAAAATTCAAACATAAATAATTTTACTATGCGTTAAGATACCCTTTGTAGAATCCATCAGTAATAAAAATTATTAAATATGTATTCATTTTACATTTTCGATGTGTTTGCAATACAAAAAAGTAAAATAAAATTTAAAAAACCCTAAAAAAATTATAATATATGCATAGTAATTTTCATGGTTAAAAAAATAAAAATAAAAATAAGCATGATTTTTTAAAAACCTGTTACTACCCAATTATAAAATAAATAAATAAATAAATACAATAACTCATTTGCACAGGGTTGTCACAAGCGACTATTTTTATATTTTGTTTGCACCAGTATTTTTCTAATATAAATTTCGAAATCTATTTGTCTTGCAAAAGTTACCAAAGTGTCTGTTAAGGTTTTCTGTTTTGAGAACGTGATGTCGGTTAGAATTAAAATATTGTTGCCTTAGGTAACCCTGTTTGAACTTAAAGCAATGTAATTCATTGAACGTTTATTTCTTTCTGTGTAATAATCTATTACTAAGTTATCAAACAAAATTAAAACTTACCAAAAAATAAATACGAATTAATAAGAATGTATTTATTAAAAATACAACATGTTGCTCAATGGTGCACAAAACAAGAATTTTAACGTATTATGATGAAATGTTTGGTATAAATTTAAAGGAGACCAAACTGGTAGTCAAGGGCGGCTAGTAAACAAAATTTTGGTATGAGAAATTAACTGTTGAAAAATTCCAATGATCCATTTGTATAAACTCGTGTGCTGAGAAACAGGACCAAATAAAATCGTGTTTTAAAACTGACGTGTACTTACTGTTTAAGTACCATTGACTTTCGAATATGTTGCAGATCGGCTACACTGCGATACAAAGGACCAATTTTGATTAAAATAAAAACCGGGTTTTTTTTTTACTTTGCAAAATTTCCGGTAGTAATTGATTTTAAAAAAATACAAATTAGATAATTATGTTTTTGCACATACACGAATGATTCCTTCGAATATAAAAACCTTAAACACCGCAAAAACTTTTTGGACGTGGTATATGTGCAGTCTAAGAAAGTTTACTAAATATAAAAAATCTAATTGAATGTTCAATTAATCCTTAAAAAAAATATTTTTTTAACACAATTAGCTAAAACAAAGCTACACCACTTTTAAAATGCAGTAACCCTTTAACATTCGCAAGTTCTGGTTATTCGCGAAATATAAACTGAAGAACATTTCAATGTTCGCGAATTCTGTTTTGTAAAGAATATTTTTTTACAAAATAAATCCGCTTTGTTAAACCAATTTCGCAAACTATTTGACACTGGAGAGCTGCGTTTTACTGTAAAGCATAAGTTTCGAAAATTTCAGACCATTGTCTTGAGATAAAATATAAAAAATCAATACTTCCGACAACCCCCCCCCCCCCAAAAAAAAAAAAAAAAAAATCTTAATTTTTTATTTTAAATAAATTATTTTTTGAGATATTTTACACTTTTAAACAATCGCATATCAATAATTATTTTAAGGCAGCAACTAGCAACTGAACTTCGTAGAATATATTTGCAATTATTGGAGTTTATTTACAACTTGTACTTTTTAATGCTTAATATATACATTTTTCATTTTAAATTTTTTTATTCAATTAAGAAAAAAAAACATAAAATCTAACCTCCTTTTATGCACGGGTCTTAAGGTGCAGGTCACTCAGCGGCCGAATTCCTCTCCGTAATGCAAAGTCTACGGGCGTTCGATGCATTCTTATTTTCAAAATATCTCCTCGGGAAATTAGTATTTTTAACTTAATTTAGTGTTATCTTCTTAAAAGACGACACTTTTTTTTCTTAGTTGTCAAATTTTTTCTAAATTTATACTCGATTAATATTTTATGTTTTAAAAACTGGCGAACTGGAAGTGGAATTTTAACACTTCATATAAAATTAAGCATAGATTTAGAAGTATTTTGAAAAAAAAAAAAAAAAAAGAAAAGAAAAGATACATGATCTAAGAAGAAAACACTGAAAAAAGAAGTTAAAATTATTAATTCCTTGAGATATTTTTTTAAATATAGGAATGCATCAAATCCCCATGAACTTAACATTATCGACGGGAATTCGGCCGCTGAGTGACTAGCACCTTTAATATTCGTAAATTTGACATTCGCGGAGGTTTTCCGACACCTAGTCCTAACGAATGTTAAGGGATTACTACATTAAAATACCGGGTGTCCCAAAAATGACTGATGGATTTTAAATTCCATAACTTGCAAACGGTGACAGCTATTTAAAAAATTTTTGCAGGAGGGTTATGTATAATGTCTGGAGTTTTTTTACCGTAATTTTTTATTTTATTTCGCATCTCAAACAATAGGTGGCACTGACGGCGATTGAAGGCCAGGTGATCAGTGCTGAGTGAAGCGTCGACCTGGCCTTCAATTGCCGTCAGCGCCACCTATTGTTTGAAATTCGAACTAAAAAAAAAAAAAAAATTACGGTAAAAAAAAACTCCTGACATTATATATAACCCTCCTGCAAAAATTTTTTAAATAGCTGTCACCGTATGCAAGTTACTGAATTTTAAAATCCATCAGTCATTTTTGGGACACCCGGTATTTGCCTTATATAATCGAAATACTTTTGTCATTAAATAAAGAGAATGTGGCAGTTTAAAATTAACGGTGTCTAAAAGCTTTTGATAAAGAAACAATTAAACTTTTCCTGTACGTACTTGTAACAAACCTGCAAACCCTGTCAAGGGCAAGTAAATTTTTGTAATGTTTAATTCACACCAAAATTTTCGAAAATTTTTATTTACAAAAAAAAAAAAAAAAATTACAATTCATAATTTCTCACAAAATTTTTGAAGTGAAATTTAATTAAAAGTTTTTCATGCAAATCTTGATTAAAATTAGATGGAATATAAGTACTGACCTCAAGGAGTTAAGGGGGGTAAAGATTATTTTTATCTGCAGTCTGTAACCAATTAACCCTTTCCGGTGCGTTGTGTCCTTAATGATAGACATATAATGATTTACTGAAACTATAAACATATATCTTATTTCATTTAATCAAAGTACTTTCACTTTCAATATGTAATCGCGTTTATTTCTAAATAATAATGACTGTTTTTTTCCCCTATATTCATGTATTTCAACTTAGTGATGCAATCGATGTGACGTCAGGGTGAAAGTTCATTTCTGTGTCAGTCTTCTATTTTTCTCTGTAAGAACAACAACAAAACTAATGTTTCTGAAATTTTAAATGTCTTTTTACTAATATTTTTGTTTAAATTTTATTAAATGTAGTGATTCAAGAAAATATAGTTTTTCAAAAGACTTTTGCCCATGCTATTGGATTAAAGTGTGTGCTGCGAATTTTTTTATCAAGTAGGATAACGCCGTTCGGATACCTTATGAATCAACTAAGATAGGCCAGACTACTTTATTATTATTTTGATTGTTGATTTATGATGAGAAGCTGAAAATACTAAAGTTCAAGTTAAACATTTAAAACTTAAGGACACCTAATGTTAATTCTCCTGCCACAAAGAATATTTAATTAAAATTTTCTTTTTATAAGATACCGGAAAATTAGCAAGTTCGTGTTTTCTAATAAACTCGTTAAAAAATTCTGGTGAAAGTTAACTATTTCAAACAGATGTACTCCGCACCAAAAAGGGTTAACTGATCAATATTTTAGAAAAAAAATCAAATACAGTCGGCTCTCGTTAATTCGAACTCGTCGGGACCACAAGAAATGTTCGAATTATCCGAAGTTCGAATTATGAAAAATATGAAATAAAAACATGCTTAATATGGTACTATTACAAAGGAATTAATGTTATAGTGTTTTTTAAACATATTTCGTCTGTTATCATTAGAATACGACTTAGTAATAAATTAGAATGTATAAATACATAAATTAATTAAATGATTAGAAACAAGCACAATGGAAGAAAAATTTGAGGTGTCAATGATGGACAGATGGGGCACTAAGAGGGTGGATCCTGCATTGGATGGTATATATACTCGTAAGGAACAATTTTCAAAAAAATCAAAGAAAGAAAGTTATTCAAATGATCTGAAATCCATGAGAAAGACAAGAAAAGTGAAAAATCGGAATTCTCGTTAGTTAAGTCAAGAGAAAATGAGTTCGAATTAATGAAAGTTTTTAACGTTATTCTGCCATTGGAAATTTTGGGACTTCATGTTTAGTTCGAATTAAGCAAAGATTCGAATTATCCGATTTCGAATTAACGAGAGTCGGCTGTAATCGAGAGTCGGCTGTGTATTTTTTTTCCCTTGTCTTTTACAGAATTTTAAATCTTTCATCACAGGTTTTTCAAAAGCGAAAATTTTTGCTTAATTTAATAAGAATGATGTTCGGATTAAATAGTGCAAAATTTACAATAGAAATTTACTGGTGAGAATAATAAATCTTGATTGGAATATGGATGCCAGTACGTGGTTCGGGGAAATCATGATTAGCAAAATCACCTTCCCGTATGACTTACGAATAAATAAGAGAAGCGGTTCAAAAATGCAAAGTTGATGACTAAGTCTTTGCATATACACAAATGATTCATTCTAATATCAGATTCATTCCTTCTGTATATCTATATCCGTTCCCTAAATCTATTCTGTATAATTATATCTGTGTAGGGCTTCTTTGACCCGGGAAGCACTGATTGGATTGATTGCTGTCCAGTGGTGTAGTCGTAAAAATAACAGACGATATACGTTCTAAGCAGAAGGTATACGCTCAAAGCTGAGAGTATACCCCAGAGTGTATGTACTATAACTTTCTAGAATCTAGAGAAACAGAAAGTATATGATGTTCCTTAAAAAAAAATCCAGAAGGTATACCGCGTATATTCCCGTGTACCCTCCACTTCATCCCTGTTCCTGTCTTTTAAGGGCGTATTCGAAAAAATGCTTTTCCACCTTCAACAGCTCGAAATTTTCCGATACAATTTCAGACGCATTTTTAAAAGTAGAAACATGAAACTTGCTGAGAGTATTTTTGAACTGATATATAAGGTGCCGTGTGATGTCATTTTACGCTCAATTCATTAGAAAATTATTTATAAACAATTATCTTCTCAGTATGACCCATTTTTTCGTTCACAAATCTCCCGCTTCGGAAAAATCAGTTCAAAATGTCGTTTTTGATTGCTTTTTTTTTTTGCAATATTTTCTGAATTTATCAAAGAATTGACAATCACGGCACCTTGTGTACTTCCTAAATAAGACAATTTGTCAGTTTGATGCATATGAGATCAAAAATGAATTTAAAAATAAATCGGAAAATAAGCAGTTTGAATCAAAATACACCCTTAAAGGGTAAATTAATTTTTGACGAATGAATCAATGCAAAATTAATTTATCTTTTTCATCTCTTTACAATCAAACATTTTTAAATTAAGAACATCTAATAAGCAAATACATTAATCTTGATTTATCGATATTTTATCTTCACTATAGCGTCTTTTCAATAATAATGATAAAAATAACAATATTTAGATTTAAATTGTGTTTGATTTCTCATCTCGAAACAAAGTGTGATAAATCATTTTTCGCCGACTGTCACTATAATCTACCGGAATAAATTGAATAAACAATTTGACTGTGAAATTTTTGTGCTTTTCCCGGTCATAGCAAATCTTTAACATAAGAGCGCTTTATTTTCATTGACAGCTATTAAAACATCATCTATTATTGAGAAATAAACATTGAACATTTTTTGTTCAATCTCTTTATCATGGAAAATGCTTATCCATTGTCAGATTTTCAGTTTAACTTGTAATTGCTCATAATTATTATACTTATAAATACCCGTAAAGCATGGGGACGTCACTGCAACGTCGTTGTGAAGTCACATCGTGACTTTGTGACCATCGATTGTCAATGTGACGTCACGTGACGTCGATGTGAAGTCACAATGACTAAAATGTGAAGTCGTTATGGCCGTTTTAAAGCTCTTTTGTGACGTTTCACAAAGTGGTCACAATGTGACAGATTTGTGAAAAATGTGTCATTTGTGACTAATTTGACATTAACATTGTGACGAAACTGTGACAAAAGTGACGATATTTAAATTGCCAGAAACATGTTTTTTTTTAAAGTAAATAACATGTTTTGAAGGATATTTATAAATTTCTAAAGATTTTTAAGAAAATCACATCTCAATCACAATGTGACGTCACTGAGTGGTGGCATTTTGGTCACAGATGTGAAGTGACCAAAGTGACTCACAGTGACGTCACTGTGACCATGCATGCTATTAGGGTAATAACCGAATTCTGTTATAGAAAATTAATATGGTAACTATTGCTCAAATACTATATTTATTGCGTTATGTTGGAAATAATAAGCATAAAATACTCATATTGCGGGAAACTCGTTATTTCAATAGAAATGTTTACAATACAGTTTCAATGTTGTTAAAATATTTAATATATCTGCAGCTTTATTTTATTTGTCTCGTCAGCTATCAGTAACAAATCAATTATTTATCTCACTTTCAATCACTGAAAATAAATAAATAAATAAAAATCTGTTGATTTCGTAGAAAATAAAAAAATAAAATAAAATAAAACAAAAATCACGAAGCCTGTAAAATATTGTTTATTTTACGGAAATAAACTGCATTTATTATGAATTTACGGAGAAACAAAAATTTGACAATTATTGCACATTACAGACTACACAACATTAACTGTAAAAGCTTTCTGTTTACTTAAAAGGTGACAAATAATAAAACAGATGTTAAAAGTCTAAAATTGACATTTCATTTAATTTTTCGGTTCTTTCGATCTTCATGGTATAGTTTCATTAATTCAATAGAGTTATTTTAATTTATTATGATAGTTTATAAAAAGTATATTACATAGTATATATTATACAGTGTGACCCAGAGATATTGGGGCAGATTTTAAAGGGAGGTAGGGAACATCACAAAAATTCAAATTTTCATAGCAACTCATGGTCGGAAATGTTTTCCTGGTTCAATAGTAACAACACAAAACACAAGAAAAATAGGACAAGAGTAACAGGAAAAATTACCTTTATTAATCGTAGTACAGCAAAAAACTAATAAAAAAGAACGTTAAAAAGACAACGAGTGTTATCAAAGTAGGTGTTCGAAATTACGACCTCGAGCAGTGTTGCTTGGAAACTTACCTCCGGCGCTTGGAAGATCTAATGTTCTCGAAAATACCGTGAATGTCCCGAACTTCCCCCAAGGGCTTCCACGATGTGTGCAACGAGGTCCTCAGCACTTTCCAGCATTGTCCCCGCATTTTTGGAGTACTAAGAATGATAAACATGTTTCCTGTCCCTGTTCATCTCCCCAGTTTCTTGTGCTTTGTGTTATCACTACCGCGCCAGGAAAACGTTTCCGATCATGGGTTGGTGAGCAAATCTGAATCCATGTCATGTTCTCTACCTCCCATTAAAGTTTCTCCCAATAATTCTGGGACACCCTGTATAATATATTAGGTCAACCTGGTGTGAAACAGAATCTATCAGAAATTTACCATTTCAAGAAAGTAGTGCCAATGAAGAAATAAAATTTTAAAAAAAAGTAGAGATGATTTATCATTATACGACAGAACTCTCCGGTTGACGAAATATAATATTTAATATATGATACATTGTACATTAATATGTAATACACAATATATGTTACAGTACAGAACAACTATCTGGACATGCATGATGTGATATGATATGATAGTTTAAGTAATCAAGTTAACTTCATTGACTCATTAAAGAGTTCATGAAAATATTCCTTGACGGAGGATGCGAATGCAAATAAAGTGTTTCGAAATTTACTGGAACTCACAAATACTGCTGTCGCGCGTCGGTCGTCAAAGCGGGTAGTCTGAGTGCGGTGCGCGCGTTTCGCCCGCAGTCCTTTTTCCGCTTTTTTTCTCTATTCCAACTCTCTAGCGGAAGCAAAGAAGCAAGAAGAGGGAAAGGGGTGAAATCGGAGACACCTGAAAATATTAACAGCAACAGTACAATATAAAGACTTTATTTTACTTGGTTTATGTGTGTAAAAAAAGTTTTTAATCTTTTTTTTTTAAGTTTTATTTAAATATGCTATAATTAGAATATATATATATATATATATATATATATATACACATCATTAATAGTAAATAATATTTTTAAATATAACATCCGTCGCTAAATTTAGCAATTATATATATATATATACGCGCACGCTCTATCTGCGGCGGTCATTTTTCGCAACTCTCTAGTGGAAGAAAGGAGGAAAATCAAATTGCCGACACTGGACAGATATAACAGCAAAACTGCACAAACTAAAGACAGTTATTCGTGTAGCAGTCAGACGACCCCTAAAAATTCGAAATTAATGTTCGATATTCAAATTAATTAGTGTCAAACACAAATCGTAACAAAATTCCGCTAAAATAGTGTGAAAAAAAAAAAAACTCTATTTTTCAGCATATTAACTCTGACAGCATCCTACATTTTAAAATCTGTAGTTTGGAAAGATATATATATTTTTTTACCAAAATAGCCTGTATAATTGCACTAATTTTATATTAAGCTTTAATTTAAGACACATAGTTTCTACTCTCACTTTAAAACACAAATTTATAACGTCATAACGGGGTACATAGCTCCAGTATATCTCTATATTATAAAGGCCAAACGTATCTATGCGTAACGCATACGTCATTTTGCGAATGGCAACACTTTCAAATTTGAAATTAAATTTCGGTTTCCTCTTTTTATGCTTCTACAATTTTTTTAATTTCTGAACATCGCACAGTTTTAATTTTTACACAGTCATATTAGGGAAAAAATTGCACTTTTAAATGCAATTTGTTTGAAAACTGTATCTTAATTTATTTTTGAAATATTATGAAATATTATTTTTTTAATGTTTTTTTTTCTAATTATGGCAACAGGCGTACTCCATTTTTATAAAAAGCAAAAAAAAGCAAAAAAAAAAAAAAAAAAAAAAAAAAAGAAGAGAAAAAAATGATTACTGTTCTTTATGTTGCCATTTTCACATTAAAAGGAAAAAAATTGAAATTTAAATATCATCTGTTATAAAACATGGTAAATTTGAATTTTAGTTACAAAATTTCATTTACACGTAAAAGAATATCAATAGTTTAATATCGCTTTCTGCTAATAACATTGAGACTTCAAGTTTTGAATCAAAACGATAAAATTGAAATACAATTTTTTTTTTTTTTTTTTTTTTTTTTTTTTTGAAATGTTAAATACACATACGAAATGTACATTTGTAAATTTTGATATGGTGAAAGGTGAAAATGACGCTGGGTTTAGATTTTACAGGGATGTGTCGAAGTTGAATAAATTTTGCTTTTTATTATTATTATTATTATTATTATTATTTTTTTTTTTTTTTTTTTTTTTTTTTCATTTTGGAATACTAGCATAAAAACCTTAACTGATAACTTTATCATCATAAAAGATCTTTATTATTTTTTATTGCTTACATGTATGATTAAAGATGAATTTTAACAATTTCTACAACTGATTTTTATAGAAATAGTATTTTGTTAACTTTACGTTAAATGTGATTTGTTTAAGAGTTAGACTTACCAATATAAGATGAATTTTACTGTAATTAATTTTGTATGTTTGCTGTAAATCAATGAAAAAGTTCCTTTTTAAACATTTTCTTCCGTCAAAATTTGACGGGTTCTACCTCGTAAAATTATAAAGGCTATGCACCGTAATCCATCAAAATAGCACTGTGCGTGTGTTTTGTTTTTGTTTTAAAGAAACCATACTGGCGGGTAGGATTTTTTGAAAATCCTCCACTCCCGATTTAAATGTTTTTTTCCCCTGATAATTTTAGAAATTTTATTGCATATAAATGCACATAGATGTAGTAAATATACAGGGTGTTTATAAAGTCCCAGACCCATTTTGATATTTAATAACTGATAAAATAATAAAGATAGATTAAAATTAAGAACATAAATGATTAGATAGACTCAAAAAGTTTCATGATTCTTGTCAATGAACTTCCACGTGTGCCCCCTTCGTCGCAGGGAGAATATCAAGTCGATAGTCAATTTCACGCCAGGTAGTGGCAAGCATGTCGGCATCCACAGAGGCTATTGCGGTTGTAATTCTGGCTTTTAAGTCATGAATGTTCGACACTCTCCTCCTGTAAACATTGTCCTTTACAAACGATGGTTCAGCCACATGTCTTTTTGCTACAAGATGGTGCACCACCTCATTGGGGTGTCATCGTTCGTAATTCTTTGAATGACCATTTTCCAGGAAGATGGATTGAGCGAGGAGATCCAATTCCTTGGCCACCCAGATAACCTGATATAACGCCGCTGGACTTTTTCTTTTGGAGATTTGTTAAGGACAGTGTTTACAGGAGGAGAGTGTCGAACATTGATGATTTAAAAGCCAGAATTACAACCGCAATAGCCTCCGTGGCTGCCGACATGCTTGCCGCTACCTGGCGTGAAATTGACTATCGACTTGATATTCTCCCTGCGACGAAGGGGGCACACGTGGAAGTTCATTGGCAAGGGTCATGAAACTTTTTGAGTCTATCTAATCATTTATGATATTAATTTTAATCTATTTTTATTATTTTATGAGTTATTAAACATCAAATTGGGTCCGGGACTTTATAAACACACTGTATATATATATGCGTGTATATTCTGAAGACGAAATTGTTGAAAATTTTGCAAATAATACATGAAATATATTAGGGAGGAAAAGGGGTGGAGATACACAACGTTTACTATTGACTCTTTGAGAGGCAAGCAATTGCTTTCGTGCAATGTTGAATTCCCACCGAAAATTTGAAAAAAATTTATTTCAAAATAGGAAAACCAATTTTCCTAATCTTTTATCCCAGAACTGTAAAAGTAAAACTTAATAACACGTTTCCGGTGCAAATCTTAATTAAACTTAGGTGGAATTTCTAAATTTCTTACCACCCCTCAAAGGGTTAATAAAGAAATTTAGAAATCCTGAACTTTTTTTGTTTAAAAATTAATCCCCTATCACAGATTAGACACAAAAATAAATTTTTCAGAACCTTCATAAAAATTAAAGGTAACTTGTTAGATTTGAGTAAAATAAAAAAATTAAAAAAAATAACCTAATTATTTTCTAATATCTTTTTTGCGTTTCGATATTTTTTTTTCATTGGACAACTGAGGTCCATCTCTATATTGCTCCTTTTTTATTTATTTTTTATTTTGGTTGCAGATACATTTAGAATGACACATTCATTTTCGGAACCGGTTTCGAAAGTGATAGTAACTTTATCAATATTTCTGCAACCAAAATCAAACAAATAAAAAAGAGTCATGCCGAGATGGACCTCCTTTTAAAAAAAATTAAAAATGTCGAAATGTAAACGAAGTATTAAAAAAATAATCTCCCCATAGATTTAGCTTTAGAGCGCGAGTGTCTGCCTCCATGGACTTAACTTCTTCACTTTTGAGGTCCACATATGTGGAACTCCAATCTTCTTATCATAAAAACAAAACTGTTTGATTTTTTTTTTTTTTTACAATTTTTTAATATTTTGACTTAATTTATTAGTCGCTGAATGTTTTTTTATTAGCTCACAGGCTATCAAAGCCTGAGAGCTTATGTGCCCGCCCGTTCAATATGTATATTTGTACGTATGTACGTGCATATATAACGCAATAACTCATGATAAAAATATCCGATCCACTTCAAATTTGGGATATAGGTATATTCTGATAAGGTGCTTCCCTGATTAGTATTAAGTGTTGATTGGATAAGTATAATGAGGGGGAACAGGGGGCTAATACTCCTCCCCTTAATTTATATAAATGGGTTTTTCATGCAGAATTATCAGTTTTCATTCAAAATTTGGATATAGGATCATTCTGATGAGGCGCCTCTCTCATTAGTATTAGGTGTTGATTGGATAAGTATAAAGACGGGGGAGGGGCTAATGCCTCTCCCCGTAATTTATATAAATGGATTTTTCATGCAGAATTATCAGTTTTCGTTCAAAATTTAGATATAGTATCATTCTGATGAGGCACCCCCGTGGTTAGGATTAGGTGTCCATTGGATAAGTATGAAGAGGGAGAACGGGAAGCTAATGCCCCTCCCCTTAATTTATATAAATGTTATTTTCATACAGAATTTATCATATTTCATTCAAAATTTACATATAGTATCATTCTGATGCGGCACCTTCGTGGTTAGTATTAGGTGTTCATTGGATAAGTATAAAGAGGGAGAATGGGTAGCTAATGTCCCTCCCCTTAATTTATATAAATGGGATTTTCATACAGAATTTATCAGATTTCTTCAAATTTTAGACGTAGGATCATTCTGATGAGGGCACTGCCCTGATTAGTTTTGGGAGTTTGTTGGATTAGTATAAAGAGGGTACGGGGGCTAATCCTCATCCTTAATTTCGATAAAAGTATTTTGCATGCAGATTTATCAGATTTCATTGAATTTTTAGCCATAAGATAATTATGATGAGGGCACCTCCATGATTAGTTTTGCGAATTCATTGGTTAAGTCTAAGAGGGGGGGATGGGAGATACCCCCATAATTTAGGTTATTGGGTTTTTCAAGCAGAATTTACCGATTTGCTTCAAACTTTGGATATAGGTTCATTCTGATAAGATGGTTCTCTGATTTGTTTTGGGAAATCATTGGATAAATATAAATGAGGGATCGGTGGACTATCCCTTTTTATTTAGGTAAATATTTTTTCTCACAGAATTAACCGATTTGCTTCAAATTTTGAATGCATGGTCATAGTGATAAGATTCTTTCCTAATTAGCTATGGGATTTTTTTTTTTTTTTTTTTTTTTTTTGTTAAATATAAAGGGGGTAAGGGGGCTAATCCTCATCCTTAATTTCGATAAATTTGCATGCAGATTTATCAGATTTCATTGAATTTTTAGCCATAAGATAATTATGATGAGGGCACTTCCATGATTAGTTTTGCAAATTCATTAGCTAAGTCTAAGAGGGAGGGATGGGAGGTACAAGCCCCCCCCCCCATAATTTAGGTTATTGGGTTTTTCACAGAATTTACCGACTTGCTTCAAATTTTGGATATAGGTTCATTCTGATAAAGCGGTTCTCTGATTTGTTTTCGGAAATCATTGGATAAATATAAATGAGGGATCGGTGGACTATCCCTTTTAATTTAGGTAAATATTTTTTATTGCAGAATTAACCGATTTGCTTCAAATTTTGGATGCATGGTCATAGTGATAAGAGGCTTTCCTAATTAACTATGGAATTTTTTTGTTAAATATAAAGGAGGTACGAGCAAATAACCCCCCCCCCCTTTTAATTTGATAAATGGGTTTTTATGCTGAATTATCCGATTTGCTTTAAATTTTGAATGTAGGTTCTTTCTGATAAGGCGAATATCTGAATGGTTTTGGAAGTTTAATGGTTAAATATAAAGGAGGGGATAACTCCTCTTAAATTATATAAATGGACTTTTATTAAGAATTATCCGATTTGCCCTGAATTTTAGATATAGATTTTTTATATGATAAAGCATATCCTTGATTACTTTAGTGTGTTCAATGATTAAGTAGGAAAATTAGAAATGGGGGAGCAATTTCCCCATTTACCCTTGAAAATATAAGGCTGAACATACAATTAGTATGCGTAGCCTGTGAACTCAATGCCATCAGTTTAACCGGGCAATATTCTTTTTATATAAAAGCAAAACAATAAATGGTAACATCTCTGCTGATTTCCTCAAAAAATAACTCATGTACTCATAAAATAATGATTTAAAAAATGTTTTAAGACAGTTTGGGCAAAAAAATATGGAATTTTCTTAAGGATTTAACTTAATTCCTTGTGCAATAAAAATTTTTGATAATTTGTAACTTACCTAAATCTTTAAGGTCTGGAACACATTTCAAAATAATTTGCATTTATTTAGTTAAAATTTTGAAATTTTTTATCATGGTCCCATGTTATTTACAAACAAATCAGATGATAAAATTTCGCACATTTTTTTTAATTTAAATTTAAAATTTTTAAAGAATGGGGTATTTTAAAATCGTTATAACTTGTAGTATTATTTGTAGAATTTCAATTGATTTTTAATTTAAATAATCAGAAATCTATAAGCTTTACCTCTATTTTTTTTATTTTTAAAAATATTAATGTAAATAAAAGTTTTAAAAAATTGTGTAACTCATATTTTCAAAAAAAAATCAAATTTACTGAATCAAAATTAAAGTAAAACAATTTAAAAAGGCATGTCCTAAATCCCAGCCCTCTATCTTTAAAAGTTCTTGACTTATAACAATTTAAATAGGAGAGATGTTGAAAAAACCCATCATGAAGAAAAACGAATTTTTGCCAGAAGACGTTTCCATAACAACTATTCCTTAAAAGCTACATTTTGAAAACAAACCAAAACGAAAAAAAATGAATATTTTCTGTTCCTATTAAGATAGAAACATTGTTTAAACATAATTTTAAGCAGAAAATTAAAACCAAAAAGTTTTTAATGTAATATATATATACATACATATATACATATACTTAGAAAATTTGAAGATTTTTGTGTCTCCTCAACTTTGTGTTTGTGTTGATTTAGGTTAGGGATAAATAAATTGGTATTTTAAGAGGATTCGTAATTTTAGATCTCTATTTGTGATCTTAAATTACTACCCTAACAGCATGCATGGTCACAGTGACGTCACTGCGAGTCACTTTGGTCACATCACATCTGTGACCAAAATGCCACCACTCAGTGACGTCACATTGTGACTGAGATGTGACTTTCTTAAAAATCTTTAGAAATTTATAAATATTCTTCAAAACATGTTATTTACTTTAAAAAACATGTTTCTGACAATTTATATATCGTCGCTTTTGTCACAGTTTCGTCACAATTGTAATGTCGAATTAGTCACAAAATGACACATTTTTCACAAATTTGTCACATTGTGACCACTTTGTGAAACGTCACAAAAGAGCTCTAAAACGACCATAACGACTTCACATTTTAGTCACTGTGACTTCACATCGTCAAACGATGGTCACAAAGTCGCAATGTGACTTCACAACGACGTTGCAGACACGTCACCATGCTTTACGGGTAGTCCCTTATTAGATCAATTTCAGAAGTTTTCTTTTTTCTGTCACCTACGATGCTATTTTATTTGTTAAAACCAATGAATAAGTATGTAGCATTGTTTTAGCTTCAGTAGCGATGGGGTTAAAGTGAAACAATTGTTATTAGGCCCCGATCATGACTAATTGGGGCCCTGGGCAAAGATAAATTAGGGGCCCCATTCAAATCATTGCAACTTTATTCAAATGTAACACATGGTCCGTCATATCCAGGGATGTAGTGGAACGGGGGCATACGCCGTGTATCTTCTGAATTTTTTTAGAATGCTTCGTATACCCATGTTTCTCAAATAAAGCATTAACATACATATCTATGAACGTTGATGACATCAGCATATACCCTCTTCTATATTGTATATTCTCTGCTTTTTTTTACCACTACAACACTGGTCATGTGTTATGTGTAAGGCATAAAAAATATTTTTGCATCTTGGATTTTAAATGGAAAAAAATCTTAGCTCTGACAATTCTAAATTAAGTACCTTAATTAGGGTGGCGAGTAGTCGGGGGAAAAACACAGTAAGAAAAGATGTTAATGCCAATATTATGTTAAAAAGAAATTCGCCTTTTTTAATCCCTTTATATTATTTCAAGCATTTTCTATAAGAAAATAGTGATATTTATCTCTTTTTATTTATTGTGTTTTTCCTGACCACTCGCCACCCTGTTAATTAATAAAAATTCTCTCTCTTTTTTTTTTTTTTTTTTTTTTTTCTTGTGCAGATTAAAACTTATTTGCATAACTTTAGCAATTTTTTATGTTACTTTAAGATGAATTTAATAATTTTAACTTTTAGATGAGTTGGAATGGCAGAAAGAAGTGAGTATTTTTTGATTTAATGTAGCGATTTAAGGGCCGTTTGAAGTCCAGGGACTTGAGCAAAATCCCAATTTCCTCATGCGATAAGAGCCTGTTTATTTTTATTAATTACAATGACTATTTTTTCTAATGTGTGTGAGAATAAAACTTCATCATTTGCTTCTTAGCTAAGCAAAACAAGACAAAAAAAATAAAGAAAAAAATAAAGAAAAAATAAGAAAGAAAGAAAGAAAACGGAAAAAAAGAAAGAAAACTTGCATTCCCGTCACTTCAAGAGTGTTTGAAATTTCACCTCTGATTATTATAGGTTATCTTGTTACTAATACTCTCATAATTAATTTTAATATTCAATTTTACTTTTCCATTTTTTGCCATGTTTTGAAGCATTTTTGCCTCCATGCACAGCCTTTTTTTAAGTACACCGTGTGAAAGATAATCATTTAGCCACGGAGAAAAAAAAAAGGTGTGTTCTAAAATAAACATCAAAGATATTCCTGTTTGTACCTAAAATTTTCTGAGATCCAAAAATATTAACCACAAAACGATTGGGAGAATTCCCGCAAAATTATGGTTTTGAATATAAAAAAAAATTCTGTTTATCCACTCAATTTTATCATGTACATATACGGCAATAACTTCATCAGATCATCCCAAAGTTTTGAAAACGAAACAAAAACTTGAAACCAAAACTAACTTCACAGGACACTCAAAAAATCGCCAAGCTATCGATATCACGCCAAGCCCTTTCCTCCCCACCTCAACGGCGAAAATTCTGACGTCAGAGTGGCTCTCTCACGCATGCGTGCGTCATCTGAATCCTCCAGATAACTGAGTATGGAAATTAGAACACGCGGCTAAAAGGAGGCGGCCAATCAAATCAGTTTTATCAAAATTTATTTGATTTGATTGTGAAGTTTCATTTCACTTAAAACAAAAAGGATTGGATTTGCATGGGTCTATGAAAGATGGATTCAAGTTTTAAAAAAAAGAATAGAACTGAAATAATTGTTGATACTTTTTTTTAATGCTGAAAAAATTCCTTCAATGATGGATTGGTTCCTGTCAAAATCGAAACGCTACATGAATAGCGAGTGTATTTGATAAGTAGCAGAAAGAAAATACCCGAAAGGCATATGTATCGGTTCATACATAGAGATGAATTTTGGTTTATTTTTTTAAAGGTCAGGTTCGAAAATTTGACTCTGGAAGATTTTTCTTCGAGTCAGTGTTAGGGGGAAAGAAAAGGCTCGATTAGGTTTCGACCAGGTTTTTTGCTTCTTTGTTTGTTTGTTCGTTTTTCTTTTCTTTTCTTTTTTTCACATTGTTATTAAAAGTATGCCTTCTTGAAAGGATTTAAAGAAAATAAAATTTTGTAAAATCTTACACCGCTGTAATCACGTTTAACAGAACTTGTGAACTATACCTCCTAAATATTCCTATTTACGGTTGACATAAGACCTTAGCCAAGAATGGATGGGGGGAGTGCTGTGGGATTTCAAACTAGTACAGAAGAACCCCGATAATTTGGAGTAATTGGGGCCAGGCCCAATTCGGATTGTCGAAAATCCGGATTATCTGGAGAATGTGAATAAATGAAATAAAATAAAACACACTCACATAAAATCACCTTTATACTGAACATATTCAATATTTACAAACAGTAAAAGTGTTTACTTTGTAATTATAAAATTTGTCATATTCTGCTGTGCCAGTTTTGCGGGCGCATGGTCACACATTCTCTTGAGCATAAGTATTTCATTGAATGTAGTCTCCTCATTATATTCAAAATAAGTCATTATTTCTTCAAAATGGGAAATTGCTTCATTATAGTTTATAACTTCTGGTTGATTATAATTGATAATGGTTTTCGTCTGCATCATCTTCATTTACTTCCGTTGTGCACAAAACAATTATTAAGTAATCTGTAAGCGAGGTATATTCTTCATTATTTTCTTCTTCCAGCCAATTGCTAATGTCGCTGATATCAACATCTGAGCAACCATCAATTTTTTAAAACAAGTTGTCAAAATTTTCAGGTGTAATTTCTCTTTCACTCTCGTTTATTCCTCCTTCTATTTCGATTTTCTGCAAATGATTTGTAGAAGAGTTTTGGCACGAAGACAAGGAAACAGTCCCAAGAGACCTATGGACTGGCTGACAAAGATCGGAAAGTGATCCTTATCAGTCAGTATGTCTATAGGAGCTATTTTACTTTGCTTTCTTGCAATACTCTGAGTAAAACTTTATTAAGCATGGAGCTTTTGATGACATTTCTAAATGGATTAAATAGAAAACTATGAAAATTGGAATTGCCAAAGCTTAAATGATGCATAGTTGTACCTTTCATAGATAACATTAAAGAGTTTTAATAAGAAAGCTTGAGGTATTCTTCAGAAAAGATTTCAGAAAATACTTTTTTATTCAGAATATCAGGCTGAAATAAATTTTATGGAAATTTGCCGACCACTTTTCGAATTTGAAAAAAAAAAAATCGACCGAACCGATCCGGATTAACGGGGTCCGAATTACTGGGGTTCTACTGTAATCCGTTCAGGCTTTTATTTTTATTTTAATAGCTTGAGCTAGATGAGCTCACTCAGATATCATAAGCAAAAATTTTGGAAGCTCAAGGGGGGGGGGGGGGTATATATTTTTTATTTGTTCGAAACTAAATGTTTCTTTCCTCTTTGTTCTTTTTTTTTTTTTTTTTTTATGGGTATTTTACATTTTTAACGAAATGAGATTATTGAACGTGTTGAAATGTTGAAACAAAAATATGTTTAAAAAAATTCATTTATGCAGTCATGATTTAGCTAGCTTTTTTCCCAATAAAGTAAACAAATGGAATTATTTTTTTCTTTTTCGGAATTCATTGCATTAATTAGAAAAGGGAAGTAATTACATAATGTGGCAAAATAAAAGTTTTGAAAAAATTGCAGAAATATAACTTTAATTATAAGTTTATTTACATTAATAAATAGATGCTCTTCAATTACTTTTGTAAAAAAAATTCATATTTATAAATTCACTGTTAAAAAAATTCTATAAATGTCAAGTCACCAGTTTAATTTCGTTGTACTAATTAAAAAATGTAAAGATTTCTTCACTATAAATTATTCTTGAAATATAATTCATTAATCTTAATATTTAAAGTAAAAAGGTGAGCTATTTAAAATATTTAAACATAAAATACTCCGAGAGGTGTTCTCTTAACAAAGGTCATGTTTAAATTTAGATTTTAATTGTTAAAAAAGTTCACAATTAATGTTATTAAAATTTACTTTTTACATTAAGAAAGAATTTAAAAATTTAAGTATCAAAACAAAAATAATTACATAAGTTAATTACTTCATAATTTAAAAAGTAAATACATGGACATTTGTTTTAATTTTAGAATTTTATCTTTTAGAGCTTTTTACTTACCCATCATTACGTAGTATAGGGTAAGTCTTGCAATCGTTTTGAAAATCGAAAAAAAAATTTTGACGGATTTACACGTTTCAGATACTGGGGTTTACGAAAAACATATTTTTAGAAAAAAAATTTGCCCTCCGTCCGTCCGTTCATCTGTCTGTCTGTCTGTAAACGTTCTATCTCCCGAACAAATTGAGATAGAGACTTGAAATTTGGTACGTACTTAGTATGTAAGAATGAGACAAAGCCTATTTAATATCAGTAACTTTGATTATCCGGAGCTATTTTTTTCGAACCCTCGAAAAATTCGCTCTGATGAAAGGTACATAAAAATTTTCGAATTTTTTTTTGTTCTAAGGAATGGATGTAAATGGCAATAAAATAACACACATTTTGCATATAGAACGATGTCGATCGTATTATTAGTTGCCGAGATATTTCTAATCCTATTTTCCACATTCTTCGATTTTTCATGACCCTGTATTTCATTTAAATTTCAATTATAGGATGTATTTTAATTGTAAATGAGGCACTTAATTCGGCGCAGTAAATTGTTAGTTAATATGATTATTATTTTTGGAGTTATAAGGATTTTTTTTACGCATTTCTGTACTGCTTGAGTAATTTGACGTTTTATATAATTTGTTCGAAATGGGTTCATCAGAAATTCAATAATAGTGCATTACTACACTGTTAAAAATTTTGTGCTACTTTGAACCGAAATTTGGTGCTTAGTAGCTGCCACCATAAGATGGTAAAATCTTGTTCCAAGATTTGGAACTTCGGTTGAACCATAGTACCACTTTTTCAAATAATATGGTGTAAACTCGTTCCAAGATTTGGGGCTTCGATTGAATCATCCTATGGTAGCAACTGGTAATAGCTGCGAGCACCAAATCTTGGTTCAAAGTAGCCCGAAATTTTT
The DNA here is from genome assembly GCA_964019185.1 of Maratus speculifer. Lineage (NCBI taxonomy): Eukaryota > Metazoa > Arthropoda > Arachnida > Araneae > Salticidae > Maratus > Maratus speculifer. The sequence goes on from OZ025301.1 coordinate 113,973,024, forward strand.
AACAGTGTATGTGTTAAAAATATTTAAATATATGTTTACATTTTATTTTGGATTTCCGATGCATTTTGTAAATAGTTTACAGACGTTTTATTTTCATATTTTATATTATGCATATCCATGATGGGTAAGTATTACGGTGCCCCCCCCCCCCCCCCAACGACTAGTTTCTTTCCAAATATTTTCGAAGTTCCGTAAATAAATGCGAATTATTTTGGACTGGAACAAATAATGACGATTTCATTACTTTATCTATTTATTTTAGAGTTTCCTGGCAGAAAGTTTATTGTCCGTCGTTCATAATTTGTCGTCAGAATGAAATTCATTGCTTAAAAGGCACAAAAGGGATTAAATACTCAAAAGCAATCGGAGAATTAAAAAATTCTAAACTTAGTTTACAAGTTTGGTGGATAACGCACTCCCAGGAATCATTTACATTTATCGAACAAAATCTTCAAACTATCCAAAAAAAAATAATAAAAAACGGAATTATTTTCATTTTCTTCAAAAAAAAAAGGAATTATTTTCATTTTTTCCAAAAAAAAAAAAAAAATTATTTTCTTCAAAAAAAAACTGAATTATTTTCATTTTTTTTTTAAAGAAGTTTCTATTTTTTTTTTATTATAATTAAAAAAAAGAATTGTTTTTATATATTTTTTTTTTTCAAAAAAAAAAAAAAAAAAAAAAAAAACTAGTTGATTATAGAGGGAGTTCAACTAGGATGACCTCTGAATGGAGGTAAAATTAGTATTGAGTCTATGGGAATAAATTTCGTTCCATGAAAAAATGGTAGTCCAGGGAGGTGATCGCATAGGGAGGTTTCACTGTATTTTTTTTTTTTTTCAATCGTCTTTTAACTCTTTAACGGACAAAGAATTTTCATTGCTAAGATGTTGAAATAAATGAATGACATCGATAATTGCGAACAAATATCTATATTATGAAGGCCAAACGTATCTGTGCGTAACGCATACGTCAGTTTGCGAATGGCAACACTTTCTTCTGCAATTTCGGTGTTATAATTTTCGGTACTATAAATTTTATACTTCTAAACATCGCATATTTTCAATTTTTGCACCATCGTATAGAGAAAAATATGTACTTTTAAGTGCAATTAGATTGAAAGCTGTACCTCAATTTATTCTTGACATATTAATTTTTTTATAGTTTTTAATACGAATTTTGTAATTGTGGAAAAAGAAATACGCCATTTTCTCTTAAAATTGATAAAAATTGAATTGTCCGCATGTAAATTTTGAGAAGATGAAAATTATGACGGGTTTAGATTTCACGTAAAATTCTAATATCGTGTCAATTTGATTTTTTTTTCCCATACGCATTTATACCAAACATAAGAGCCTCAATTGATAACTTCATCTTAATAACTGATCTTTATAATATTTTGTTTTATTATTATATTTTTATATATGCGATTAAAGTTTATTTTCAATAATTTGGATCACTGAGTTTTATAGAAATAGTTTTTTTTTTTCTTAATTTTAGCTTTAAACAATATTTGTTTGAGAGTTAGACTGACCATTGTAAAATGCATTTTTTGCGGTAGTTAATTTTGTAGGTTTATTATAAATCACGGAAACAGTTTCTTCTTAAAAATTTACTTTTGTCTATATTCGACGGGTTCCGCCTTGTATATGTAAAGATGAAGAAGTGATTTTTAACATATACAAAATAAAACGTATTTTTTAAAATTAAAATTTCGGTGTCGTTGTTGCACATGGGAATTAAAATTTTGTGGTTTCGTAGAGAAACCAATGAACGATAAAGGGTTAAGAAAAACAGTGATTTTTTTTTTTTTTTCAAGTTCATATTATGTAATTTATCAGCGAATCAAAGTTAAATATTCCATTTAGAGTCTTACGATTTTCTTTATTTTTAATTATTTTTAAAAGAAAGTATGAAAATGTTGATCTGATTTTTAACTATCCTACTTATTAATAGTTATTTTTTGAGAATTGGACTAAAAATATAAATATTAGAATAATTTAATTTTTGCAAAGCTGTTATTTAAAACGTTTGGTTTGATTGTATACAGAATGCAGGGCCTAAATCAATATAGGGATGACTGGGGCATATGTGAACATGGGGTACGTCTGAACGTTGCAGATTTCACTAGTTATTATGCGTTTTTTTATTTAAAAAAGGTTACCAAAGATGGTTAGCACCTGTAGATATATGGTAAAATTTCTATGATGCTCTTTTGTATGTCCTCAGGAGCTAAAACACTGTTTATTGATCTTAAAAATAAAATCTCAGCTCCACAAGCTAAGAGAATAACTTTATTTATTTATTCTTTTTATTCTTTATTTATTTTTTTTATTTATTCTTTATTTATTTATTCTATTTATTCTCTTTATTTATTTATTCTATTTATTCTCTTTATTTATTTATTCTTTTTATTTATTATTTATTTAGACAACGGAGTGGCAAGGGTTAAAATGCATATTCGATTGTGTAAATTTATTTAGTGCATGTGGTGCCTGCACTAGAGCCATAAATAATTGCTATCTAACCACTACTTTTTCTAATACTATTTAAGATAGATAAATTTTATAATTGGTAATACTTTGCTTAGATATTTCATATATTCTTTAAGTTAAATGTGTTCAAGATAGTCGGATTTATATATACTCCTATGCAGTAATGTAGTCGTAAAAAACACAGAGAATATACGCTCTAATCAGAGGGTATACGCTCAAGGCACAGAGTATATACCCTAGAATGTATATACTATAGTTCTTTTAAAAAGAGGGTATACGGTGTTCTTTAAAATATCCAGAGGGTATTAAATCAGAGACAGTTTTAGCCACAAGATTTTGATCACATAGAAATTATACAAGAACATTTTCTAATAATTGCAGTATATATTCATGTAAATTATTAAATTTTAAGAAAATTGCATATTTGTTTCTTAGTTGAATAAAAAATAAAAGTAGAATGGTGAAAAAATGATAATCATTAAAAAACCGCGCGATAACAGACTTGACATTTGGTAACGGACTTGACACTATGTTGAAAATGGCCGTGAAATAATTTAAAGGGATTAAAGAAGCGAATTTCTTTTTTAATAAAATATTGGTATTTAACACTTATTTTGATTGTGTTTTTCCCTGACCACTCGCCACTCTGTAATTTCTTTCATCACTAATTTTTTTTCCGAAATTTTAGCTTTATCCGTTCGAGAGTTATTTGTGAGTACACGAGCTTTGCTTTGCACCCTGTATTTTCATCACTAAATATCTTTCATCAAATTTTACTAAATTTCTTTCATCACTAAACTTTTTCCACAATTCTAGCTTTATCCACTCAACAGTTATTTCAGATCACTCGCGATTTACTTTGCACCCTGTATTTCCATCACTAAATTACTCCTCTATTCAAAAAATATCTTCAGCGAAATAAATTTCTAAGCTAAGCCTGAGCAAGCAAAAGTATATGCAACAATTTTGTTCAGCCAAAAATACATTCAAGCCACATTTCCGGGCTATATGACACATGACAACAGCCAGTTAAAAAAAGAAAATAACGTAAAACTTTTCTTTGGTTGTTTGGCAACACTTGTGAAATGGCTGCCTCTTTCATTCGCGCGTCGTAAAATCATTCAACAACTTTACGTGATAGTCTCTTTAAGAATCTTTTTTTCCCCTTATTATTTCGCGCGAAAAGAGCATCAGTTGGCGCCCTTCTTGCTGATGTTTTGAATATTATTTTTAGAATATCCCCTGAAAGTTTCATTCATCTTTTTTTTTTTTTTTCTTACTGTGCCTCTATTTTAAAATCGACTACTAGTGCGTTTGTTGAATAATATGTTTTTAAAAATGTCTGCACTTCTGAAATTGAAAAGAAAAAATAAAATAAGATTTTTGGATTATTTTACCATTGCATAAACTCTTGAATAGTTTGAAGGAAAAAAAAATTCTGATTTTATTTCAAATATGAGAAAGAAAAGTAAAAAATATCCGGATTTGCAGGTGCTCTTTTTTACTAACCCCTTGGGGATGAATAGGGGAGAGGGGGCCACCTTTGAACACTCTAAATATCTTCCTTCAAATAAATTGGTTTTTTTTTATGTTTATGGTAATACATTACTACCATTTCAGTGCAATAAGTATACAAAGCTGCACCACTTCGCATGCACAATACTGTCGAAATAAAATATGTAATTTTTCCACCCCTTGAATCTAAACTTAAGAAAATAAAGTTGTAAGATTTTGGTTGACAATTTTGTGTCACTAAATTTTTGATTTAATGTTCAACACTTAAATAAAGATGTAATCTTTAGTTTGTATTCAAATTTTTCATCCGGATTGAGTAAACAGTTGTAATGTTGAACTGCATGTGATGGGGCACCATTGAATATCTGAAATTATGAAGTAAAGAGTTGTTGATGTACCTAAATATTAATATTTTTGGAATTTTTTCTATGTGAAAAGAGGTTAATTAAGAATATCAAAAACATTAAATTATACTGTTAACAATCCCTCCTTATTGCACACATGTATTACAATCTCTGGATGTATCAGCGATGGGAAGTTTCATATCTAAATTGATGATGGCATTCATTTATTTGATAATTGAAAATCCCGGATAATGATTCATGATTTAGCAGGTTTGTCTAACAAGGCCTATACTCTTTCATTTACTCTTTCCCAAACATTATTTTTGGTGTTCGTACAGGATAAAACGGAATTTAAGTCAGGGTTTTTTTAATAAAAAAAAGTGAATGAATTTTTTTTTATTTTACAGAAGCATCAGATATCATGTTGGTGCAGTTCAAGGATATTGTAAAAAAGTTTTCACAACCAAACATAACTGGAGGGACACTCTGTGTTGTTTAAACAATGATTTTTGACATCAACTCTGATGGATTTAAGTTTGGTTAAATAATAGAAAGATTATTAGATTTAGTAAAATATAGTAATTTAATTTTATTCATATTACTTTATATTTCTGAAACAAATGCAGCTTTTTATGAAACCTCTCAATATTTTCCTATTTTATTCATATGTTCAAAGTTGCCCCTTGCTTGTTCAAAGGTACCCCTACATGGGGCAGGTTTGAACAGAAATCTTTCAGCTTTATAAAGCCTCCTTTTTAAATTTACATGGAAAATTTTTAATCTCTGGTTCATATGATGAAGAAATGCATTGTTTTTATTATGTAATATTTAAAACTCAAAAAATATAATTCGAACGAGAAATGTATTGATTTTTTAGAAAAAATGTTCAAAGGTGCCTCCTCTTTCTCTCCTAAATAAAAGAAAAATAAAAGATGCATTTCTTTCTCCTAATATGCTGTTTCTTTCAGACATCATTTAAAATCGTCACTAAAAAGGTTGGTTGATTTTTGACGTCCGATTATCTGCGCTAGGGATATAGGACCAGGGGGGGGAGTGCCCTTCGTGGGGGTCTTTCTAAGGGAACCTAACCCGTATTTACGCAAGTTTCGAAGAAAACCACGAAAACTCCGAACGGTTACGCCGACAGCCGCGATTGGGTTCGAACCCAGCACCTGCCGTCTACCAGTTGAGAGGTCCCAACCTTTCGGCCACTGGTGGGGCACCGTCACTAAAAAGGAAAGTTAAACCTCAACATAAGCCACCCGTAAAATGAAGCACTACAGTTATATAATGAAAATCCTTTACTGCAATTTTTTTAATATCTAAACATAGCGCATTTTTTATTTTTACACTGTCATAAAAAGTATTTTTAAATGCAATTTCTTTGAAAATAGCGTCTCAATCTGCTTTTGAGATATTAATTTTTTTGTAGTTTGATGTCATTTCTGTAATGGTGGCAACTGAAGTATTCCATTTCTGTAAAAAGTGAAGGGAAAATAGTAGATTATTATACCATTTCTCACATCGTTGCTATTTTCTCATAACAAGTGAAAAAAAGATTAATTAAAAAAAGCTATGTTAAGAACATCGTCTGTTATAAAAATGTATATCAAAGAATATTTGTGTGACTTATTTTCTCAATATTTACTATACTTAATATTACCTATCAAAATGCTGAAATAATGCAATTTCATTAATCCGTGTCTAATAACATTTTCTGAATTTTGAAACTATATGACTGATGAAATTTTTAAAATATATTTAACTTTCAGTATCTATTTCCATTTTACAATCAAATAAAAACATGTGAATCATTAAATGTCCCATTTTTTGTCGAGTAACTTCAATAATGACATCAATTTTGCTGAGTTTGTGTATTATTCCTCAATAATAACGTCATATACATACTATTCCATGCATGTTGTTTTACCACTTAACTGAAGAATATTTTGGGAAAAAACTTTAAAATAATGCCCATTTTATTCATGTCTTTCGCAGAGTTTTTAATCTTTTATCACCGGTTTTTAAAAACAGGAATTTTTGCCTCATTGCATAAAAAAAAATTTGCTCGGATTAAATAATCCAAAATTTACAATAAAAATTTACTGGTGGGAATAATAAATCATGATTGGACTATGGATACTCGTACGTGGTACTGGCAAATTATGATTGCCAAAAGCACGTTGCCCATGACGAAAGCAGTTAAGTGTCGTAAATGTGGAATGGTAAACGTGGAATTTTTCAGCGGATGAAAGTGACGTCATTTTATACAAAATAAAAGCGTGTACGATAAGCCTTACAACAAAAATACGTTTTGAATAATTTCCAACTGAGCGAAAAATTGCCCAGGCCGGGAGTCGAACCCGGATACTTGGCTTACAAGGCCAATGCTTTTACCTGTTAAGCTACCGGGGTGACAGCCGGCTGGGATTTTTCGCTCAGATAACCTTATTGGTCATAGCATCTGGTCTGTCATTTAGACAGTTCAACAGAATAGACCGCAGGTAATGGACCTCCATATAACGATGGGTACGTAGATATACTATTATTTTCAACACAATCTAACTGATTGGTAAAGTAATCATACGAATTGAATAATTTCCAACTGAGCGAAAAATTGCCCAGGCCGGGAGTCGAACCCGGATACTTGGCTAAAAATAAATGCCGGATAAAAGCATTGGCCTTGTAAGCCAAGTATCCGGGTTCGACTCCCGGCCTGGGCAATTTTTCGCTCAGTTGGAAATTATTCAATTCGTATGATTACTTTACCAATCAGTTAGATTGTGTTGAAAATAATAGTAAAAATACGTTTCTCACTATCTGTATTTATTTCATTATTCATCGGAGGCGACATTAAATTCTAAAAAAGCTTAATTCCTCTTTCTTTCTTTCTTTCTTTCTCTTTTTTTTTTTCAGTTTTGGCCTTATTTTTAAAGAATTTTCTGAGAAAATTTAAAACCTTAAAAATGTTATTATTTAGTAACTCGTATTTCAAAGAGAAAAATTGTGTTTTCCCCGAATTCAAAATATCTTTCATTTATCACTGTTTCAACGTGAAATTAAGATACGATTGAGTTATATTCAATATTTCACACCCCATTTACTGCTCTCTCCTCGGAATCACGAAATACAAATGATAAACAACTTCTTAAAAATTAATAACTATGCTGATTCATAATTTCCATAAACACACGATGTTCGTGAGACCTCTTTAATCGAAATAAACCTGTTAAAAATCTTCTTCTCGTGTCCAGTATCATTTATTTAATGGTAAATGTAATGAAGATCTTTTAGATCAGTGTTTATCTAAAAAACAAATATATGCTAATATTTTATTTTAATTGATTGATTACTTATCTACTTACGGCTATTCACGACGATATATTTTCACAGCACTGCTATAATTATAATTGTTTTAATAATATCGGACAGTGAACAGTAGATCTTGTTGATGGGATACGCAGTAGCAGAGCTACTCCACTCCCTGTATATTAATACAGTGAAACCTCCAAATAAGGGACACCTGTATTTAAGGTTCAAAACTTCCGGTCCCAGTCCCTTGGAATAGGACATGTAATGTATTTACCTCTGAATAAGGAAACACTCGATTTAAGGGACACTTGAAAATGAGATTAAAGAGGCCGACTTTTTCATTTCAGATAATAAAGTAATCTGTGATAAAAATGAAAAAATAGATTTCTTTGAACTTATTAAACAGACAAACAGCCAAGTTGATAAAAAGGCATACGACACAATTGACGAGTATTTATTTACCCACAATTCTGATTCGACTTCAGTGCATTTATTCCCATTGAAAGTAATGCTGAAAATTGTGAGGATGATTGTGAAAATGGAGAATAAAAGAAAATTGTGCAATAAAGAACTTTACAGATGCTTAATGGCTGTTTTCAGATACAAAATTGCATCTTTTGTGATGTAAGTTTCAATTTATTTTTATTCAAATATGCCTGAAAAAGGCAGGTGTCATTGTTCAGAAACTATGTAATGAAACTCAATAGGTAATTTATTAACTGTTATAACTGTTCGATTCCAAATCGCTTGCATAGTCAGCCGTTCTATTTCCCGTTAAAAAATGAATTTGTAAGTGTGTCAAAACGTTTTCCACTTCTTGAGCAAAGCAGTTGAGAGATTTGTTGCCTTAAAATACGCAAAGCAGTTGAATATATATATATACAGTCGAGTCTCTCAATAACGAAACTCCTTACTTCGAATTTCTCTAAAGAATTTTTAGTAGGAACGATCCCCTTTTCCCATGATTACATTAAAAACAGTCTCTATATAGCGAAATATCTATTTCCATATAACGAATATTTTCATAAAATTTTCATTATTTATTCATCATGAATAATTGCTATAAATTAAATCTCAAAACAGTTAGTGATTTTAAAATGAAAATCAAATTAATATTTTATTAAATTTATGTATTTTTAATTTAATGAATCTTTATATAATTAAATTGATAAAATTATTAATATGCATTTCGAATTTTACTTTACATAAACTCAATAAATAATCTGTTTTATATTCAATTTATCATTATGTTTTGTAGTAGTTATAAACTGAAGCTTATCGTTTGCCTGTTTATTTTATATTTAAAGTTACTGAAATTTAAAACTGTTTATTCAATTAATAATAAAATTAAAATAAAAATTGTCAATTTTTTTTCTGTGAAAGTGGGAGCGAAAAGGTAATGGAAATAAATAAATAAACGATAAATTAAAAAAGCTTAGTTTTGTCACTTAAAAATCGAAAATAAAATTATTTAAAATAATAGTTACATTATTATATAAAATTAAAAAATAATCATTTTATTACAAAGAAATGGGCCTACTTTCAATAAAATTAACTCACAAAAATTGTCTTCATAAGGTAAGAAAACTGTTAAAAAAAAAAAAAAAAAAAAAAAAAAAAAAAAAAAATGCAACCAATAATTATTACATAAAAAAGGTCGTTGGAGCATTTTTATTTTTTTTAACAAAAAATTTTTATAGCACGCCTAGTTACGAAATCACTAATTTAAAGAGTCTAAGAAAGTGTGCGAAAACGATCAATAAAAATAAAAGTTAATCAATAAAAATTATAGTTTATAGTATAGATAAAATACCTAATACAAAAAATATATGATAAAACTTAAAATATTTATTCTGTTAAATAATAATAATAAAGACAGTGTAAAATTATATAACATTGTTTAATCAAATTTACAACTCGCTGTGATTTTATTATCACGAGTTACAATAGATTAAACTTATTGGACTATTATATTCAGCTTTGTATAAAATTTGAGGGAAGGGGGGCAGGAGAATAAAAATATTAAAAAAGGCCCGAACAATGTTGAGCTTACAGCGTTTGGTGGGCCTTCATCAATCAGAAACCAATTTATAAAGTGGCCGGTAAAGAAATAGCAATGGACCGAAATAGCAAGAGACCAAAATGATTAAGGACCGAAATGGCAAGGGACCGAAATGTCCAGGGACCGAAATGTGTCGGGACCGAAATGTCCAGGGACCGAAATGTCTCGGGACCGAAATGTCTCGGGACCGAAATGTCCAGGGACCGAAATGGCCAGGGACCGAAATGTCTCGGGACCGAAACGGCGGGACCGAAACGGCGGGACCGAAATGGCGGGACCGAAATGTCGTGTACCCCGGCCGTGGAGCCCACCACCCAACGGAGTGTCTCCGTTTTTTGTTTTTATTTCCATCCGCTTCGTTATTTTCAGTAAATATGGTGGAATTTTGCGATTTGTAACGGAAAATGCTCTTTTGTTGTGAAAAGGGGTCTTTTCTGTGAAATTCAGGAAAAAAATGTTCGTGAATTTCTGAATTTTTTTAACAGTGTATTGAACTTTGCGCTTAAACCACTCAAATGATCATAATCAAAGTACCTACTGTAAATAGTAAAATCATTGGCGATTTTTTCGGCTATGACATGAGACTAATACGGAAATATCGCTTTTAATAAAAACTCAAATTTTGTTTAAATACATTATTGCTATTCTTCATATATAAATACTTTTTGGTGTTGTTAGTGGGCAATTAAGAAACAAATATGTTAAAGATGTTAACAAATTAACACCTTGTAATGATATGATACTTTTAATTGCTACAAAGTGTAAGATTAAAACTTTAAAAATACTAAAATAGCATCATAAATGGTAAGGAAGAGTAGGGATTGTTGACCCACTTTTTACTAAATGATTTTTAACTTTTTAAATATTAAACCTAGAACAAAGTTTCATACATCATTTTATTTGTTATACAATCAGCTATCAGATTAAAATTGCGATATAAATGCAATATATGAGAAATTTGAAGAAAAGATCGATTTTAATCATGAGAAAATAATGGATCAAGGCTCCCCGCATATGGGAGGCTTGACCCTCTGCATTTTATGGTGAAATATCGATAATAATAAAAAATAAAAAAATAAAATAAGTTTTAAAAATACAGAATACCTTTATTCTATAAGGTTTAAATAAAAAAAAAATTAGAAATGCAGAATAACTTTGTGTTACAAGGTTTAAACAAATGAAATAAGTTTTAAAAATCCAAATTGCCTTTAAGCTACAACTTTTAAACAAATAGAATAAGTTTAAGAAACCCAGAATATCCTTTTACCAGAAACCCAGAACTTTACCATTTAACTGCTGTTACCGGTCTTATAGACCGTTGCTTTTTTATTTTTATTTATTTTTTATTTTAGCAAAACACACTACCGAAATTTTGTTTCATTTTGAATTTTAGTGTTGCTATGACCAGAGACATTTCAATAGGAGGAATTATCAAAACGTGGGATCATTAAGCGTTAACTATTAGTGATTTTTTAAATTTTCAAATGTAAGGCCGATTTTTTTACAGTACAGTATATAAGTCTATAAACTTTTATACAAATATCAAAAGACAGCAGTTATTCTGGAAAATTAATTATTGAAGCATTTAATTAATCAATCTACACGTGAAAGTTGAGCGTGCTTCTAAGTAAAATTATATTATTACAGGTACTAAATACGCTTTATTTACACAAAAACATAATTATTTATGATAAAATATTATAATAAATATCTTATTATATGTTTTAGGACATCAGATCATCTTTAAAAATAAATTTACGGAAAAAAAATCAGCGTTTAGATCTTTACGCAATTTGGACATTCCAATTTCTTATTTGAGAAAAATGCATTTATTGCAAAAAAAATTTACGAAAATACATATAGATATTTTCAAATTAAACAAAAATGATTTTAAAGATAGATAAAAGAGATTAAAGTATTTACTTAACGTGTTTTGCGTGAAGATAACAGCTTTGTTTCGATCGTTACTTTCGGACATAAGAAAATACAGAAAAAGTCTTCCTAGAAAAGTCCTTCTAACTTCAAAAATCAATAAACTGGTAGTGCCATTTGTTAACAAAATTATAAAACAATCATCCATTTCCTTTATCCATTCGCTGTTTATCATTAGAATCTCCTGGAAACAAGTTTAAAAAAAATTTCTTGGTACATTGGAACAGTTAACGTTAGAAATCCGTTCTCCGTTAACGTTAGAAATAAGAATGTCCAAAATTGGGCACTTTAGTCAAAAAATTAAAATTTTAAGATATTTATACAATACTTTTAATATAAATTATATCAATTTTTGTCTCTGAATAGAATTAAGAATTCGGTGAAAATAAAAATTAAAGTCAATGATGATTAAATTTATTTACTGAAAAGCTTAAAGATATGATGTGTGTACAGTGCCCACATTTTGAGAACGTCCCATAGGTGCATTTTAATTATAGCAGCCCTGTACAAAAAATTAATGAATAAAAAGCATAAGTTTCATAAACATAAGCTTAAAAGCACAATCTCACCTTTTATTCATCTTTCTTCTGATAGATCGCTTCACAATAATTATGAGCCAATTTCTGTCTCATCAGTTAAAGGTTAATTTTAAAATATTTTCCCTTTGTATCACTCCTGTATAGCTTTACAGTATTTTTATTTACATATTTTTTACAAATATAAACATTAATCCTTTATTATATACCGAGTATAATAAAAAGATTTCCAAAAAACTCTTAAGGAAGCTTTGACCATGGTCAGCTCTCCCTCACATTGACTGGGTCAAGCCTCCCCACATAACCATTTTGCAATGAATAGCACATTGTTATTTTAAGCCTTATTTAATGCGTAAACTTCACGCCCAGAATTAACCCTTGGCACTCCCTTGTCTCCGCTGTGGAGACATCATCTTTCCTTTCCAAAATTTGTTTTTGGCAACAGTAATAAAGGAAAATAAAATTTTCTTTATTTAATCAGAGAATTTTTGAAATTGCCTACTTCAAGGAAAGTTCTTTTAAAAAGTGGTGCTAATGGAATAAAATATGGGTAAGAGGCACCGGAGTCCGAAGGGTTAAAGTTAAATATCTATACATTAATTAAAACCTACTTACTTTAATTTCTATGACATGTTTTATCTGAGAAACTCTTATAAAATTATTCTAAAAAAACCCACCTTTTATATTGAAAAGTCTTCATAACTGATTCTGTCTACATCTGTTTCAATTATCTGCATGAAACGAAAGTTGTTGTTTGATCATTCCATTAGCTTTGGTTGATGGTCAACTATCTCTAGTCACCCTGAATATACTGAGGTAAGTATAGAAGACAAGGAAGCAAAGCAGAGGCTGTAAGCAAAGGATATTAGACACGTTTAAAGGTGTATTCGAAAAAACGCTTTTCCATCTTCAACAGCTCGAAATTTTCCGATACAATTTCAGACACATTTTTAAAAGTAGAAACATGAAACTTGCTGGGGTGATTCTTGAAGGGACGTATGAGGTGCCGTGTGATGTCTTTTTATGCTCAATTCATTAGAATTTGATTTATAAACAATTACCTTATCAGTATGACCCTTTTTTTCGACCACAGATCTCTCGCTTCGGAAAAATCGGATCGAAATGCCGTTTTTGATTGCTTTTTTTTACAATATTTTCTGCATTTATCAAAGAATCGATAATGACGGCACCTTGTGTACTTTCCAAATAAGAGATTTTGAAAGTTTGGTGCATTTGAGAGCAAAAATGTATTCAAAAATAAATCGGAAAATAAGCAGTTTGAATCGAAATACACCCTTAATGTATGTATAGTTGTACTCAATGTGTACTTGTACTCAATATGTAGTTGTACTCAATGTATGTAGTATATATGTATAATTTGTCTATGTAACAATTCAGCCTCATTAATTCACCAAAATTACTGCTCGAGTTACTCAATGTTTACAAAAAGAGAAATAAACAACCAGGTAAAATTAAAAAGAGCCTGCTTGATACAAAAGAATGCTGGAAAAATCAAAATGAATTGACTCTTCAAATCATTTCTCGTGCAATTTTGAAACATTTTTAATCAACTTCAAGGAGTAGGTTATGATTTCGACCTGTATGTATTTCTTGTTCACTCATAAATCCTTTAAATATGAATCGATTTTAAAAATTCTTTTCTTTTTGTTTGAAAGTATAAGATGCCCATGTGGTCCCATTTTAATTTTATTAAATTCTGATGAATTAGAATTCTTTTTAGATTAAAAAAAAAAAATGTAAATTTGATATATATATAAAAAAAAAACGATTTGGCTCAAATAATTTTTCATTGTTGCAATCGTTTTCAAATCATAAGCATATTAAAACTATGCATTCATATGCGTTAGTCACAAACTTGATTCTTTTTTTGAGGTCGATTAGTATTTTTTAAGCATGTTTTATTATTTATTTATTTTTAAAATGAATCAGATAGAAGCTTGTCACAGTCAAAACATTTGAACAGGGGAATAAAACTGCTTTGGTACTTTCAAAGTTTTAATCTCACACCTTTAACAATTAAAAGTAGTATACATTAAATGTAAAAAGCCTGTTAGAGTTTTCAATAAAAAAAAGAGACTTGTTTATATTCTATAATACGATAAACCTATGTTAAATCTCCTAATTTGAATAAAAATTGAAAGCAAACATGTCATTATATTTTCCAGCGACTTATATTTACTTTACTTATACATATATTAAATGTGTCTAATAATCCTTTGCCCCTTTGGGCATCTAAATACCTCCGTAGTTTACCTTTAATGATGTAGAAATTAACTCATGTGTATGATATGTTTGTAATAGCTTAAATGTGTTTTCTATAGCCTAAAATTACAACATTTGCACTTTATATTACACCTAAAAGGTATTACACAAGCTATATAAATAATTAGATTTCGGTCTATTACATTATTCATAAAAGTTGTTTAATTTAAGGAGCTACCGTACTTTTGTCACGGTTACAGACACATTTCTGAATGTCATCGAATAAATACATAAGAATGATGTATTCATTACTTTCTTTTATATCTAGATTTATGTCCAAGAACTAATAAAAAAGAAAGAACCAATAAAAGCTCTTCCCCGATTTTCTATTCTGAATACTGGAGCAGCATTCTTAGGTTTTTTATTACAAGTCGTTGCCATTTTGGAGAAGCTTAATTAATGCACACAAAAGATGACCGTGTTTTAAGATGATTTTTTTATGTTGTTGTTATTGGAAAAAAAAAATTCCTTTGGGAACCTTTTGCATATTCATCAAAATAGGAGTGCCTCATTTGAAAATTGAAAACAAGGCATTCGTAGCGAAATGGAGGGGGGGAGGGGGGAATTGTCGTTCTTAATCACTGGTTTGATGTTTTGAAGTTGTCGGTTTATATTGTCCCATCATTCATTTAGAGCAGATGAAATTCGTGAAATAAATATCTGATAAATCAGGGTTGAATTGTCTCTGTCGCTTTATGTTTCCGCTGGCTATTAAGAATTATCCCTTTTATATGGAAACTCATTAAAGTTCTTCTCAAACAATGTTGCAAAATCTTTTATTGATCGTTGTGACTTCGAGAATTTTAATTAATGCATATAAAGTATGACGGGTTGCTTTTGTTGGTGGTGTTATTAAAAAACTACACTCTGAACTTTTTAGCATGTTATATAAAAAAGGCCCATTTCTCACTTTTACTGCTAGAGAGAGAAATACAAATTTTAGCCGAAGTTGGACCGGCTAAAACGTGCGAAAGAGGGCGGAATAATATGTACAAGATATAAGTAAATGCTATAATTGCAAAGTTTGTAAATGACAATAAAGAAACCAAGTAAGGCAAAATTGAAAGCAAGACATTCTTTAGTAAATGGAAGTTGACGGGAAATATCGTTCGTAATCAATAGTTTGATGTTTTGAAGTTGCCAATTGTTATTGACTCTTCACTTCAGCTTATACAACAACAACAAACCAAATACGTGAATCGATTAAATTTAAAACTGATCAATTATATGAAATAAATGTAAATCTAGATTGAATTTCCACTGCCGACGTTACGTTTTTGCTGGTTGTTAACCAGTTAATTTCCAAAATTATACCTTTAACTTAAGACTTGAACTTTTAACTATTTTCACTTTTTAAATAAACTTCGTTTGACGCCGCAAATTCTGAAAGGTAATTGCCGCGTTATTTATTTTCACAGTTTCTGCTTTAAAATAGGTTACTTTTATAATTCAAAAATATTATTAGTTAGGTAAATAATTTAAGAATAGGCTTTTATTTTGACAGTTGAATGAACACAATACAAGCCGATAATCAGTTAAGGTATGTACTTACTCGCAAATCACTGTTTATTTTTCTAAAATTTTTTGCTTTTATTATTATTTTAAATTAAAGATCCCAAAAGATCCAATTTAAGATTCCAAAAATGACTTACTTTTAGTTCAGCAACAATAAGAAGCAAAGCGATAGCCCAAAATATAAAACGGAAATAAACTTTCTAAAACCGGAAGAAACCGTTTAAAGAGCTACAGAAAGGTAAACAATACATTTTCATACACAAACATATAATATTCATATATACACAAACACATAAACACAAACATAATGGATTTTAATGCTGTAAACCTATAACAGAAGTTTTTGTGTTGTATCAAAATCATAATTTGCGTTTTCTGCAAAATAGCGTTTTGCATTGTGTACGTTTACGAGAAACATCATTTCTTAAAAAGGTTTTAAGATATTTAAATGAAATTTTGTACAGAGATTCTGCTCATCTATTGGTATGTTAAAAAGGAAAATATAGCTGGTAAATTTGTATATATTAATTTAAGAGCTATTTTTATTGAAAAATACACATTTTGATTTCAAAAAAATCATATTTTGTGTACAAAATTTGGTATATGTTAACAAAATTTAAGAGGTACTGCAAATCTTTAGGTTCATAACATAGGCAAGTGGTTGGCTGATATATTGTTAGGGAAAAAATAAAATATATTGTATTGATTTTGTTACGGAAAGTTTGGCATATACGCAATTCTTTACTAAAATTTGACTAAATATTGCCTAAATTTGAATTGTTAATTAAAATTTCACTCAAAATTATATTAATTCATAGTTTGTTTCTTCTTTAAACTAAAAACATATGTGTTTGATAAAAATTTCATATCTTTTAAAAATAAACAGTCAAGTGTGAGTATTACTAGCGCTCAGAGGGTTCCGTACCGTAAATGCACGAATTATTCAACCACTTGGGAACGAGCGACTGGTAAACATGCTATTTAAGATTCTCAGAATCCTTCATTATTCTCGCCAGTGATTTTTTATTGTACAGTTTACCTTATTTAATCGAAAAGCACACGATTTATTGCTTTAACGATTAAGGGAGACCCGAACCCCATTTTCGGCCAAAAATCATCAAAAGTTTAATTTTTTTTTCTTTCTTTCTCAAAAAATGATAAAATACATATTTGCGAATATCCATGCAAAATTTCAGAACTCGGGGACACTTGGAACAGGTAGAAAATGAGCTTTTTAAATTGTACTCACTATAGAGTTTAAAGGACTAGCGGCCATTTAAAACGTGTTTTCCTGAAAATGTCTTTTTTTATATTTTGCCTAAGTTCAAAGTACTAAGGCTTAGTGGTAAAATGATTTAGAAACAAAGTGTTTATGTTTTTAGAATCTTAAAAAAAATTGCAACAAAAGTAAGGAGAGATATTTTTTTTAACTATTTCTGAAACTTTTACATAAATTGTTAAACATGAAAATTATAACGAATTTAAGGAAATTTACCATGCGTATTTTTATTTTTATTATTATTTTTTTTTTTTAGCCGATTAAAATAGAAAATTAAAAATATCTCTCCTTAGTTCTTTTCTACATACTATAACACTATTTAAGAAATTTTAGTAATACCAAAATATTGAAAATGAATGAGGATATTGACATTCAGTCAAATGAATGTTATAAAATGAATGAAGAGAAATAATTTTAAAAAGAGTATTTTTCGACAAAAAAAATCATAAAAATCCCCATAAAAAATATACTTTTTAATAAAAAGTGAATTTTTTTGCTAATTATTCCTTGCAAGAAGATTCTTAAACAGTACACCAAAATTCATTACTTTAAAATCAATAATGAAAATTTTGGGGGTTTTCTTACGGGTCTCCCTTAAAAGCACACAATTTTTTTTTTTGTTTCAAAAACCCTGTGGTAAAAGATTAAAAATTAAGGTTTAGTCAAGAAGGAATTGACTGTATCTGTAAAAACAATCGTTGCTAAAGGAATAATAAGACTTTGTATAAAGCTATACAACATTGGGTTGAGTATATTTGTATATATTAGAGAAGAACGCATAAACAAACAAAGTTCAAAGATATATGAAGCCTAAATAATATTAAATATGGCTATTCTGTTTAACTCTTTTTTTTCTGTCTTGGCCAAATCTATTTATAATGAACTTAATTCGGTACTGGGAATAAAACTAGTGCATTTTTAAACTTCATTTTGGCATTTCCTAAAACTAAATTCAGCGGAGAAATACATTTTTTTTTCCTTTTCACAGTGTAGCTAACACAAAACCCTCGTTCAAAGTTTAAACTTGGTTTTGTGCTAAGCGCGCTTCAAAAAGAGGTCGCAAAAGTGTAACGCCGCCGTATTCCGAGCTGCGTTTTCCGGATAAGTTTATAAGTAAGTTTTAAAGATACTTATATCATTAAAAGTTATTATCTATGCTTTTAAAGCCGATAATACACAGAGTACGCTGCCCAATAATTATGTATGTCTATACTGTCCGTGTCTTCTAGGGTTAATATCTTGTTAATTACCGATGGGTTTTTTTTTTTTTTCGAAAATCATTATGAACAGCCTTCTTATGCATCTGCAATGATAGGTGCCGTTAGTGCTCTTCAACTTCTTTATTGAATGCCCACAAATCGAAATTTGTGTATAACGGAAAAATGCGCTTTTCTCAAAAACTATACAATCTAGGATGATCACTATGGTTTTCCTGCAAGGCTTAAGTTAACATCAATTATTACTTCGACAATATCTCTTAAAACATAATACCTAAAATTAAAAGAAATATATTTTTGAGTTGAGCTTGACAAAAGCTTTCACACGATATACTAAGTAAAGATGCTTGTTTTCTCGTAAATCAATAACCCCCTCTACATTTTTCCGAAATATATTTGTGAATGTTTAATAATCTGTAAATATGTCAGTCAATAGTATTTATTACTTCCCACAGTTTGCACTCTCTTCGTTCCATAGTTTACGAGCAAAATGGCTGTGATAGATAGACACAGGAGTGATCTTATAATAGTTCCTTTTTTAGCTGCGTTCGTAATTATGTAAATACGTAGAACTTATAGTTGTCGTTCAGTCCTTCCGTCTGTCCGTCTGTCTGTCCGTCCATCTGTCCGCATATAACAACTCCAAAACTACCAATCGAATCGTTTGAATTTAAAATATATAATTATTATATAAT
Source organism: Maratus speculifer (assembly GCA_964019185.1). Lineage (NCBI taxonomy): Eukaryota > Metazoa > Arthropoda > Arachnida > Araneae > Salticidae > Maratus > Maratus speculifer. The sequence continues at coordinate 113,992,209 of OZ025301.1, forward strand.
TTTGTCGAGTCATTTCAAATTTTATGAAAATCGGATGCATAGATTAATTACAGGGACAATCAAAAGTAATCCGTTATATTACGGTCAATGGGGACAAAAGTTTCAATACATTTTAATCTTTTGAAATTTAAAATATATAATTATTACAAAATTTTGTGGAGTCATTTCAAATTTTATGAAAATTGGATGCATAGATCAATTACAGAGAATATCAAAAATATTTTGTTACATTACGGTCAATGAAGAAAAACTTTCAAATGCATTTTAATGATGTTCACTCATTCAAACACAATAAAATTGTTGTGCATCTATAAAGTATATATTATAATGTACATTTTGCACAATCAGTGGTGCAAAAAATCATTTGTTATTGATTTACAAGGCCACACAAAAGTATTCCATTACATAATGGTATAGGGAAAACATTTTTTGGTGCGCGTTTTAATTGTAATTGACTATTTAACATTTTATGAGATTGATATGCGTTGCTGAGGAATACTACAAGTTATTTCCTTATAATAGAAAATAGATAATATAATGTATGATGTACGTTGCTGAGGTGTAATAAACATTACTTCTTGTATATTTACAGGAACACACAAAAAAAATTCGACCACTGTACTGTATCCGAAGTACTATCTTCTATAACAGCAAGATCTGAATATATTTAAAACTTCGTTATCGTTGGAACGCACGTCTTTGCTACGCTTCACGTACAATTTCCAACTTCCTATTTTTGAAGTGCGGAATTCTAAAAGTTCCCGTAGGTAGAAAAATTCTAAAAAAAAAACCTTTTTATGTATAAAATAGTTAAAACTGTTCTCAAACTGGCTTGCAAAGCCCATTGGTGCAAACTTTGATGAATTCAGGGGTGCCTCTAGGGTGGAGATTCTTCTGGGTGCATACAAATTGCTTTTCTTTTTCCATAAGTTATCAACAAACATATTTTATTGCGAGTTCTTGCCCTTTTCCAAAGTTTAATTAATGCATTGATGACCGTGTTTGTGGTGATTCTTTTTATATTACTACTATCGGAAAAAAAAAACATTGGGTATCTTTCGCATATTTATCGAAAAAGGAGTGCCTGGGTTGAAAAATGGAAAACAAGGTTTGTGCAGCAAAAAGGAGGGAAGAGGGAATGTCATTCTCTATCACTGATTTGACGTTTCGATGTTGTTGCATTTTTAATGTCATATCACTCATTTATCGTTTTCAGACCCAAAGGTAAAGTGACACTGAAAACACACTTTGATTGATTTCTCAGAAACGAAAAGACACCATAAATCAGAGGTTCCAAAGTGTGCTCCCCGGAGCCCTTAGGACTCCACTTATACTTTTCAGGGACTCCGCGGCAAGAAAATAAAAAAAACATGAAAGAAATTATCCTATTGCAAGGGAAATTTTTCGAAAGTATGCAAGAATTTTTGTGTCTGCATGTATCAAATATTAACCGCTTCCCTGTTTTACCCGTTCGTCTTACGGGTAACATGTTTTTGATAATCATGATTTGCTCGTACCACACACGGACTTCAAACATAATTTATTATTCTCACCAGTAAAATTTTATTGGAAATTTTGTATTATTTAATCCAAGCATTTTTCTGATTCAATTAGGCAAAAATTTTTGTTTTCAAAAACCGGTGTTAAAAGATTAAAAATTGTGTAAATAAAAATAATATTGCCCAGTTAAACTGATGGCATTGAGCTCACAGGCTACGCATACTAATTGTATATTACAGCCTTATATTTTTAAGGGATAGTTCCGTTTGAAAAACAAATTAAGGGGGGGGGGGACAGCTCCCACCATTTCCCCGTTTTATACTTAATCATTGAACCTCTTAATCTAATCAGGGATATCATTTATCATGTAAAAATTTTGACTAAAACTGATAATTCTGCACGAAAAACCCATTTTTATCAATTAAAAGAGGTGCATGAACCCCTCGTTCCCCCTCTTCCTACTTATCTAATAAACACCTAATACTAATAACGGAAGTGTCTCATCAGAATGATCCTACACCTAAGTTTCGAACGAAAACTGATAATTCTGCATGAAAAACCCATTTATATTAATTAAGGGGAGGGGCATTAGCCCCCGTTCCCCCTGTTGTACATTTCGAATGAACTTCAAAACTAATCAAGCGAGCGCCAAATCAGAACACTAAAAACTAATCAAAATATACATATATCCAAAATTTCAAGTGAATCCGATATTTTTATCATGAGTTATCGCGTTACGCACATATGCACATACAGAACGGACGGGCACATAAGCTCCCAGGCTTTGATAGCTGTGAGCTAAAAATGCAAAAAATACGTTTTATTTCAAAAAAATTTCAAATATATTGACCAGTTAAGTAATCAAAACTGTTCTCAAATTGGTTTGTGTGGATTCCTCTCGGAGCATACAAATTTCCTTCCCTTTCCCATAAGTTCCTTCAACGAACATATTTCATGACAAGTCCCTTGCCCTTTTCCGAAGTTTAATTAATGCATTGATGACCGTGTTTATGGTGATTCTTTTTATGTTACTGTTATCGAAATAAAAAAAGCATTGGGTATCTTTTGCATATTCATCGAAAAAGGAGTGCCTGGGTTGAAAAATTGAAAACAAGGTTTTTCGGCAGCGAAAAGGAGGGAAAAGGGAATGTCGTTCTCTATCACTGATTTCATGTTTCGATGTTGTTGGTTTTTAATGTCTTATCACTCATTTATTCTCTTGAGTTCCAAAGGTGAAATAACATTGCGAACATACATTCATTGATATACAACCAAAAGCACACCATAGATGACAACAAGAGACCTTTTTTAGGTGGGTTCGTAATTAAGTAAATACGTTACCACCTATAGTCGTCGTTCAGCCCGTCCGTCTGTCCGCATATGACAACGCAAAATATATCCAATCGAATCATTTCAAGTTTAAAATATATAATTATACTTAATTTTGTCGAGTCATTCCAAATTTTATGAAAATCGGATGCATAGCTCAATTACAGGGACAATCAAAAGTATTCCGTTATATGACGATCTATGGGAAAGAATAGTTTCAAGTTCATTTTAATGATGTGACACTCTTTCGAGCATAATAAATTTGATATGTATCTTTAAAATATACACTAAAATATACATTCTGTACAATCTGTAGTGCAAAGAATATTTTTATTGATTTACAGAAACACACAAAAGTATTTTATTACATAGTGGTTTAGGAGGACACATTCTTTAAGGTGTGTTTTAATTATATTAAAATATTTCACACTTTATGAAATTGATGTATGTTGCTGAGATACACAAGTTAATTCCGGTATAACAGAAAGTATATAGAATGTACAGGGACACACAAAAGATATCGGATACCATACTTTATCCGAAGTACTATATATTTTAAAAACTTCGTTAGTACAAACGTACCTCATTTGCTGAGTTTAACGTACAATTTCTGACTTGTCTGAAATCGACACAGTAGGAGGCAAGTAATTCAGAATCACAAACACAGATCTAAAATAAATAACATGTTTAAAATATCAATTTAATTATTGATTATTTAAATTACGCAGTAACAAATTGAAGAACTTTATTTGACTAAATGATCATTCTAACACTCAATTTTTTTTTTTTTTTTTTTTTTTTTTTTTTGCAAAGAGTTCAAATAAATTAATTATGAAAATTTCTTGGACACAGTATCTGGAATGCATTTTGCAAACTCACATGATTGCAATACTTTTTTATGTAGAAATATCATTAAGAGCCCACACTACTGAGTGAAAAACACTCGGATGATAATGTTAAGTCTATAGGGGCGATATTTTCAAATTTCTAGCTCAAATTTTAATATTTTTACATGATTTTTTTGCATAGGATAGCTTAGGATGATCTACAACCGGGCTAGTTTTTACTTTTTAAATTTTAATTTTAGATTAAAAAGAAAAAAAACTTTAACTTTCGAAACCGGTTTGATCCGGTTCTGAAATTGAAACTATCATAATATAAAAAATACATAACCAAAATCGAATAAGTAAAAACTGGCCCGGTTGTAAATCGTCCTCAGCTATCCTATGCCAAAAAATCATGTAAAAATATTAAAATTTGAGCGAGATATTTGAAAAGAACGCCCCCATAGACTTAACATTATCATCCGGGTATTTTTCACTCAGTAGTGTGGGCTCTTAAGAGCGTACACTAGTCACGCGGTAAAAGCCGAGCGCTAATGTAAAGTCTATGGAGGCGTTCTTTTCAAATATCTCGTTCAAATTTTAATATTTTTACATGATTTTTTTTTTTTTTTTTTTTTTTTTGCATAGAATAGTTGAGGTCGATTCACAACCGGCCTAGTTTTTACTTTTTGGATTTTGGTTATCTATTTTTTATATTATGATAGCTTCAGTTTCAGAACCGGATCAAACCGGTTTTGAAAATTATAGTAATTTTTAAAAAAAAATCTAAAACCAAAATTGAAAAAATAAAAACTAGGCCGGATGTGGATCGTCCTCAGCTATCCTGTAAAAAAAAATCATTTAAAAATATTAAAAATAAAGCGAGATATTTGAAAAGATTGCGCCCATAGACTTATCATTAGCGTTCGGCTATTACTGTGTGACTAGTGTGTGCTCTTAAGGCTGTCATTTATTGGTTTTGATCCAAAGCCAAAATCTTCCATCTATATAGAAGTAAAATAAAAATGTAAACAAAATCAAATAGATTAATTTATATCCACCACGGTTCGGAAGTATCACATGTGATACTTCAGAACCCAGGAAATTTCAGCAGATGACATTCATGATATAAATACCTTATTAATAGCACTTGAAATGTAACTGCTCTATTACACTGCTCAACACAATTAAATGATATTGCAGTTTTAGGTGGATTTTGTATCTGGGAAACTTTTTAGCTGATTGATACATGGTCGACAGACATAGTAGGTTACATGAGAATAAATTACACATGTTTGGCAGAAAAAAATGCATTTTATTGCGCATTTGTGTACAAAAGGAAAAAAACACAATTTGCGCATATGAGAAAAAAAGAATAAGAAAATGTGTTTTCTTCAAAGAAAATGATTTTCAGTAGGGGGTTTAATTTCCACGGGCGACCAGCAACGTTGAACACATTTGAGGCATGGACTCAATGAGGCTATTAATGACGAGTTGGGGTATTCTTCCCCACTATTCCAGAAGAGCTCTTTCCAGTTCTTGGAGAGTTTGTGGGGGTTGTTGGCGGCCAGAAACTCGTCTTCCTAGAGCGTCCCAAACGTGCTCGATTGGATTCATGTCTGGAGAACATGCTGGCCATTCCATTCGAACGATTCCTTCCTCGAAAAGGAAATCCTCCACCAGGTTTGCACGATGTGGCCTGCAGTTATCGTCCATTAAAATGAAGTTATCTCCGATTGCTGCAGCGTAAGGGACTACAATAGGTCTGATGATCTCATCCCTATATCGGCGACCAGTCAGAGCTCCATCTCGAATGATGTAAAGGTCAGTGCGCCCGTCAATGGAGATGCCACCATACACCAACACTCCTCCACCGCCAAATCTGACACTTTCGTGCACGAACTCAGGATTATTCCTACTGCCACGGTCCCTCCAGATGAAAATACGCCTATAATCCGGATGCACAGAAAAACGGGACTCGTCAGAAAACAGAATATTGCTTCATTCATTTCTTCTCCAGTTGACATGCTCGGTTGCTCACTCTCTGCGGTCGCGACGATGCCTTGATGTTAATCTAACACATACCATCGGTCGGCGAGCATACAGACCTACAGCATGGAGCCGGTTTCGGACAGTCTGAGTTGAAATCGTGGTGCCTGTAGCCGAGCGAAGGTGTTGTCGGAGAAGAGTAGCGTTCATGTTTCGGTGTCTCCGAGCTGTTAACGCTAAATACCGATCTTCATTGGGCGTTGTTGCCCGTCTACGACCTTGCCCTGGTCTTCGGCCTGCACATCCACTCTCCAAAAAACGGTTCCAGATCCTGGAAATGACACTTTGTGACACTCCAATGGCTTGCGCTACTTCGGCTTGAGTTTGGCCCCCTTCTAACCTACCAAAAATTCTCCAAGCTTCTGAATCTGTCAAATGACTTCGCTGAGACATCGTACTCATCGAAACAAAGCAATCACCGGATGCCGATCATCCTTGTCTTCATTCTCTTTTATCCAGTTGAAAGTCAAATTTCATTCGCTGCCGCTGATGCGACATTTTTGACGTCGAACTCAAAATTTGCATACTCCACAGTTTGAAAACCAGAAAAATTTGCATGTGTGATTCTCTTCTTCTATTTTCGGCAAAAAAATTTTCGTTTATATCTTTATTTTATATAAAACTTCAAATATCCTTTAATTGTTTTGAGCAGTGTATTTTTCCGCTGGCTATTAAGAATACAGATCAACCGAAATAGGTTTTACAGACCGAAATGAAATTTCAAAATCAAATTTTTTTCTATAGTCGGTCGAAAACGAAAATGTCCAAAAAAATTTATGTTATTAAATTGTATGTATTAAAGTAATTAATGCATACATAAATATGCAAAATTATTAATTAATTATACATGTTTATTATATATGCATAGTTGTTTATTAATTACGCGTAATTATTAAATATACTTAATAAATAATTATACATGTGGCCAAGGTAAGCTCGGGTTTGTTATTGTGCCTTAGATCCATTTTTTTCATATAAAATAAAACCTAATTAATTCATGTACATCACAGAAAATTTTTTTTAATTATATGAATTTTATTTCATTTTAAAATATTTTAGTTTTATGTACATGAACCTCGATTTCTCTTATATAATGATTTTTATAAGTGATCATCTGTTACACTAAAACTTTCTATAGAATATTCTAAACACTTGTGCGGTTTCAAAGTAAAAATTTTCTATTACTGTTATGTGTGCAGCTATTGATGATCACGTGAAAAAGTTTAATTCTATATGCATTGCTTGCTTTATAATTTACATTGACGTCCTGAGTCAGTCATGATTGTTAATTATAAACAACGAAATTCATCGCAATAAATAATCTCATTTGAGCCGATATAGCACATATCGATGAGTATTGTTAAAATCTTCAAAAGAAGAAACGAAATTCTTGAAATACTGATAGTTTCGATCGGGTGTCAGAAAAGGGCAGATTTTCAGCCGAATATTCGCCGAAATTCAGATTTTGGAGCGAAAACGAATCCGATTTTTTGGTCGATCTCTAATTCAGAAAGATCCCTATTACATTAAAAACTAGTTGGATGTGTCAATCCCGAAACTTTCTTCTATCTCATAAGTACATTTTAATATTTAAAAAAAAAAAAAAAAAAAAAAAAAAGTGGTGAACCCAGAGTTGCCCACTATCGAATTTCCTCGAACATTTGACCTAGCCTAATGAGATTCTGGTATCCGAAAAGCCTAAAACGCAAATTTTAATTAATATTCTGAGAAAATGAGCTTATTAGTGTCTCATGTTGGGTAATTTATACTAAAACCTAATAAGCATCTATTGATATCAAGACCTAACAGAATCTTAAATTTGATGGAATTTCGTCCATTAGTTCTTGAGATATAGCTTTAACAAAAAATTTGCAAAACGTAGCACAGCAACACCATATCTTGGACAATTTATGCCAAAACGTAAAAAAAGCGTCTAATTATGTTATGGTGTAAAAGAATCTGAAGTTTGATGAAATTCTGTGCATTAGTTCTTGAGATATAACTAGTTTTAAAAAAAAGTGTAAAATATAGCACAGCAACACCATCAGTTGAAGGATTTATAACAAAACGTAATCATCGTGTAATTATGCTAATGTCATTTTGTAACAAAATCTGAAGTTTGATGATATTCTGTGCGTTGGTTGTTGAGATATAGCTATCGGGAAAATCGTACAAAATGCAGTATAGCTGCACCACCTGTTGCAAGGTTAATACCAAAATGTAATCAGCGTCTAATTATGTTATATATTCTAGTGTAAAAGAAACTAAAATTTGATGAAGTTCTCTGCATTAGTTCTTGAGATATAGCTATCGCAAAAATCGTGCAAAATGTAGCATAGCAGCGCCACCTATAGGGCAGTTCACACCAAAACCTTATCAGCGGCTATGTATCTCAAGGTATCGCGGAATCTGAAGTTTGGTGAAATTTTGTGCATTAGTTCTTGAGATATAGCTACCATGAAAATCATGAAAAACGTGGCATAGCAGCGCCACCTGCTGGCCAATTTACACCAAAACTTAATCAGCGTCTATGTATAACAAGGGGTCACAGAATCTGAAGTTTGGTGAAATTCTGTGCATTAGTCCTTGAGATATAGCAATCTTGAAAATCATGAAAAGTGTAGTATAACAGCGCCACATGCAGGCCAATTTTCACCAAAAACCAATAGGCACTAATTCATATCAAGGTCTAACTGAATATAAAATTTTATTAAATTTCGAGCATTAGTTCTTGAGATAGAGCGCCCACAAATTTTTTGTCACATACAGACAGACAGACTCACAGACAGACACACAGACTCACAGACAGACGGACAGACTCACAGACAGACATTTTCTAAAAATAGTCAAAACGTGTTTAGGATCTACTAAAACGTATAAATTCGTCGAAAACCGGAAGTCGAAAATTTTCATGAATCCAATACTTTCTTCTTGTAAAGATAGAAGAAAGTAATAATTTAGGTTGCTCTCAAACAGTATGGAAAAATATATTGTTGCAAATTTGATTAATTCAGGAGAGAGGCGGGGGGGATCTCTCTGGAAAGGAAAGGGCGGGAGAAAGCTTTTATCTACAGACCGGCAGATTTTCCAAGATAAGTTAAACTTGTTAAAAAAAATTATAATTCTTTATATTTAGTCTATAGGATCCACGATGGTTGAAATATCACTTTGCATACTGTATACAAACGCGAATAAAATTAGCTTCATTATGCTGTGAGGTCCTTTTTCAATCGATTCCCATTAACTCCTTGGTTGCATTTTCTACCACTTAATTTTGATTTCGAAATGTCACATTTGCACCTGAATATTCGATCAAATTTATTTGAAAAAAATAATAATGCATTTTTTACTGTATATTCTAAACGGATTTTTTTTTTTTTTCTTGTGTGTGTGACATTTGGAATTTTGAAGAAATTAACCCACCAGAGCATTTTCCGTTAACAGTTAACCAAGAGGTAACCCTCGACCTGTGATAGCGTTTGATATCACATATATTATTCTTTATAAATAATTAATATTGTCCCCATAAAGTTAAAATTTAACATTAAATATCAAGATAAATATTCACTGTTGTATTGCTTTCTGTATATCTAAATACTAAATTAATCTATTTTCCTTTTATGTTTTCTTTAATATTCGCACTCTATTATTTTTTCTAAGAAAGGAAAATAATAAAAAGTATATTATTCACAGCCAATCCATACAAACAATTCTTTTTGCGATACATCTGAATACGCATTTTCTCTCTCTCAGATTTTAATTCGAGTCTTTCCTAAAAGATAATCAAAATTTTGGTTAAACCAATGGTAATATAATAGTCATATGTACTTCTACATTTCTGTATCTTTCAATTTACCGCATCCGTTAAAGTGTTATCCGCAGATTTCAAATTCTTTCTTGCTTTCTCTCATGTAGCTCCTGGCTAATTATCGTCTATTAGGGATTTGATCTAAATTTAAATTGCTCCTCGTATTCCAATCTAATGGTCATCCGTTGGCACGATCTGTTTCTTAGCCAATACCTATCTCTTGCCAAAAATTTTACAAATTAAAATGTGAACTCTACCACACTTTGCCTGTTCTTCATGATGTAAGGATAACTTGATTTTGTGTCAGCGAGGTCACTCCCAAGACACCTACATATGTCTTTTTCAATTCTGCATTAAAGATCTATTTTTTAGCTTCAAGTATTATATTAATCTTCTGAATCTCTATTTACTGCTTTGTACATACATTTTTACTATATCACGGAAATTTTTGCTTTTATTTAAAGAAACGCAAAAAGCACTTTAACTGTCTTACTTTATTCGAAGTTTCAGAAAAATGGGAAGAGTTTCAAATCCTGTTCTGGTTGGCGCGATTAGCAAAAAAATCAAAATTGGCGATAAAAGCCATTTTAGCAACTTATCAGATTTCTCAAAATGGTGGTAAAACATTTTTTTACATAATTTATAAAGATATATACAGTAAAACCTCTAAATAACGGACACCTCGGGAGCGCGGAAACTGTTCGCTATTCAGAGGTGTCCGTTATTCGGAAAAGCCCAAATATTAAAAAGAAAAGCAAAATTGCAAAAAAAAGCACAATGCTTCATTAATTGACTTTTATATACCCTAAAACTTATACTATATGATTAATTAAAAATTAAAATTATTTATAAGCAATAAAACTGAAATAAAATTGTGCATACCTTTATTCCTCGTTTATCACATTCTTATGAAAAAAATCTGTTACTAAAGTTTGCTTTTGTTTGCGATTACAAGTAATTTGTTTTTCAATGTGAAGTTTTAACTCAGTCAGTAGTTTTAATCCTTCTGAATCATCTTTTTTTACAAAAAAATTGTGTAACTGCTCACTATATTTTGCCTCTTCTTGGAAGTTCTCGATATTGCAAGAAACATCTCCAGTTTCCGTATCTGTTTCTTCATCACTAATAGAGTCAGCTTTTGTCGAAAATTCTGAAGGAATATAATCACATATATCAGCTGAGTTTTCTTCAGTAGGCAATTCATCATCAATACTAATGAAATTTTCGGCAGTTTCTTCACTTCTGATATATTCCATTAATTCCTTTATTTCGCTTAAATTTTCATTTGTGTCGGAAATGTGCGTTTCATTTACGTTTAAAATAAAGCCTGCTTTTCTGAAACACTGTCGTACGCTTTCCGGTTTTATGTTTTTAACAGCTGACGAAATCCAAATTACAGCATCGAGAGCATTAACTAATTTTACACAGTTCTCAACTGTATCCATAGAATCTAACTTTGAAATAATGTGACGTAATAAAAGCTTTCTGTACAAGGCTTTAAAATTGCGTATTGCACCTTGATCAAGTGGTTGGCATACTGAAGTTGTGTTTGGGGGAAAAAACATAATTTTAACATTGTCCAACTTCAAATGTTTTGGATGAGAACTTGCATTGTCCAAAAACAATAGAACTTTTCTTTGTTGTTTTTTCATCCTATTATCAAAGGAAGTTAACCATTCGATCATTAAAGGACTGGTCATCCATGCCTTCTTATTTGCTCTCCACACAATACCAAATTTATTAAATTGAATATTCCTTGGAAAACACCTGGGTTTCAGAGATTTTCTAATAATAAGAGGAGTTTCAAATTCTCCTAACATATTGGAACATAATAAAATAGTGAGTCGCTCTTTTGACATTTTTCCGCCGATACAATCATCCTTTTTTAAACATAAAGTCTTATTCGGAAAAATTCTGAAAAAGAGTCCGGTCTCATCGGCATTAAAAATGTTTCTCTCCTCGTAACCTTCACAAATTGATTGAAGTCGTTCTTGCCAATCCTTCACCTCTTTAAGATCTACTGATTTTGCTTCTCCACATATTGCTTTGAAAGAGATGTTGTGCCGAGATCGAAACTTTTCCAGCCATCCACTGGAAGCCTTAAAATCGTGCAATCCGAGTTCTTTAGCGACTTCCAAAGCCTTTTCCTGAATCAAAGGTCCATTGATAGAAATGTTTTTAGAACGAACAGAAGTAAACCAATTCAGAATTATAGAATCAATTTCAATGGAATTAGTCTTTCTCAATTTCACATTTTTGGTGTTCTCGTTTGAGTTAGTAATCCATAAATTTCTTATTTCTTCTTTATTTCGTAAAATTTCGCCCACCTGTGTTTTACCTATTTTAAAACGATCAGCAAGTATCCGTAAACTCAATTTCTCTCTCTCAGACACACTTACAATTTCAAATTTTTCTTTTAAAGTTAATCGTTTTCTTTTTGAGGCCATTGTTAAAGTAACGCTCACAAGAATCGAAAAGAGTAATAAACATTAAGAAGTAGTTTTTTTACCCCCTATTCTCATCGCATTATTGGCGCCTTTAATCCTCGCTGCCAAAATTATCAGTATGCAATTTCCCAATAAAAAAAAAAAAATAATAAATAAAATAGAGTAACCCTTTTCTTTGTTTTATAAAAGAGTAAAAACACATAAATAAAATGTACTTTAGGTTTTCAGTGATTATTTTTCTTTTGCTCCAATCATATAGACGCCGTGTGACGTCTCTGATTTATCTCTTCCATGTTATGCAATATGCAATCTAGTTAATTACTCATTGAATTTTATGAATGAGCCCTACTAAAATGATTTTTTTGTTTTTTCTTTGTTTCTTGATACTTGACACATTAATCTGATAAATTTAGAGGCTTTTTACTTTTTTTTTTCACATTGAAAAACATTATTTCATCTTTTATCATCAAAATTACTGTCCGCTATTCGGAATGTCCGTTATTCAGAGGTTAAATATACAAAAATTTAGGTTTTGGGAGTGGGGATTGGAAAAGTGTCCGTTAAATAGAGGTGTCCGCTATTCGGGAGTGTCCGTTATGGAGGTTTTACTGTATATTTAATGAACGTTATATATGTCACATATTTAAAAATATATACGATGTTTATATAAATATTTGGTCCTACTAGGTTATCCCGTGGACCAATTTCGCCAAATTATACAAATCGCCAAACTCATAGCCAAGTTATACATATTGATACAATTTTTATTTTAAAAAGCGAAAAAACAAATAATTAGTAGAATATTATTTAAAATATTAATAAAAAGTCGAAATAAAAATCCCTTAATGACATTTTTAATATGTATGTCGTATTTAATGTCATTGAATGTGACATTCACGATCATCCATTATTGGCTTTTAATCTTACAGTCTGGCGATAGATTTTTGGTCGACGGGATAACCTAGTAGTACCAAATATTTTTATGTATATACATTTTAAATATATTTCTATGCATATGTAATTATATATAGCGATATACACTATATGGCCATTGATTATTGGACACTTGCTATTTTAGACATTTTACTAAATATCTAGAAAAAATACATGAGGAATCATCTCGAAATTCTCAGTGTATAAATATAATAGTATACGTCATACATTTCCGTGAAGATTTTTTACCGAAACTCCATAGGGGACCGTCAACAAATTAAAAAAGAATGAATATCTTTTGAATAACCCTGTCAAAAATAATGTAGCAAAAGCGCTCAAACTTTAGATTATGATTAAATGCCTTATTGTAATACACTGTGTTCATTTTTATGCAAATAGCATGCATACTCGCAGAGTAATTAAAGTTTTTATAAAAATGGTCCCAAATTTTTCCAGGTTTTTCCCTTATAATTTTCAGAGTTCTTAATATAAAATAATATTGTTTTCAGAAAATATGACAAACAACATTGCACACAGTACCCTGTAATCATAATTAAAAAATAATAAAAATTGTATGAAAAATGAGTAGGTTTACTAAATAATTTTTTACTGCGCATGCGTCAAAGATATCAAAATTTCATTTGCATATTATGTTAGCTAAATGTATAGAGCAACTTTTGTAAAAGTCTCAAAATCATAGCTTGAAAATTCTGAAAGTAATCGTCTATAGAAAAAGGACAAAATCCGTTGTTTCCAAAATGAAGCAAAAAAATGAGGGATTTTATCCAAATGTAGTAGTACATCCCGTATTGTGTATTCGATATTGACACTAATAAATGAATATATGGATACAACCCCTCTTGTTTTTGCTTCTTTTTGAGAATAACGGATTTTCAATTTATACAATTGACGATTATTTTCAGAATTTTCAAGTTATGATTTTGTGACTTTCACAGAAGTTGCTCTATACATTTAGCTAACATAATATGCAAATGAAATTTTGATATCGTTGACGCATGCGCAGTAAAAAATTATTTAGTAAACCAACTCATTTTGTATACAATTTTCATTATTTTTTAATTCTGATTACAGGGTACTGTGTGAAATGTTGTTTGTCATATTTTCTGAAAACATATTATTTTATATTAAGAACTCTGAAAGTTATAAGGAAAAAACTTGGAAAAATTTGGTACCATTTTTATAAAAACCTTAATTACTCTGCGAGTATGCATGCTATTTGCATAAAAATGAACAAGGCGTATTACAATAAGGCATTCAATCATAATCTAGAGTTTGAGCGCTTTTGCTACATTAGTTTTGACAGGGTTATTCAAAAGTTATTCATTCTTTTTTAATTTGTTGACGGTCCCCTATGGAGTTTCGGGAAAAAATCTTCACGGAGATGTATGACTTATACTATTATATTTATACACTAAGAGTTTCGAGATGATTCCTCATGTATTTTTCTAGATATTTAGTAAAATGTCTAAAATCGCAAATGTTCAATAATCAATGGCCATATAGTGTACATATATCATAGTAAACGCGGTAGCGTTTGGTATAATATGTTTAAGAAGTGAAAAATGCAAACATCTTTTTGAAATTTCTAATGAACCAGTTGACGTACGACAGTGATTTTTTTTTTTTTTTCCGAAAAGATAGAACTCGACGAGGCGAATAAAATGATAGCATTAAAAAAGTGATTGAAGTTTACTGTAGTTTTTTATTTAACTTTTAACAAAAAAATGAAGACCTAAAATTCAACAAGCGATAGCAAACGATCTTATGGATGGATTAACTTCATTTTTGGTTTATTTTAATCCTTTTGGTAAAACCTAAAAACGATTTTTTTTCATCTTTGTATGTTTGACGATCGCTGAGAAAATCGAATTTGTGTCTTAAAGTTCCAGTTGAACATTGTTTCTTATTTTTGCTTTTTGCTGTTGTAGTTTCTTTTATTCATCGCCAGTAAGTTTAAATAGGTATAAATTTTTATGCATGTAACATAATTCATTTAAATTAAATAAATCACGTGAAAAACATAATTATTCGTTTCTATTGACAAACATTTACTTTAAGTTCTTTGAATAAAGCGAGCGTACTGTAATTATTTTCGTTCGACTCTTTGGTTTATTTCTCAGACATCATGCATTTTATATGACAATGCAATAACTTTCTTAATTATTCTAATACAACAATAAAATTTTGGCAGAAAATATTTTGTTCTTCAAGATATAAAAAATACTCTGCACTGCAAACTGCACTGTTGACTCTTCATTGCAACTGCATTACAAATCAGTTTTCATTGCAGTTCTATTCTTCTGGCCTGCTTGGTGGCACTGCATGAGTATGATATGCAACAGGAACTAAGGTTTCTGGTACATTTAGCCTAACATTCATGTTTAATTACGCTGCGTTTTTTGTGACTATGTCTTTGCGCTACACATTTTTATCGTAATTGTGATTGATTTCTTTTACACGGAAAAAGCGCAAATATGATTTTTTTTTTTTTCAAATTTAAAATTGACAGTGAGCTGCAACCAAGGAGGGACCCCTTGTCCTCTCCTCATGCTCAATTAGAAGCACTTGTCAAACACTTTTTCATACTTAAAAAAAATTTTACCCTTTTTTGTATCTCATCAGAGCATTTTTTTGATACTTGTATAAATATAAAATATAAACACCTATAAATAAAAACTACATACTTATGTATATATTTTTATAATTTTATATATTTACTATATTTATTATGTATGTCAAATTTAAACTAAAGCTATAATTTTTTCCGAAAAAAAAAAAGAAAAGAAAAGGAAAGGAAAGGAAAGGAAATAAAAGAAATGCTTAAGTCTATTCCATAGTAAAAAAGCAACCCCAAAGACAATCATATCGATTAATTTAAAGCCAAAAAAATTGAATGTAGATTTTCCCATTGCAGAATTCAGTTTCGCCTCCGATTTAAAAAAAAAAAAAAAAAGAAAAAAAAATCGATAGAGGTTTTTTAGAAGGGCGACCCCGTTTAGAATGCAATGAACTAACTTCATTTTTCTTGTATTTATCAATATAATAGCAAATAGAACGGCGTGAAATACCCAATTGATTAGCACTCTCTGAGACATTGGAATTCAGGGATGATAAAGAGATACAATATGACGTGCTACTTCTTCATTGACTAGATTAATCAAAAGCGGAATTTTTCTTTATTTTAAACGCTTTTTTATAGACTCTGAGAAAAAGGAAATGCATTTTAACAATGAAATTGTATGAATGTCTCATTTTAACGGCCAGATTACGAAACTAATCGTTGGGGGCCACCGTAATAATTACCCATCATGGATATGCATTATATAATATGTGAAAACAAAATATGTGAAAATAAAATGTGTGAAAACTATTTATAAAATGCATTGCAATTCCAAAACAAAATTTAAACTTATATTTAAATACTCTTAATATATATAGTAATGCTCCATTAATGAATTACTGATGAACCCATTTCGACAAATTATGTAAAATACCAAACTACACAAGTAGTACCAGATTGCGTAAAAGAAACATCCTTATAACTCCAAAAACAATAATCTTATTAACTAACAATATACTGCGTCAGATTAAGCGCCTCATTTCCAATTAAAACATATCTTTGAATTGAAATTTGTAGAAAATAGAGGGTCATGAAAAATCGAAGAATGTGGAAAACAGGATTACAAATATCTCGGCAACTATTAATCTGACCAACTTCGTTCTTGATGCAAAATTTGTGTTATTTTATTGCCTTTTACATCCTTTTCTTAAAATAAAAAAAAAAATCGAAAATTTTTATATACATTTCATCAGAACGAATTTTTTGAGAGTCCGGAAAAAATAGTTCCGGATAATCGAGGTTATTGATATTAAATAAGCTTTGTCCTATTCTTACTTACTAAGTACATACAAAATTTTAATTCTCTATCTCCATTTGTTCGTGAAATAGAGCGTTTACAGACAGACAGACGGACGGCAATTTTTTTTTTTTCTAAAAATATGTTTTTCGGAATCTCCAGTATCTGAAACGAGTAAATCCGTCAATTTTTTTTTTTTCGATTTTTAAAACGATTGCAAGATTTACCCTATACTACGCATGATAGGTAAGTAAAAGTGGGCCTCAATTTTTGACACGACACTTTTTAGCTTGTCTAAAAGAAATAGCATCGGAGGCTAATAACAGTATATAGAACTCTTCCCAGAAAAATTATCATAATAAATTTAAGTGCTGTTACAATCGTCGATTATATTCATAAATCCTACCCGCTAAAAGTGCTGTAATTGCGAGGCTTAGCATCCACAATTTTGCAAATGTTATGTATAACCTGTTGGAAAATTCCAAAAAACCTTGAAGAAAAACTCCTCCAAAGAAACCTACTAAACAAGAAAAAAAAAGAGTTCCCCCAACTCAGAAACTTTATTATTTATATGAATTTTCTGAAAATATCTCAACTATTGCTGAAATCATATTGAAAAAAGTCCTTCCGGCAATGCCGGGAGGAAGAGGTAGCTTTCATATACTTATTTATTTATTTTAAATTAAGTTATATATTCAAACATACGAAGCTCAAATTAGTGGAACCCGATTTTATGAGATTGAATGCTAGTTTTTGTCAATACTAAATATTAATAGGAATTTTTAGAAATTAGTCATATTTTATTCAACCTGGTTTAATTTTTATAGTCCAGTCATTTAAGCTTAAATTAGCTAAGAATCTCGGAATTCGAGATACCAAGCTGTAAGTCTGTAAATACTTGTATATTGACACCCTAAACGTTGTCTCAAAACCTACATATGGTAGGGTGTACGCAACTATTAAATTCCAAGGTCAAAGGTCACAAAAATCGGTTTTTTGCGCTTTTTTGTAAATATCTCATTTCCTATAGGTTTTTTGCTATTTGTATTTATTATCAATATTGTAGAATACAAAATTCTCTACAAATTGTGTTTGAAAACATTTTTCATACGTCGAACCGTTGTCGAGATAGAAGGCGGAGAGCGCGCGGTCACAGCATCACTTCAGGTCAAACGGGGCCTCCGGTCGAAAACACGCCATATATAGTTGATGAACTATCAATAAATCAATGATTATAAATATTTATCAATTTTTATCAACTATTATATTATATTTTATCTTTTTCTTTATGCATTGTATATTATAGTTACGACCGTCTTCTCTTTATTTCTGGTAACTACGGACGTACAATTTCAAGAAATATGGCTGATTAGTGTTTTCTATGTAATAAGTCAGATTCGGGAGGTGAATCGCTTCTTGAAGTAGTGCGTGGTATGAAAACTCTACGAACTGCAAGTGTCGAACGAAACGACGGAAAAATTGATTATTTAAAATCAGTAACCTCTGTTAAAGTGCATAATAAGTGCCGAAGTGTTTACATTAGTAAAAACTGTATCCAAGCAGCAAAACGGAAACAAGAAGAAGGAAGAAACTATAACTTCTTCATTAGTACTCCGTAAAAAACAAGGTGCAGTGTTTGATTTTAAGAATCAATGTTTATTTTGTGGCGAAGTTGCTGATGAGGCTGCAGAGAAAAAGAAAAGAGAAAAATACAGGCGGAAAATAAACAATGTGAGTACTCTTCAGTTCAAAGATAATGTTATCAAAAAAGCAGAAGAACGTGCGGATGATTT
Organism: Maratus speculifer; assembly: GCA_964019185.1. Classification (NCBI taxonomy): domain Eukaryota; kingdom Metazoa; phylum Arthropoda; class Arachnida; order Araneae; family Salticidae; genus Maratus; species Maratus speculifer. Next base: position 114,010,770 of record OZ025301.1, read on the forward strand.
CGGAGAATTGGTGAAAAGTCGTATAATTTTACAGTATGATTTGGTCGCTGCTGAAGCGAAGTACCATGCTGCTTGCTTTACAAACTTTTCAAATAAATCGTCATCATCATCGCCTCTTGAGAAACCTCGTCAAGATAATCAAGTTACAGAAGCTATGTTAGAGATTTTCAATTACATCGAAAATAATAATGATTCTCAATTCACACTAAAAGATCTTAAAGATGTCTTGACAGGGTATGTGCCAGATGATAAAACTATCATTACAAGACTACAACAGAAATATTTAACCGAAATCGTAATTACGAAGAAAGTTGGAGCTTTCACAATCATTTCTTTCCGTGATGCACAAGCTGATATTCTATCAAAAGGTTGGTATGAAAGTAAAAAAAATAGATCCTGAAGCAGAAAGGCTAAGAATTGTAGAAGCTGCAGCAGCAATTATTAAAGAAGATATCCGAACTCCGAACATCTATAGTTGAAACTAAATCTTATCCACCTCCTAATAAAATGTTGGATAATGTTAATCAAGAAATTCCAAAAACTTTATTACATTTCTTAGAAGAAGTCATCGTCAAAAACAGGAAAGGACAAATTGATCATTTAAAAACAAAATGTACTTCAATAAGCCATGCAATCAAATGCTGCCATACGGGAACGTTCTTTTTCATCACAGTTACTTTTGAGCCTTTCTGTATTTCTTCACAGAAGATATGGATCTAAAAGACTATTGGATATTTTATCTAGTTTGGAATTTGCAGCTTCTTATAATAATACAGTACAGTATGAAGTTTCAGCAGTTTAGCACCCACAGCCTGGGGTTGGGCAATGCAAAACGATTTTCTGGAGCCTATCATGACAATTTTACCACCTGCTCCAGAAGATTTGCTAAATACAATTTTCTGCAACTGCAAGAGTGGTTGTGGTTCGCGATGCGAATGCCGGAAAGTGGGCTTGCAATGCTCTTTAGCTTGTGGCCAATGTAATGGGCAAGCTTGTCTCAATGCAGAACCATATCAGAGCGACATTAACGAAGATGAATCCTTTGACCCCGAAATCATGAAACAACTTGAGACAAATGTCGTTGAAGACGATAATGAAGACCAGTTTGAAATTTACCAGCAGCCGAAAGACGACGATGAAGAGGAAGAAGACGATTAAAAACATAAATTATAGTTTTTGTATCCTTTATTCCATTTTTTTACTTTTAATAAAAATAAATGTATTGAATAGTATTTTTTAATAAAACGATTAATTCATAATTTATTTGTTTTTTTTTTCATCATGTAAGAAGTTATTAATGATATATTAATTAGGTTAAAATTTAATTCCTATTAAAATTTAATTAGGTTAAAATATAATTCCTATATTTTCATTAACAATTCTACACTTACATGGACAGGTAAGTGTTGTTAAATAAATTAATACCGAATAAAAAGTGAATAGGTTAGGAAAAAAATGATATATGGCGCGTTTTCGACCGGAGGCACCGTTTGACCTGAAGTGATGCTGTGACCGCGCTCTCTCCGCTCTCTGTCTCGAAAACGGTTCGACGTATGAAAAATGTTTTCAAACAAAATTTGTAGAGAATTTTGTATTCTACAATATTGATAATAAATACAAATAGCAAAAAACCTATAGGAAATGAGATATTTACAAAAAAAAGCGCAAAAAACCGATTTTTGTGACCTTTGACCTTGGAATTTAATAGTTGCGTACACCCTACCATATGTAGGTTTTGAGACAACTTTTAGGGTGTCAATATACAAGTACTTACAGACTTACAGCTTGGTATCTCGAATTCCGAGGTGAACTTACTATAATGACTGGACTATTAGTGATTTAGAGAGTTGCCAAATTCCACGATATCACGAAGTGTATGCCATTTTAAAGCAATATGATGGATAAAACAAACCAATGAGCTTGGTCGAAATCTTAATTCATGTGCACATGCACACTCATATCGAAATCAATTAATATATACGAGTGCTGTCGCGGGAAAATTGATTTTTTTTAAAAATGTCACCGACGTTAGAAATTCAAACTGCTGTATCTCATGCGTTTTTTAAGGTAAAGACAAAGCAAAAAATACTCCGGAATTCCATTATTAAGATAAATACTTCAGAAAGAACCTTTTTTCAATTTCTAATTTTTTGTTTGTAAATCATTATACATTTAAAAGATTTTTGACAAACTTAAATGGCCGTCATTTTGAAACAAGATGACGGATGAAAATGGCCAGTGAACATGGTCAAGACATTGATATGTACTATGCACACACGGAGTTATATCCAAATCAGTTTATAAATCGCGTGACAAATGTCAACCATACTGAAAATTGAAAGTGCTATAACTAAGTCATTTTTCAAGATATAGATGAAACAAAAAATGCTCTGGAATCTTAGTATCAAGATCAAATACACAAAAGAAAAATATTTTTCAATTTCTTACTTTTTTCCACCTAATTTTAAAATTTAAATTTAAAAAAAAATTAATCTTTCGCCATTTTGAAACAAGATGACGGATGGAACTGGCGAACGAACTCGGTCCAGACATCGGTATGTACTATGTACGCACCAAGTTTCATCCAAATCGGTTTATAAAGACACGTGTTACCACGCGACGAAAATCAGATCATTTCAAACTGTGAACAACACTAGAAAATAAAATTACTATAACTCAGCCATTTTTTAAGATACAAACGAAACAAAAAATGCTCTGGAATCTTTGTGTCAAGGTAAAATGCATAATAGAAAAATCTTTTTTAATTTCTCACCTTTTTTTGTACCTAATTTTAAATTTTAAATTTTTAAAAAAATTTTAAATGGCCGCCATTTTGAAACAAGATGGCGTATGGAACTCGCTAACGAACTCGGTCCAGGCCTCATTATTTACTATGTACACACCAAGTTACATACAAATCGATTCATAAATACGCGTGTTATCACATGACAAAAATCAGACCGTTTGAAAATGTCAGCCATAAGAAAAATTCAAAATGCTATAACTCAATCATTTTTTAAGATATAGACAAAATAAAAAGTGTTCTGAAATCGTTGTTTTAAGTTCTAACACATAAAATAAAAATATTTTTCAAATATTTATTTTTTCGCATTAAATTTTAAATTTTAAATTTTTTTTAAAAATTTAAATGGCCGCCATTTCGAAACAAGATGGCGGATGATGCTGGCTAAAGAAATCGTCCGAGACATTTGTATGTACCATGTACATACCAAGTTTCATTCAAATCGGTTCATAAACAATTTAGTTACAGCATGACAAAAATCAGATATATATATATATATATATATATATATATATATGGTTACATATGTATATATATATATATATATATATGGTTACATATGTATATATATATATATATACAGTGGCGGTCAAAAGTTTCCGGCCAGTTAGTTTCTTCGATTTATTTACCAAAAGGTTTCAGCAAAGAAGAAGCATATTTGCTTCGAAAGTTAGGAACATGTGAATGACCTCTGACCAAGTGATCATTTTGATTGGATACTGAAGATGCTTCATGCAAAGGGATCGAATTCGAAGTTTGCGTGTGCAAAAGTTTCCGGCCTTTTATCATTCTTTAGTTTTTTTCTATCGGTTAAGTGTTTTTTTTGTTGTGTTTATGAATAAATCAATGTGTATAGCATAGTTTGAATTCAAAATTGAAAAATTCAACAATTATTGTTTATAAATGAGTGATTAGTTTGTCGCTAAAAAGCCAATCTTCTCGAGATATTGCAGCAAAGTTATCGATCGGTAAAATCGACTGTAAACGATGTTTAAAAATTATATAAAAATGTTCATGGCCTTCAGGACATTCAGAAGTCCGGGAGACCCCGGAAAATTACTATTCCTGTGGATATAATCATCAGGAGAAAAGCAATTGATAATCCGCATGAAAATTCCGTTGCAATATACTGCGGAATGATTTACGGAATGAAAGTATTGCTGAAATAAGTTGGTCTGCCGTGTCATGATGCAGACTTGATACAGAACTTTTTGGAAGAGTCGGTGTTCAAAAATTTTTCATAGGTTAAAAAAAAAGTCAACATACCGACTAACATTTTTCAAAAAACACAAAGTCTGGTTAAGTGAAAACTGGACAAAAGTGCTATTTTCCATCAATCAAATTTGAAACAGTTTTGGAAGTGATGGCAGACACAACGTCCGATGACCTAACAACAAAAGGTATGATTTGACTTACGTTATTGCTACACTGAAACATGGCGGATGACACGTTATGCCGTGGGGAGTATTTTCTTTAAAAAGTGTCGGTCCGTCTGCCTTATTAGAGAAAACAATTGGGTCACAACTATTTTTCGAAACATGATAACGACATAAATAATGTATGCAAGCTTCGATAAGCAATGGTTTTCGCACAAAAAATTTCGTTTTTGAAATGGTCAGTAAAAGTAAGTTCCTAACTATTATGTCAATAAAATGTACAAGTATCACTTTGAGATTCCTCTTCATACGGGTATACTTAAAAATTAACTGGAAAATTTTTGCTGGTTGGAAACTTTTGACCGCCACTGTATATATTTGTCAACATTTGAACGGAGGATGGTTTTGGGGTCTGGGGGTCATGATCGGTGAAAATATACCAAAATTTTCTGGAAGTGCTTTCCTCCGGACGACTGCAATAGGTAGCTTTTTACTTTTTGTAATGAAAGCTGCCTAATAATAAATAAACAATCCCGGAATTGTACGTCAAACGTGAAAAATGAGGTGCGTTCGTATTATAACGAGTTTTATAAACATTCAGAATTTGGTGCAATTGTTGTTGCACTGTTATGCAAAAATGCATAAATACAAACTATTTTACGATAGATATATTGAATTCAGTTATACGGAAATAATAAGACTCGAATTCAAATAGAACGTAAACATCACGGCAAGCAAGAATCAGGACCTATCATGGAATACCATTGCATTAATTATGTATGATACGATTTAATAGAATGAAGAAAGCTTTTATTATTAAGTGTTGATTCGGTTTTCATAAAATTTAAAGTGATGCGACAAAATTCTGCAACGATTGTATATACTAAATTTCAGATTATTCGGTTGGTTAGTTTTTGTGCCGTTGTATGCGGACAGATGGACGAACCTGACGGGGAGTATAAGTACTACGCATTTACATAATTACGAATACACTTAAAAAAAGCTTATAATTATTCATATAAAATGGGAAGTACAGTCGACTCTCGTTAATTCGAAATCGGATAAATCGAATCTTTGCTTAATTCGAACTAAACATGAAGTCCCAAAATTTTCAATGGCAGAATAACATTAATATTTTTCATTTATTCGAACTCATTTTCTGTTGAATTCGCTTAATTCGAACTGACAAATTCCGATTTTTCATTTTTCCTTTCTTTCTCATCGACTTCAGATCCTTTGAACAACTTTCTTTATTCAATTTTTGTGAGACTTGTTCCGAGCGAGCATACATATATCCCATGTATATGATATCCACTTTGTTAGTGCGTTACCTGTCCATCAGTGACACCTCAGATTTTTTCTTCCGTTGTGCTTGTTTCTAATCCCTTAATTACTTTATATATTTTAATTTAATATAAAGTCACATTCCAATTATAACAGACGAAATAAATTAAAAACACTATAACATTAATTCCTTTGTAATAGCATGTTTTCTTCTCATACTTTCTATAATTCGAACTTCGGATAATTCGAACATTTCTTGTGATCCCGACGAGTTCGAATTAACGAGAGCCGACTGTATATCATAATTAGAAGGAGTTTCCATATTTTTTATAACAGTGCTTTAACTTCAAATAAAAGTCGAAGAGATCACTTTGTTTGTAAAAAGTCACATATTAACAAAGGAGCAAACCAAAAGAAAGAAAAAAAACAAAAAATGGGTGTTGACACATTTAAAAAAGACTTCACAGGAGCGAAAATTAATAGATTCGGTAAATTACAAGGCTTGATTGCAGAACAGATGACTCGCAGGAGACGTAATGATTTTTAACCGTATAATTTCGAGCTGAAGCCGATGAATTATGATCCTGCGGATGATTTACTAAGGACCGTCTCGAAGCATATGAATTTTACGATGCCTAAGCCGGAGAAAAGGGTGGTATATAATAATATTATCTCATGATACTTCGCTTTCTCACTTATGAAAAATTGATTTTTCCTTTTTTATATGTACTTTCTACATTGAATGGGGTGTAAGGAATTTTCTAGAAGAACTAGATAGGAAATTCTATCAGCAATTGTTATAATTTTTCTTTTTTTTTGAAATTTTAATAAAAAATAATTGAACGTAGCATTAAGTACCGATGTTGTTAATTTAGAGGATTTTTAAACATCACTATTCTCGAATAGAAATAAAGCGAAGATTAGGGGACAGTTGAAACGCTTGTATTTTGGGTCATTGACAATTTCTAATAAACTCTTGGCAACAATGATCTTTTGTTTATGTCTAATAGTGAGCTATAACCAACTGATCTCAGTATAGTAACAGACAACATCAGAAGCATTGAATTAACAACTTGGTGAGAAAAAGGAAATTTCACTAGTCTAAAGTAAATGGGTGATTCAAAAAATAAAGGTCCCTTTTGATAAATTTTTTTTTCAAAATTTTTTTCATTTAAAATGAAATAAAAATATCATTGAGAGGGTTGTATACATATTCAAGAGTAGAAATTTAATATCAGCAGCACACTTTTTTAAAAATATTAGAAACACAGACACATTGGCTGAAAAATGTCCCCTGTGTTACCATATTTTAAATAATCTTGTCATTTTTTCTAATTAAAATAGAGAATTGCTTTTACAATAGTAACACTTTTATATAAATGCTCTTTTTCAGTGACATATAGTTTCTTGTTTAGGTATATATTTTTTCATGATATAGGCTTATTATGACCCCCGTGTTACCCTTTTTGTATTCTTCCTGTATAAAACTTTATATAACTTGGTAAAAATTACTCTAATGTAATAAAATTATAGTAAAACTTATTTATACATATTAGCCAGTGCATAGTATAAAACTGATTCATAAGAAAGTTTTTTTTCTTTTGTTCTGATAAAGGAAATGTCAGTAACACAGGGGAGAATAAAGTAACAAAGGGGACATCCTAATTGAACATAAAAAAATTAACAATCTTAAAAGTGTATTTATGTATTAATTAAAAATGTATTTCTGATACAGACCAACAAATGCATTAAAAAACAGGATATTCTGTTGCATTTCATTTTTAAACTTGGGTTTTTTGTCCCTTAACAACATATCAACCAATATCATGGTAACACAGGGGACTAGTAACACAGGAGACAAAATGAAATAAATTATCACCTATGTATTACTATTTTCATAGAAACAATGTAAAGTTAGATGGAATATTTTCTTTTAACTAAGACTTACAATTTAAATGCCAATAAACTAGAAAATTAATAAATAATCGAAATAAATCAATAGTAACACAGGGGACACACAAAAAACACACCCACCTTAAAAAATCACCTTTACTTAGATAATATTCTTCAAAATTTAACAAATGAGGAAAATGACTACCTAGAATGAATGCTAACTCTAAAAGTACACGAAGACTACCGTTAACAACATTTAGGTTGCAAATTCTTATTTTAATAGGAAGAAAAAGGTGGCGGCAACACAGGGGACAAAAATTAAGGGACACGGGATTTTTTCTAATAAAATAAAAAAAAAATATTTAAAGTATATAGGGATAATATAAAGACTACAAAGACATAAAAAATATCCTGAAAGATAACTTAAACGATACATTTAGTAAAAAAAATAGGGTTTAAAAAGCAAAAATTGTTCTTGGGACATGGCTTTTTCCAGGACACAATTATTATGAAAGTTATTTGAATAACAATAAATGGAATTTATCTCAAGTTTAAAAATTGCATTAAAGAAAAATATCTTTAAAATATAATTTCCAACATTTAAATTTAATTTTGAAACAAAATTTTAGAAAATATAGCAATACAAAGTGTCGGGACACCAAAGGGTGCTTTATTTTTGGAATGACCCAAATATTTTCCTTCATTCAAATTTCATTTTTTAACTGTGTACTTTTACAAGAAGTCAACTGCAACTTATTTTTTTATGAAATAGAATAATTGTTTTTAAATGTTTTGGCTATGAGAAAATAATGATAGTACTTCTAGATTTACTATCATTTTGATTTTATTTAAACCATGTGGTGATTGTACTTTGGGACAGTAAACTGCGTTGTACCTTGGGACATGTCCAATGGTACAATAACTGCATAGTTTGCAACAATTTCCTTAAATAAAAGTATTTTTTCTACTTATTTTACAGGAAACTTTACAAAAAAATTGACATACAGTAAAGAAAACAACTCAATTTTATTTTGGATATATTTTATAATGACTGAATTCAGCATGATTACTCCCGATAAATCTTTTTCTTTCCATGTGATGCAATGTTCTAAAGAGCACGTGTTCTAATATATTTTTCTGGATTTTGGAATTTACTTTAAAGGCATATTTATGTACTTTAGTATGTTGTTAATCATGGAAAACATAACAGCCATAGTTCGAATCTTACAATACAGAAGTGCCGGGAAGTAGGAATTATTTTGTTTATAATTCCTAACTATTCTTCCCTTAAACTATAGCCATTTGACTATACTGTCTTTGGGGCGTAGAAAGCATGCTATAAGCCTTATTCTAATGAATAGATGATATCACATCCTGGACAGCCAATCACAATCTATGTTGTAGTGGAAATTCTTGGAAATGCTTTTTAAAAACTTTCACACCGTCGAATATCATTAAAGGTTTTGAGTAACAAGGGTTTATTCAGTCAATGAAGACAACTTTCAAAAATTTATATAACTGATATACCTTTTCATTCATCTGAAATGTTAAATGAAACAGCTGAATTTACAGTAGCAAATGTGTTATCAAACACTGAGAAAAAAATATCTAGAATCTATTAATCTAGAATGTATAGTTAGTCACATTCCGAATACCTAAACTAGAACTATAGATGACCGCTCTATGCGGATAGGTTAAGCAACTAAACTGAAAAAACGAAACGACCTAGAATTTCTAGTCTCTCGTTTTCTAGATGACGAAACGATATTGAATCGTTTCAGTATCAAAAAATGATCGCTTGGTCTTGGAAATGGTTTCATAATCTAGAATTATAGTTACTAAATCAAACCTCTTATATTCGCGTCTATTTGCAGAGATTTTTAAAGAAGTTTGACAACGAGAATATAAATTGACAATCACTCACATCGACTGACATCACTCACATCACTCACATCACTCTTGAATTCTAATAAGAGATTCTAGAAATATCTAGCTAAGAGAGTTAAAATTTATAAGGAACTATTTTTACTAGTGCCACAATTTAGATTCTAGATGCCAGAACTATTTTTTTTCTCAGTGTATGTAATTTTACCTTCACATTCTCAAAATGTCACATCCCCAGTAATGCTTAGGTCATTTAGGTAAAAAAAATTAACTGTCGACACTTGCCCCCAAAGTATCTTCACTTTATCTACACTAACCTCTACAAGGGGTTAGACTGGACACATGGATGAATGTTTAAAACTTTCAATTTTCTTATTGTTTAACTGTATTTATCAAATCTTTTAATTATATTAATAAACAGGAAATATCATTCTTAAGTTTAAGAAGGCTGTGAAACTTTTTAAATACTTCCAGAATTCTATAATATACAATTAAACTTTTTGTCCGCAGTAATCAAATTTCTCCTCTAAGCTTCGATAGGGAACCTTAATTTATACACTCGCGTAAAGCTAAGCGAAGAGTCTAACGTCTGAATTTTCTTTTCGAAAGGTCTCTAGTTCGAAACTCAGTAAGACTAAGTTGTAATTTGGATTATAATTAAAATATCCCTTGTTTTAAAAAATCTCATTTTTCAACGCATTTAATTTTTTTTTAATAATACTTTTTTTCTTGCAGTTGTAAAGTTTTCTCAATATTCTTAGTTTTAAAACATCTGAATTATTAGAGAAAAAATGCACATAAATGAATCGAATAATAATTTTTTTATAAACTACGTTTTACGTTGTTCTATCAAATTATTTTTTTTCAATTCTAAAAGTTATTTTTCATATAAATTTTTAAAAACAATTCCTTCACATATAAAAACTTTCGCTAAAAGCACATACTCACACACACACACAAAAAAAAGATTTTTAAGAAATAAAATGGCATTAACTTGGTCGTACAAAGAGTCTGGGCGTTATGGTAATAATTCCAATGCAGAGTCCCCATCAAAAGTAAAATACAGTAAAATCAGCTTAGTAGGAAACACAAGCGACCAGTGATAAATTCTTTTTTATGTAGTATATCTATAAAATGCATAAATATTAATTGCATTTTTTGAGAAAAAGGGGGCAATGAACTGTAACCTAGTTTTTTTTTTTTTTTTTTTTTTTTTTTTTTTTTGCACGTTTTTTTTATAAACAGGCTTTATTTTATTAGAAGATAAATTTTCTAGATAGTACCTTTTTAAAAATATCTATTTAGTAGTGTTTGATTGCAATTTTATTAATTATTTTTCAGTATTACAGTATATGATACATTTGTAATTACTTTTTTATCTAAAGATGACAAATAAAAATTTTAAACATTGAAAACATAATTAAAGTTTAATTGAATTCATCAATTAAATTTAGATAAAAAAATTTAAAGTTTCGGACAAATAAAAATTAACCTGTGACTGTACACAACTTTTCAACTGAACAATAGTCGGGCATGTACAAACTCTGTCCACGACTCCTTCCCCTCTATACAGAACTACAGTATAAATTTCAGGTTCATTTAAAAATATTATTACGGGGCAAAGCAACGCCGGACGGGGCAGATAGTTTCTAATAAAATATTGAATCAATTTTGAAGAATTTTCAATGAAACCATTTCCGGATTATGCTCTTTGAATGAAAAATTAGCCGATCTCAAAACTTTCTTCTATCTCATATATGTTAATACTTCCTGAAAAATGATCCATACCAGTGCCACCAGTTAAGTGATTTACACCAAAATCTAATCAGCAACAACTTATGTAAACTTCTAATTGAATGCGTTGTTTGATGAAAATCTGTGCGTTAGTTTCTGAGATAAAAGCGTTGCGGAAATCGCAAAAAAAGTCTGGATAGAAGCGCCACCTGTTGAGGGATTTACTTCAAAAAATAAACAGCACTAATTTATATCAGGATCTGAATCTTAAGTCTGATGAAAATTCGTGCATTAGTTCTTGAGATAGAGCAATTGCAATAACTGTGAACAATGCTGAATAGCAGAGCGATCTGCTGCGTGATTTACACTAAAAAGTAATCAACGACATATGTCAAAGAATAACGGAATCTGAAGTTTTATGAAAATCCGTCCATTAGTGCTTGAGATATAACTATTGCGGAATCGTAAAAATGGCAGCATAGCAACATCACCTGTAGAAAGGTTTCATCAAAAAATAATCGGCATGAGTTTATATCAAAGACTAACTAAATCTAAAGTTTTATTGATTTCCGTTCATTAGTTCTTGAGATAGAGAATTCACAAAATTCATGTCACATAGACATCAAAAGAGACTCACATATAGACTCACAGACCGATATTTTGTAAAAATTTGTTTTTTGGATTCTCTGACACCTAAAACGTGTAAATCAGTCGAAAATCGGTATCCGAAAATTTTCATGATTCCAATACCTATTTTCTTGTAGAGATAGAAGAAAGCAAAAAACCACATGAATCAAGTGTTCAATTTCGAAGTAATCGATGAATATGTGTACATTTAAAACAAGTTGGAAATTGCACGTGAACGTAGCAAATGAGGTGCATTCGTACGATAACGAAGTTTTAAATAATAATCGGCATGAGTTTATATCAAAGACTAACTAAATCTAAAGTTTTATTCATTTCCGTTCATTAGTTCTTGAGAGAGAGAATTCACAAAATTCATGTCACATAGACATCAAAAGAGACTCACATATAGACTCACAGACCGACATTTTGTAAAAATTTGTTTTTTGGATTCTCTGACACCTAAAACGTGTAAATCAGTCGAAAACCGGTATCCGAAAATTTTCATGATTCCAATACCTATTTTCTTGTAGAGATAGAAGAAAGCAAAAAACCACATGAATCAAGTGTTCAATTTCGAAGTAATCGATGAATATGTGTACATTTAAAACAAGTTGAAAATTGCACGTGAACGTAGCAAATGAGGTGCGTTCGTACGATAACGAAGTTTTAAAAATATTCAGATCTTGCTGATATAGTTGAGCGTACTTCGGATACAGTATAGTAGTCGAAATCTTTGTGTTTCTGTAAATATGCAGGAAGTAATTTTTATTACACCTCAGCAACGTATATCTTATTCATAAAATGTGAAATAGTTGAATATAATTAATGACGCCTCAAACAATGTTTCCCCGTATAGCATTATGTAGTGGAATACTTATGTGTGGCCCTGTAATTTAATAATAAAAACTCTTTGCATCACAGATTGTACAGTATGCATGTTTTAGTATATATTTCATAGATTCATGCCAATTCTATTATGTTCGAATGAGTGTAACATCATTAAAATGCATTTGAAACCTTTTTCCCATTGACTGTAATGCAATGGAATACTGTTGATTGTCCGTGTAAATGATGTATGCATCCGACTTTCGTAACATTTGAAATGACGCGACAAAATTACGTAATAATTATATGTTTTAAATTTCAAACGATTAAAATGCATTAGAAACTTTTTTCCCCATTGACCGTAACGTAACGGAATCCTTTTGATTGTCCCTGTAATTGATCTATGCATCCGATTTTCATAACATTTGAAATGACTCGACAAAATTACGCAATAATTATATGTTTTAAATTTCAAACGATTAGGTTGGGTAGTTTTTGCGTTGTTATATGTGGACAGACAGACGAACAGACAGACGGACAGACGGACAGACGGACGGACTGAGCGACAACAATAGGTGCTACGTATTTACATAATTACGAACGCACCTAAAAAGGCGTCGAGAATTTTCGTTTGTTGAGAATTTTCCTTTGTTTTTGAAGTTGGTTAAAAATAAGGCATGCTAATATATAATTATTATTATTATTTGTTATATTATGCATGTAACATATTAAGAAGGATATAAAAATTCTACGTATTTTGGAAATTTCTGTGAAAATTCAAATCCAACAAACCACATAAAAATATTATCAAAACCTTTTAAGATATATAATAAATACAGGTCGTAAACAAGAATAAATCTGTTTTTCTACGACAATTTATGACTAAACGTTTTCATTCCAATTATCTTGGAAAGCAAACAATTTATTTATGTCCATTGTGAGTTTGTTTTCTTGCTAGTTTGTTCTCAGAACTGATATACGCGGGGGGAGAAAATGAGAAACGCGAGAAGAAAAATATTCTACAGCAGTTTATGGCTTATCTAAAATGAACAAATCTGGCCTGATTTGTAATCTTTTGACAAATTAATTTATTTTCACAGTTGAATTTTTAAAAAAATCATGAAAATGATTATTGGTACTACTAGGTTATTCCGTCGACAAAAAATTATCGCCAAACTATAAGATTAAATGCCAATAATGGATGATCGTGAATGTCACATTCAATGACATTAATTACGATTCATGTGTTTAAAATGTCATTAAGGGATTTTTATTTCTACTTTTTATTTATATTTTTATTAATATTCCACTAATTTTTCGTTTTTTCGTTATTTAAAATAAAAATTATGTCAGTATGTATAATTTGGCTATTAGTTTGGCGATTTGTGTAATTTGGCAAAATTGGTCGACAGGATAACACAGTAGTACCGATTATTTAAATAAATTTTAGATTTTTTTAAAAAACTAGGGGGGCCCCGCCCCCCTGCTCGCTATGCTCGACAACCCCCCGCGTAATCGCTTCGCGATTCCAAATTATTGGCTACCCCTGCTTGCTGCGCTCGCCAATACCCCATGGTATGAATAAGCAGTTGCAGACCTTTCAAATGATGTGTCACACGACTGGTGTTGTGAGGAAATTAAAAATGTGACTCCCTGGGGGGCAGAGTGGGAGGCGACACAAAAGACATCCATAATATGAATAAACAGCTGCAGACCTCTCAAATGATATATCACACGACTGGTGTTGTAAAGAAATTAAAAATGTGCCCCCGTGGGGGGGGGGCAGAGTGGGGGTGACACACAAGACATCCATAAAATGAATAAACAGTTGCAGACCTTTCAAATCTTGTGTAGCACGACTGGTGTTGTAAAGAAATTAAAAATGTGTCCCCCCTGGGGAGCAGAATGGGGGATAACACACAAGACATCCATTATATGAATAAGCAGTTGCAAACCTCTCAAATGATGTGTCAAACGACTGGTGTTGTAAAGAAATTAAAAATTTGGCGAAATACTACAGTTATCGCCAAGTTGGCGTCACTTTTGACAATTAATTTTGGTCGCCAAATTTGGCGATATATCGCCAAGTTGGCAACAACCTTGGCGATTGTTGGCGATGGTAACCTTTTCTCTCTTTATGGTAACCCATACGGCGATGCATAGACGGAGTCCTTTCCTGATTGGTCTATTCGACTCATGGAAGGAGTGGACAAACCGGATTCGTTAGTTCTGGAAATCTTCCACATCAGCATCATTCTAGGAGTCATTCCTTTTAAGGCTAGTTTTTTTTTACTATAGAAGGATAATATAACATATTAACAAGAATGTAATAATTATACGTGTTTTTGGACATTTCTATGAAAATTCAAATCCAAAAGAAGAACAAACCACATAAAAATATTATCAAAACCTTTTAAGATATGTAATAAATACAGATCGTAAACAAAAATAATCTGTTTTTCTACGACAATTTATGGCTAAACGTCTTCATTCCAATTATCTTGGAAAGCAAACAGTTTATTTATGTTCATTGTGTGTTTGTTTCCCTGCTAGTTTGTTCTCAGAACTGATATACGCGGGGAGAAAATGAGAAACGCGGCAAGAAAAATATTCCACAGCAGTTTATGGCTTATCTAAAATGAACAAATCTGGCCTGCTTTGTAATCTTTTGACAAATTAATTTACTTTCACAGTTTAATTTAAAAAAATCATGAGAATGATTATTTAAAATTCTAGTCTGGTTTTTTGAAGAAATTAGTTTGTCACATTTGCGACAATTTGTTAAGTTAAAGCATTTGAGAGATATTTTTATTTTTTAACTCGGGCGAGCTTACCCAGGGTATGAATGGTTTTAACTTTGTCACCAATAAAATCAAATTATAACAGTCACTTTATTTAGACAGAGATAATGCTTACAAATGTTGTGATTAGTCGAAGATTACTGAAAGAATATTAGTGGTTACAATTGTAAAAACTATACACATTCCGGGTCTTTTAGGCCCTACGCGCATCCTCCCGGGTTAATGATTTGTGAATATGGGATGTTTAAATTAGAAATTTTGGATAGTACAGTACTGTAAATAATGCTACTAATATAAATGAAATTCATGTATAAGTGCGTAAATATACATACTCTGCAGTACTGCAAATTATGCAATAGTGGGTTTTCTAATTACAGCTTTTCATAGGCCCGTGCGCAATTTTATGATTAAGTATCGTGATTGGTCTCATTTTTTTCCTTATGTATTGTACACTAAGAAAACACAGGCATCCGGGACCCGCGACTGGGGAGGGGAAAGGGTCGAAAGGGGCAAGGAAGAAAAATTCAATTTCACAATAAAAACGGAAAAATATGCATAAATATTAATGTTTAAAACTTTTATAGAATAAGAAAAACATTTGTGGACATCCAAGACCCGCGGCTGGGGAGAGGGAGGGGGGGAAGGTCGAAATGGGCAAGGGAAAAAAATCAATTTCACAATAAAAAGAAAAAATATCTATAAATATTAATTTTTAAAGGTTTTATAGAATGAGAAAAACATTTGTGGACATCCGGGACCCGCGACTGGGGAGGGGGAGGGAAGGAGGAAGGGTCAAAAGAGGCAAGGAAAAAAAACAACTTCACAATAAAAAAGAAAAAAATATGTATAAATTGTAATTTTTAACACTTTTATAGAATGAGAAAAACATTTGTGGACATCCGAGACCCGCGAATTGGGAGAGGGAGGGGAGGGGAAAGGGTCGAATGGGGCAAGAAAAAATTCAATTTCACAATAAAAAAGAAAAAATATGTATAAATATTAATGTTTAAAACTTTTATAGAATGAGAAAAACATTTCTGGACATCTAGGACCCGCGAATGGGGAAGGGGAGGGAAAGAGTCAAAAGGGGCAAGAAAAAAAATTTCAATTTCACAATAAAAAAGAAAAAAAATATGTATAAATATTAATGTTTTAAACTTTTATAGAATGAGATAAACATTTGTGGATATCCGGGACCCGCGACTAGGGAGGGAGAAGGGTGGGGAGGGGAAAGGGTTCAAAGGGCAAGAAAAAAAGTTTCATGTCTCAATAAAAAAGAAAGATATATGTATAAATACTAATGTTTGTTTACCATGTCCCTTGACATGAAACCACACGAGCCCCTGGCACAACGATTAAAATATGTTCTGGATTTCCTTCACTGTTAAAAATCTTGCAGCATTTTGTACAATCATTTCACCGTTTTCTGAAAAACCAGTAACATAACCGTAATTTAACTCTATTCTGACCATAAAATTGGTAATAATAAGTTCAGAATAATGTAAAAAGACGGTTGTTTTATTTTTTTTGTAGAAAACGGTCAAATGACTGGATAAAATGCTGCAGATTTTTAACAGTGTAGTTGCCAGGCAACTTTACATCCGGTATATATGTAAAATTGTTTTTCAGTGCAATGTGAGTCATAAAAGAATGTTAAAATTCGGCTGATGGGCCCGGAGAAATTAAGTTTCTAAAGTAAGAGTGAAAAATAGAATTAACTAATAAGTTTGTTTTGTTTGCTTAACATTATAAAAAGATTAAAAATAAAAAAGAAGATAGAAATATGTCCATTTGATCCGAACGAAAACTGAAGGTGAAAAAAAAACTATTGAAAGGATGCCCAGTATTAAACAAGTGAGAAAGTGTGATCGCAGATCGCACAAAGGGTTTCGTTTAATATCTCCATCAAAACACTTTATCATTAAATTAACAAATGTAAAACGATTTTTCGGCGCTACTTTGGGATTTCTTCGCCAATCGCGGCAACTAGAATATAATGTTGAATTCTGGTACTACCTGGATATCCTGTCGACCAATTTCGCCAAATTATACAAATCGCCAAACTAATGTCAAATTATACATGTTGACAAAATATTTATTTTAAATAACGAAAAAACAAATAATTAGTAGTATATTAATAAAAATACAAATAAAAAGTCGAAATAAAAATTCACTTTGTGACGTTTAAAACTCGTGTATCATATTTAATGTCAATGAGTGCGAAATTTACGATCATCCATTATTGGCACTTAATTGTATAGTTTGGCGATAGTATATTGGTCGACGGTTTGACCAAGTAGTACTTGAATTCTTCCCTTAAATGCTTCCTTGATTGCATAGATTTATTTATTTCTCTATCTGAATCTGCAGATTTAGTGATAGTGCGCAAGTAAATAAAATTATGAATAAAAATAAAATATTGCAAAGCTTAGCATAAATTTAAATGAGATCAAACTGATCACCAGAGGCGGCAAGTAATTTAAATGAATAAGAATTTAATAAATTTAAAAAAAATTTTCACTTCCCGTGTCAAAATAGATGATAAATATGATATAAAATGATGAAATAAAAACAAATAAGCACGTTTCTCGCGTGATTTATTTAATCCATTAATTTACATGCATAATAATTTTATTTAAACTTGCGTGCCACAATGAGAAGAAATGAAATTTCAATTTTTAATTTTCACTATTGCAAATTTTTAAACTTGTAAATATCGCACATTTTCGATTTTAACACTACCGTATAGGGGGGGGGGGGGGGGGGGATTAATTTTGAAATGCAATTTGTTTAAAATCTGTATCGCAATTTATTTTTTTAGTTATTAATTTTTTTTGTAGTTTTTAATACCAATTTTGTAACAGTGGCAACAGAAGTACTCCATTTCTTTAAAAGTAAAGGATCAAAAGGAAATAATTTTTATATCTATTTAATCTTTTGGCAACAATTAGAAGAGAAAAAAATAACAAAAAATGAACTAATGATATTTAAAATAATATTTTAATTAAAATAATAGTCTTTTTTTAAATTTTGTGATTTGCTCTGTGACAAGAAATGTTTAGCTGTAAGTTCACAAAATTTGAAATGTCAGACTTCCATAGTTTTTGTGTACGGACTCTGTGACAGACAGACAGAGGACAAAGACGAATAGGGTTTCGTCAGATGAACGAAACCCTAAAAAAAGACTCTTTACAGTGACCATACATTATAGTTTTACAAATTATAAAATGCTCAAAAACAGAATAGTAAGAGAAAAAAAAATTAGAATATTTACTGTTTGAAAATTTGGTACTTCTAGGTTATACCGTCGACCAAAAAACTATCGCCAAACTATAAGATTAAATGCCAATAATGGATGATCGTGAATGTCACGTTCAATGAAATTAAATGCGATTCACGTGTTTAAAATGTCATTAAGTGATTTTTATTTCGCCTTTTTATTAATATTTTTATTAATATTCTACTAACTAGTATTAAAAAATGCTCTGACGAGCACCAAAAAAGGTTAATATGTTTTAAAGTATGAAAAAGTGGTTGACAAGAGCTTCTAATTGAAAATGAGAAAGGACAAGGGGTCCCTTCTTGGCTGCAATTCACTGTCAATGCCAAATTTGAAAAAATCATATTTGCGCTTTTTCCATATAAAAGAAATTTGTGTAAAACTTTCTATCTTTACTTTTTAGTAAAACGTTCAATCGTGCTTTACAGGTTAACTGCATTGTTGACTCTGCACTGCAACTGCACTACAAATCAGTTTTCTGTGCTGTTTTACCCTGCGAGAGTTTATGGTGGGACTGCGTGAATGTGATACGCTGCAGGCAGTGTTGAATGCATGAGGTGGGCCGGGGGAACATTCCCTCCCGAAGGTATCAAATGCCCCCCCCCCAATAAAATTTAGATTTTGTGTTTTTAATGGTAAAAAAGTATAATCCCCTTAGAACTCTATTGTTCCCCCCCCCCCCCCGAAACCACAAAAGACCATCCCGGAGAAAAGTTCTGAATTCAACACTGGCTGCGGGAACTATGATTTTTGGCCCTATTTTGCTTTACATTCATATTTAATCACGTGGTGTCTTTTCTAATTATGCCTTTACACTACACAATTTTATCGTAACAGTGACTGATTACTTTTATATGGAAAAAGCGCAAATATGATTTTTTCAAATTTGGCATTGACAGTGAATTGCAGCCAAGAAGGGACCCCTTGTCCTTTCTCAAGGCTAACTTATCATAATATAAAGGCTTGTCATTCACCAAGTTTCCTTTGACTGCAGTACAGGGGGCGCTGAACTACATGATTTTCACGTTGGTAGCGCCATCTAATGTTAGAAACTGAAATGTTTTCCATTATTTCCTATGGGATTATTCGCAGTAGTATGCACCAGATGGCGTTACATACGAGACAAAGTCATATAATAAGTTGGCAATTATAGGGACAATTTCAACAATAGATTTTCTCCTGAATGCGAGGCCTTGATATTATGATAAGGGGGCCTTGTCCTTTCTCATTTTCAATTAGAAGCTCTTGTCAACCACTTTTTCATACTTTAAAACATATTAACCTTTTTTGGTGCTCGTCAGAGCATTTTTTAATACTAGTCATTTAAATTTTTTGATAATTATATATTGAATATAAGAAAACCTCAGTTGCTTTTAAATATTACCAGTACTTTTTCTTATTTCGCTCAATATTGAACTATTTAATCAATGGACAAAAAACGTGAAAAAACGAAATTAATTTTAATTTATTCGTACAGAAATTGACAGATTCAATTAATTTTAGATAATACATATTTTGTAGAAAAATAATGCGAATAGAAATTTTTATTCTTTTCGCATAGGATTCGTGGCATTCTTATCTACTTGTTTTTAAAATCAGATGTTATAAATATGAAATATTTCCGCTATTAGCGCGATTTTTGTGATCTAGGCACCCAAAGGTCGCTAAACATAATTTTGTAGTCAATGCACATAAAAACAAATTTTCCCATTTAAATTTTTAAAAAACTAAGTGAAATATTTTTATTTCTCCTTCCTGATATCTATTGGAATAGCTTATTCCAATTATTGAATAATATTCTTGGACATTTTCAGGAAAATTATTGGTTAAATTATCTTCTTTGGAGAAAGTCGCTCGAAATACAGCCTTAATAGATTTGCGCCAAACCAAGGATGAAAATATACTGAAAATTCATTTCTAGTATTATTTGTAAAATTGACATCGAAATCACCAGCTGTAATTAAATTTTTATACAGTGGAACTTCAGTTCACGATCATAAACCATTCTTGTATCTGACTTTCTGTATGTGATATAAATTTTTTGGGCGCTCTATCCAAGAACTAATGCATGGGATTAAAAAAATCATATTCAGGTAATCCTTGATATAAATTGATGCTGTTTGCTGTTTACATTTTGATTTAAATCGTTCAACAGATGGCTTAACCGTGTTGCATTTTTCATTATTTTCGCAATAGTTCTATCTCGAGAATTAACGCACGGATTTTCAACAAACTTCAAATTCAGTTAATCTTTATATGAATTGGCTTTGTTTACGTTTTGGTTTCAATAACCAAACACATGGCGCTGCTATGCTGAATTGTTCCGATTACCACAATATCTCTATCGCAGGAATTAATGCACAAATTTTCATCAAACTTGAGATTTAGGCACACTTTGATTTATATTATTGCTCATTGCGTGTTTTGGGTAAATCTCTCAACAAGTGTCGCATATATGCTGTATTTTTCCCGATATCCGCAACAGTCCCAATTCAAAAACTAACGTTCGGAATTTCATGTCTTTAGAATCCTCACGGTGAGCGTATGATTGTCATTTGATTTTGGCACTGTAATAATGAATTTTGACGCATTAAATGCATGAGCTAGAAAATAGTTTTGGGTTTGCCACATCCGACTAGTTCTTTATAATCGGTGTAATCGACGGTTCATCTACACCGTATTGTTTAACTATTTTGATTACACTATCATCGTTCTTAAGTTTTGTCACTATTTCTTTTCATAATTGATCAGTAATTCGCTTAAGCTTCTTACTACTGCTATCACTAAACGCTTTTTCATTCTTAGAAGTCAAAATTTCGCAAAACTGATTAAAATTAAAACAATAAGTTATTTTTTTTACTGTACTGAAGGCAACAAAGCACTCTGATATGCTCACTTTCCTCCACACTTGACTTATTATAACAAGAGTTATGTGAGGATTGCCAACTGAACTATTCGACAGCTTTGGTCGCGAATCGAGTTATCCTACGCCGAAAGCGTAAAATTTTGATCACTGAAGTTGGTCATAAACCGAACTTGTCAAAAACAGAGGCGGTCGTAAACCAAGGTTCCACTGTTTTTTCAACGATAAGTTTGCAAATATGGCATTATTTATATATTCAGTGGCGATGATCATTATGCAACTTGGCGATTTAGCCAATTAAATTTGCAATTTTAAAGTAGCGTTTGTTAATAACGGAAAATTGAGAATTTCTATTAGAAAAATTAGGATAATTACTATAATTTTTATGCACAGTTTTAAGTAAACTCTGATTTTTTTCCATAGTTTTAAATTTAGTACATTTGGAAATAGAAAGGAGAGGGAAAGTATATCTTTGCAATGCTTTTTCGACAATATCTCAAGCAAAAATACTTTTAAATGCCAATAATTGCTGATCGTAAATGTTACATTCACTTCACACTATCTGAAGAATCTTGTCATCGTTTGTCGTCGCGTCGTTCGAATTATAATATTTGTCTTCTACGCATCAAATCATCCATTTCTTTGAACACATACAGTTTATTATTCACAAACACATAAACATACACTAAACTTCACAAACATATATTAAATAATAGTTTTCTCGGTTTTACCGGATCAAAACAACTTCAGTCAGAGCTGGAATCAGAAAACATTCTAAACTATTTTTTCCCTCGGGACGGGATGATGTCACGACAAAATCCCCATAGGGATAATTTCTTTCCCAAGGAATGAAGTCGTAACACCATCACAAAAGTTTTTTTCATCACCATGTGTTTTTTTCATTTGATGCTTCCTTGGCACAGATACCATATATGCACGACATTGTGCGATATTCTTCTGACGCCAATTTCGCAAAAGCTGTTACTCTATATCTTTTACTTATGTAAATTAGGACGTTATATGATCATAAATAAAAAATCTTACATTTAGTTCCTGAAAAGAAATTTTGGTTTTCCCAGATACTTTTTTTTCCGATGTACTTGTTTTTTCCCCATTTTTTTCTACTACTAAAATTCAAAATGTTAGGACACTCGAGAAAATCATCCCATGATCATATAAAATGCATGTTATTTGAGAAATTAACCATGGATTCAAAAAAATAAAATAAAATAAAATAAAATAAAAAAATAACACTGCGTTCACAACTTTATTATTTAAAGAACTGAAACTAAAAGCTTCGCAATAAAAATAAATAACCATGTTTTTCACGTGATTTGTTTAATTTGAATGAATTATATTACATACATGACAATTTTTATATTAAATTTGGTGGCAATGAATAAAAAAAAACTACAATCGCAACAGCAAAAGACAATATTCAACTGGAGGTTTAAGACATAAATTCGATTTTCTAAGAAACCATCAAACATACAAAGATGAAAAAAAACTGTTCTAAGTTTTATCAAGACGATAAAAATAAACCAAAAACTAAGTTAATCCATCCATAATAACGTTAGCTATTGCTTGTTGAATTTTTCGTCTTCATTTTTTCGTTAAAAGTTAAATAAAAAGCTACAGTAAACTGCGATATATTTTTTAAAGCTATCATTTTATTCGTCTCATCGAGTTCTATCTTTTGAAAACAAAATCACTGTCTTACGTCAACTGGTTCGCCAGAAATTTCAAAAAGACGTTCGCATTTTCTATTTCTTAAACATATTATTCCAAACGCTACCGCGTTTGCTATGATATACTTCATAGGTTCATGTCAATTCTATTATATTCGAAAGAGTTTAACATCATTAAAATAAAATGTACTCGAAACTATTTTTTCCTATTAACCGTCATGTAAAGGAATACTTTTGATTGTCCCTGTAATTGATCTATGTATCCGATTTTCATAAAATTTGGAATGACACGACAAAATTATCTAAAAATTATATATTTGAAATTTCAAACGATTAAAATTTATTTGAAACTTTTTTCCCCATTGACCGTAATGTAACAGAATACTTTTGATTGTCCCTGTAATTGATGTATGCATCCGATTTTCATAAACTTTGAAATGACTCGACAAAATTATGCAATAAATATATTTTTTAAATTTCAAAAGATTCGGTTTGGTAGTTCTTGCGTTATTATATGCGGACAGACAGACGGACGGACAGACAGACGGGCAGACGGACGGCCTGAACAACAACTGTAAGTGCTACGTATTTACATAATTACGAACGCAAATAAAAACGAATAATTAGTAGAATATTAATAAAACATACAAATAAAAAGTCGGAATAAAAATCCCTTAATGGCGTTTTAAACACGTGCATCGTATTTAATGTCACTGGATGCGACATTCACGATCACGATCATCCATTATCGGCATTTAATCTTATAGTTTGGCGATGGTTTTTTGGTGGACGAAATAACCAAGTAGTACATATATCAACTATTTTCTATTATTTAAAAAATTAAATAATAATGAATAAAAGCGGGTACTAATTGATTATCCCGTCGACCAAAAAATTATCGCCAGATTATAAAATTAAATGCCAATAAAGGATTATCATAAATGTTGCATTTAGTTTACATTAAATAGGTTACCCATGTGTGTTATGTCATAATGTGATTTTGAATTCGGCTTTTCATTTGTACTTTTATTGATGTTTTACTAATTTATTTCTTCTTTCGTTAAATAAAATAAAAATTATGCCAATATGCATAACTTGGTGATTAAATGGATGATTTGTACAATTTGGTGAAATTGGTCGACGGGATAATCAACTAGAACTGAAAAGTTTAAGTAATAACTATTTAATGAAATAATTTATAAAATTTAACGAAATTAAATAAAGGTAAATATTTTTTTTTTTTTTTTTAATAAACAACAATAGCCCGGCTATCATATCAGTTAGGTACCCTGATGCGTATTTGACATCACATCGTTATTTAAAATCAATTGAATGGTATTTAAGATATGGACAGAATGTGAAGTTTTTGATTTACTAATTTAAAAAGCTTACATTTAGTTTCTGAATAGAAATTTTGGTTCTCCTAGGTAGTTTTTTCCGATGTGTTTGTGTTTTTCCCATTTTTTTCCTGCTAATAAAACTCAAAATATTAGGGTACTCGAGAAAATCATCCCATTGTCATGTAAAATGCATGTTATTTGAAAAAATAATCATGGAGTCGAAAAAAAATGACAGTGCGTTCACAACTGAAATTGAAAGCTTCGCAATAAAAACAAATAACCATGTTTTTCACGTGATTTGTTTAATTTCAATGAATTATGATACATACATTACAATTTTTATATTAAATTTAGTGGCAATGAATAAAAAAAAATTACAATCGCAACAGCAAAAAGTAATATTCAACTGGAGGTTTAAGACAAAAATTCGATTTTCTCAGGTACCGTCAAAAATACAAAGATGAAAAAAAACACTGTTCTAAGTTTTATCAAGACGATAAAAATAAGCCAAAAACGAAGTTAATCCATCCATAAGATCGCTAGCTATCGCTTGTTGAACTTTTCGTCTTAATTTTTTCGTTAAAAGTTAAATAAAAAACTACAGTAAACTACAATAATTTTTTTAATGCTATCATCTTATTTGTCTCGTCGAGTTCTATCGTTTTAAAAAAAAAATCACTGTCGTACGTCAACTGGTTCGCCAGAAATTTCAAAAAGACATTTGCCCTTTCTATTTCTTAAACATATTATACCAAACGCTACCGCGTTTGCTATGATTATTTGTTTTTTCGTTATTTAAAATAAAAATTATGTCAACATGTATAATTTGGCTATTAGTTTGGCGATTTGTATAATTTGGCGAAATTGGTCGACGGGATAACCTAGAAGTACCGAATTTTTTTTCATTTAAGCATTAAAAATAGCAGAAAAAATATGATAAAAAATATAAGTGAGGAAATTCCAAACTAACTATACATTTAAAAAAATAATAGAAAAGGTAATTAGTGCGAAACAAAGGTCGGGGACATCGCATAGTCTGGAAACTCTGAGAAGAATTAAACAAACAGTTAATTAAAAGGTAAGGAGAGTAAATAGAAGAGTATAAAAATGAGAGCTATAAAAAAAAATTAAAATTTAAAACGTTTTTCCTTAGTGGGTTCCGATTTCGTTATTAAGTTTAAATTTAGTTATTCAGTTACTTAATTTAGTTATTTATTCAGTTTATATCTTGTTCGAACCACGAAAATCTTCAAAACAAAACAAAGAAAAAAGCAAAGTTGGAAAAAAAGAGCCTAGGAGTTATTAGAAGGAATTGTAATTAAGTTGTATAAATACTAAAATGTTATATTTTCATCAGAACCTTTGTACATAATTTTTTATAATTCTAGAATTTCATGAAATGGGTTAAAGATTGATTTTAAAATTTCATCTTTACATACAGAGGTGTGAATTATTATCAATAATGAACCATACTTTTATTGACTATACAGGGTGTCCCCTCTCAACGGTGGCCAATGGCTAATTTCTAAACCGTTAGTCATAGACATATAGTTCCAATTGCAAAAATGCTTTAAAAAAGGTAAAGAATTGTTTTTCAAGCGATTTAACTCAAAATAAAATTTTATTAAAAAATTACGAAAATGAACTTTTTATACGGTCCCCCGGTCCTATAAGTGACATTCAGTAAATTTTTCCCACTACTGTAACAAATAATACAAAAAAAGTCCCATTCCTATGCGATTAAAACTGACCGAGTAATAGCTGTTTAAAGTTGAAGCATCTTTTTTGCTGCAAATTAGGGGTCAGTCACAAATTTACTGGAAATAAAAATAAACGCAAGATATAAAATTTCACATTAAACATTGAGAGTAAAATAATATTTACAATATTATTTTTTAATTTATGCTGATGATTACATATTAAAGCAAAATTTGTACTAAAATTATAAGTAAAAAAATAACAGAAAGTTTGTTAATTTAATTTATGACAAGCAACAGTCACATATCGTTACAAAATTACATATATTTACTATTCTATTAGATTACTTAACCTAACAGAATTTGATGTAATCCTATAAAATAAATAAATGGTACGCACTTAAAATTGTATTAATATTATACTGTCATGGATATAAATAAGTGTGCAAATTGAACCTCGATCGGATATTTGGAAATGAATTAAAATTTGAATAGAAATTTTGAGCAAGGGAAAAATAAGTACGAACGTTTTAAGCAAAATAAAGGCTTATCAAAATTCCACACCTTTTAAAATAAAATTGCGATTTCCCAAAATTTGATTTTCACGATAATGAGAATTTTAAAACTCACGTCTTCAACTATTTTAACCAATCTAGAAGTTAAATAATAAAAATTAATATTACCGTAAAACTTATATGGTGGTAGCACCTTCAGTTAAATTGCTTTTAAAATATTTCTTTATCTCATTTAAAATCTTTTAGAAATTGGAACTATATGTCTGTGGCAAATGGTTTAGGAATTAGCTATTAGACAGCGTTGAAAATAGACGCCCTTTATAATACTTTAAACACTTAGTGAACGTTCCCTTAAAGCTCAGTCCAATTCATCCGTATTTAGCTACAGAAAAGTGGTTTAAGTCATGAAATTTAAAGCTTTATAACTCTGTCAATTTTAATGTTATGTGAATGGGATCTTTTTTCTCTTACTTATTAGAGTAGTGGGAAAAATTTACTAAATATCACTTATAGAACCGGGCAACCGTATAAAAAGTTAATTTTCGTAATTTTTTAATAAAATTTTATTTTGAGCTAAATCGCTTGAAAAACAATTCTTTATCTTTTTTAAAGCATTTTTGCAATTGGAACTATATGTCTATGACTAACGGTTTAGAAATTAACCATTGGCCATCGTTGAGAGGGGACACCCTGTATATTGAATATAAGCTGTGCATGCAGCAATTTGTATGATACTATAATTTCCACACTAGGGGATTGAAGCTTTCATTATTACTCTGATTGAATCCGCTCACACATCTTGAAAGTAAATTGTTATTACTCACAAGGAAGGTCTCCATACGGGCATACTCAGAAAAATCTGAAAAAATTACATAATGTTCTTCTCATATAGTTATATATGTTTATAAAAAAAATTTCAGCGGAACCTCCTTATAACGTCCGTAAAAAAATAATAAAAATTTCGTTTATTTGGCGATTTATCTCCGGTTGGCGAAAAAACGAAATTTTGAAAAATACGCTTTTAAGCTTCGAATACTTTTTAAAGAAAAAACTTTCTATGTTCAATTTATTTAAATAAGTTTAGCTTAAGTAATTTTAATTTTGCATTTTTACTTTACTTTAAGTGTAATTTTGTCATGTATGTTTATACGTACTTATAACAAAATGAAATTAATATATTTTATCATTTAAAACACAATTTAAATTGATTAAAATTGTTCCAAATTGAAAAACACACTCTTAAAAATCTGCTGCAGTTTTTTGCAACGCACTCTCTTGCTTGTATAGAAAACGGTTACTTGGCCGTGAAATGGAGCTTTCTCATTGGTTGGAATAGAGATATTATATACAAGCGGTGGAGTGCGTTGCAGCAAAATGCAGCAGATTTTTAACACTGTTGCACAAGCTACAACACCGCTAAAAATCTGTACCATTTTCTGCAGCGTCACTCCACCGCTTTTATAGAAAACGGTCAATTCACCGTGCTATGGAGCATTCTCATTGGCCAGAAGAGAGATTTTTTATAAAAGTAGTGGAGTGACGTTGCAGTAAATGCTGCAGATTTTTAACAGTGAAGTCAATTAAAACCAATTTTCAGATTCGTTAAAATCGTCTGCTTTTGGCGAGGAAATGCACTGCTCGCCAAATCCCGCGTAGCTTTCAGCTTTTCACGCCAATTATTCCAAACTATTTTATTTTTTTACATATCTAATAATGTAATTCCGCCGCTAATTTTCACTGATCCTTTATTACCTACATGAGTAGTTTAATTCGTATTTTTTTCAAAAAATTCTGAGTATGCCCCCAATGGAGACCTTCCTTGTCAGATCTTCATAAATTAGCTTGATATTTTCTAAAACATCAGGAGCCGCGCACGCAGCCTTTTCGCTTACTACTCGCTCTGCAGCGTTCTCGAGATTCCGAGAGCTTTTTGTTAGTTGCCGATTAACTGAAAAAGTGTTTGACTTCAAAATTTCAGAGTATATTTTTAAGATGGTATACTTTAAGAAAAAGCAAAAATAAAAAAAAATCGATTTTTAAAAAATTCTGACTACCTTTAACCCCTTAACGCGCAGTGTTGCCGGTTCGGCAACACCTAAAATTCCCCCTGTTTAGAGACACAAAAACTCCGTAAATATTTCAAAAACTATTCTAATGGCTACTTTAAATCTTTCTTATGAGTTCTAGATGGCAGTACCACAGAGATCAAACTCTACTGTTTTTATAATAGGTAAAATGTTTTACTGTAATACGCGCTTCACAGCAATGCTCTTCTCACTGCGCTTATCAATGCTTTACTTATGGGAGGTTACCACTTCAGCAACAGCTGTATAATTAAAATGGTTAGTGCAATCTTTTCAAAACAATACCCGTGTACTCCTCTAGGCCTAAATAGATTGCCTAATTTTTGTTTTCTTTAAATTCCAACTTCAAAGAATAGTGCGCCGGAAAGGATTAAAGATTCGATACGTTTTGGTATACTTTGAACGAGTTTTTGACAATTGATTTGTATTTCATTAGCATAGTGCCAAATTTGGATGAATCTTTCTATCGGATCATTCTTGTTTCTGATGCTGCATTTTTTTTTTTTTTACGATGGCCCAAATTTCCATGGAATTTATATCTGCACTGTTTTAAAATCATTGATGTGTTTTTAATTTTTTTTTTATTCAAAAATTTCGCCACAGATGCTTTACGGCGCGTAGCACCATCATACATGAATATGAAGTCTCCATTTGAAAACCATTCCATTAACTGCAGAATTAGTCTTTGTTTAAGTACCTTTTTATACTGATACTGGTCCATCATGCCTTCTACAATGTATAAACGTACAGTACCCTGAGAGGACATCACGTGCTAAATCATTAATTTAGTAGGATATTTAACTGTTTGAGCTATGCAATTTAGGGAAAATTCTTCTCTGGTATTTCTCCTAACATATTTATTGCTTTCTTCTGATATCATAAACATTGATTCATTAAAAAAAACATACCTAATAAAAAAAATTTCCTTAAGGTATGTTATTTGTAGAGAAATATTTTTATAAAGAATATTTGGTACTACTCTGTTATCCCGTCGACCAATTTCGCCAAATTTTACAAATCGCCAAACTAATAGCCAAATTATACATATTGACATAATTTTTATTTTAAATAACGAAAAAACAAAAAATTAGTGGAATATTAATAAAAATACAAATAAAAAGTCGAAATAAAAATCACTTAATGACATTTTAAACACGTGAATCATATTTAATGTCATTCAATGTGACATTCACGATCATCCATAATTGGCATTTAATCTTACAGTTTGGCGATAATTTTTTGGTCGACGGGATAACCTAATAGTACCGAATTTTTAATCAAATTTATAAATGATTCTGTATCTTTAGACAGTATGCAAAATACATGATTTCAAGGGAAAAAATGAACAATTTAAGTTCAACTGATATTAATTGAAGGAAAATTAGTATTTCTCACCTTTCTGGAGTTATTTCCAAATTGTTCTTGGACAACGTTTGCTCAAACAAGTCACTTCTTTGCCATAGAAAATGTGATTTTAGCCTTTTTTTCAAGGGCGTCAAGCACTGAGTCCAGCTGAGATAAGCTTTCTACGGATAAACAAATCACATACATTCACTCCGTACGCTTGCAAAGAGAGTTTTAGTTCGTGTATAGTTGCTCTTCCATTAGCTTAGCAATTTGAATTAATTTCCTTTTCGTTCTTGTAGTAAATTTATTTTTCCTTCTGCATTTCCCTACTCTAGAACTTTCCTATTCACATTTGGAATCCAAAGATCGTTTTTTTTTTTTTTTTTTCGACACACAGATACTTATGAAATTTTTATTGTTTTAGCGATTTCGTGCTGTTTATAGTCATTTTCTTGGATGAAACATGTTACCACAACTAGTCTTTTAAGAGCAATATCACTTTTTTTACCCGTAATCATGCAATAATCCTTTGTCAAACAGAAGGAAGCTAACAATTAGTATAAACTAATCAAAACAACGAATACATTTATTTTAAGAATAAAATAATACTGATGCCAACTCAAGAAAAGAAAGAAAATATCAGCATAGCGAGCAGACGATTTAAAAATTTTATTTTAAATTCATTTGTTAATCAAACAAACTGTTTATGCAATGCAAAATATTTGATTACTTTGGATCAAATGTATATATATATATATTTATTTAATGGATACATTTAATAAAATTATGTCCCCAAAACTATTCTAAAGAAGTTAAAAATTGACTTGATCAACAAAATAAATTAGCTTTCGCGAAACATTGCAAGTATATATAACATGAAACAAGAAAAACTGAAAAAAAACATAATTATTCTAATAATTTTCACACCCCTATACAATTTTTTTTTTTTTTTTTTTTTTTTTTTTGTAAATATGTATTCAGTCTGTTATTTGACGTATAATATTTACGAAAAATCATCTTTTTCTATCCTTTTTCGATGCTTACACACGAACTTACCCAAATAATAATTTCCATTAATTAGAATTCTTCGAATGACTGCATCATGTCACAGGAAAATAAAGTCTTCATTTGCGGCCAACATATTATGTTTTGGGCCGCTAATTGCAGTGTAAATCAAATCCGGGCCGACATCAATATGCATAAACTGATCACGTGGGGAAAAATTTATGTTGGCCATAAATTTCTTAGGAGTAACATCCCGCCTACTTTCAGCATCAAAATCTGAGACTACTTCCGAAAGATAGAAAAGAAGATTGAAGTTGCAGTGGTTTTTTTCTTTTAAATTTCTAACGATATAAAAAACAGGGGAAACATCTGTTACCTTCTGCATCAGTGAAAAATTAATTTCTCTGATGGTAGTTTCAGATTTATAAATATTTATAAAACTTTTTTTTTAATTAGCAAACTAAAATTAAGTCATGTATTATTCCATTTTTATGTTGCGTTTCTAATTTTATAAAAATGATATTAAACAAGAACATAAAACATACATCAGGCATAGATTATGAATCAATTTCCAAAATTAACAAAGTATTACTTTGATATTTCTTTCTTTCATAAAATGAAATTTGATTAGAAACTTTTTTTTTTATTTAGCAAAGTAAAATTAAGTTATGTATTATTCCATTTTTATGTTGCGTTTTTAATTTTATAAAAATGATATTAAACAAGAACATAAAACATACATCAGGCATAGATTATGAATCAATTTCCAAAATTAACAAAGTATTACTTTGATATTTCTTTGTTTCATAAAATGAAATTAGATTAGAAACATTTTTTTTTTTAATTAGCAAACTAAAATTAAGTCATGTATTATTCCATTTTTATGTTGCGTTTCTAATTTTATAAAAATGATATTAAACAAGAACATAAAACATACATCAGGCATAGATTATGAATCAATTTCCAAAGCTAACAAATTATTACTTTGATATTTCTTTCTTTCATAAAATGAAATTAGATTAGAAACATTTTTTTTTTTAATTAGCAAACTAAAATTAAGTCATGTATTATTCCATTTTTATGTTGCGTTTCTAATTTTATAAAAATGATATTAAACAAGAACATAAAACATACATCAGGCATAGATTATGAATCAATTTCCAAAATTAACAAAGTATTACTTTGATATTTCTTTCTTTCATAAAATGAAATTAGATTAGAAACTTTTTTTTTTAATTAGCAAACTAAAATTAAGTTATGTATATTACAAATTTAAATTTTTTTTTCGCCAAAACTAACCTTTATACTATCTTAATTTTCTTATAATAATATTCCGTACTTACTTCAAATTATTAAATTAAAATCTTATTTCTAGATCTAATCTGTTAATCTGTGTGCAGACGATATAAATTCTTAATTTGCCTTAAAAAACATTATTCCAGTATGCGTAAATTTAAAAAGATGGCTCTAAATTAAAAATATTCTTAATTAAAACTTTATTTCTTAATATTCCAAATAAAACTGATTTCTTCTATGTTTTTATCAACCCTTTTTAAGAAATTCTTATTAAATTTATTCCAAAACCATACCTTTCAAAAAATATCATTATTTTATTTTATCTATTTATTTATTTTTCCGCCGTCAACGATAATGTGCATATTAATAAATTCATTTCTTTTCTTTTTCTCTTAAAATTAATCATGTATAAAAATCGTCTGCCTAAGATATTTAAAATTCTGAGTCAATTATAAATTGGTTAAATAATATTTTTTTTTTTAAATAAATTTATCGTCTGTTTAAAATAATCTCGTAGCTGGACAAGAATTCTGTTTACATAAAATAATGATGGTTAGAGATTACAGAATGTTCCAGAACTTTCTTTTTAGTTTAAAAGGGGGAAGTCTCGAGATGAAAGGAAGATTCTGAAGATTTCTTGGGTTGCTTCTTCGATGAGGACAGCTCGCTGAAATAATGATGGAATTTTTGCAACAAGGAGCTTTTCCTTCCTCATTATCACGAATTTAATAAATGAATTTACAGCAGCCCATGACTAATTATTGGATCTTCTACATTTATTTATTACTTTTGTTTTTTCCCTCGCTTGCCATGACTGCGTGTTTCTGTTTAACCAGTGGAAATAATTCGAGTTCTCCTGAAATCGTCACAACTAATCGAAAAGTCGCACAGGATAGGTAATGCCTGTGCTAGTGCCTGTTTCGGATTTTGAAATGAATCTACTGAAGAAGTAAAATGCTATGTAAATGAATCTAATGAATCTACTGAAACGAAGTGATGACAAAAATATGAATCGCCGAAAATTTTTCCCGCCATGGTTGAAAGTGTTATTAAGCAAGAATTGCCATTATCTTTTGATTCCTCGAGTGAATGTAACAGAGGAGATTTTAATGTTAAACAGCTTTCTGTCCGAGTGGTTTGAAAGATTTCTTCTAAATATCTCGTGAATTCCTGAGGCCTGATATTCCACCTTTTTGCTGTTTATGTGTAACTGATGACTCAAGATAATCATGGTCATAATGACAAATTTTTGAAAATTAATAACTTCAAAGTGGTGAGTATGCGAAAGGTATTTGATGAGGAATTTAATAAAGAATGGATTTTATTGAAGATTTTTCGGGAACTGTAAGTTTATTTTATTAAATGTTTTGATTATTATTTCTATTCTATTTATGATTGATGGAAAGTATTTATTATTTATTTATTTATTTATTTATTATTTTATTGATGAGAGTAATTTGAAGTTAATTTATTAAATTACTAATTTATTTATTATTCTATTATTTATTGTATGTTATGGATCTGATATAGTAATTTTGAAAAAATATGTAATTGATAGAAATTATTAACTTTGAAATTTATTGCGAATGATTTTACGATCGGGATTTAATAAAGAAAATAGAAGTGCTTCATTTATTCTAATGAGTAAGAATCAAAAAATTATGGAAGATCCTAAGTTCGTACCGTTTGACCCGAGTTCTGGAATGAACATTTTGTCGTGGTTAACTTATTTTGATACAACATGTGAAAAGGAAAAGAAAAATCTAGAATGGAAATTTAATTCTATTGCGCAATATCTGAAAGGGGAAGCGCAAAAAATTTATATCAATGACTGTTTAAATTGTACGGATTATGAACAAATTAAGAAAATTTTGATAGAAAGATTCATTCAATTAGACATCCCGAGTTTTTCTGATTTTTCAAACCTGAAATTAGATAATTTAGACAATTTAGAAACTTATTTTCGTAAGAAAGTGGAAATTGGTAGGAAATTACATCTTAGTGAAAATATACTATTACAAGGTTTAACTGATGGTTTAAAACCAGAATTCAAAAACAGTATTATTATAAATCCTCCTAGTAGTACCACAGAATGGTACCGGGTTGTCAAACAATTCGTGGAAGTTTCCACCCCACTAGTTTCAAACCAAGTAATAAATCAACCATCAGCTAGACAAAATTTTCAACCTTTTCAACCAACTAGGCCCTGGATTCAGCCAGTTAGGCCCAATAATACACCTAGGAATTGGATTCCCCAAAGGCAATCTCAGTTTCAAAGACCTAGAGTTTGTCAAAATAATTATATTCAAAATTCATACCCTTCAAGACCTTGTAGGATATGCACAAATAGGGGTGTCAGTAATGCTTTTCATTGGGAAAGAGAATGTATTTTTAGGAGTGAGTTGCACTCCTCTGATACTCTTCCAAGTAGCTCACAAAATAATTCTCATAATATTTGACTATTATTTGTGTATGGATATACAAATAATTATAATTTACCATGTGTTGTAGATACTGGCTCAACTATTGCAATATTGCCACTTAAATTTGTTAAAAAACTTAATGCTAAAATTGAGACTATACCCTCAGTTACCATTGGTCAGGCAAAAGGATTCTTACATATAAATAAAAAATGTAGTGTTCTTCTAAAAGTGGGTAAAATTAAAAAATATGTTAACTTTTTAGTATGCAATACAAATTTGGATTACGCTATTTTGGGTTTAAAAGAATGTTCTAAATTTAAATTAACCATAGATTGTAAAAATTGTATTGTAAGGCAGGGAAGGAAAATTATAACTAACAGTATATCCATACATAATGAGAGATCCCTTCATTTCAATACAGTAAATATGGACCAAGTACAACAAAACAGGGATCAATCTAATGAATTTGTAACCTCTGAATATAAAAAAGATATGAAATTAAATACTGGTAATACTGTAGCAATAGATAATTATGATAATGAAACACTGAATGTAAATAATCATGATATAGAGTTACAATCTACTTGTGGAAATATTATGAAAAATGAAGACTGTGTTGAATATGATCACGCAATTAATGTGCATCCTGATTATAGAGGTTCCATGACTCTTCAAAATTTTCGCGATAATTCGGATTCAGATTTAACTGGGGAAATAAATTTAATTCAAGATGTAAATTTAAGGGAATTAGTTCATATTTATAGTGATATTTTTGCAAAGCATAAATATGATGTGGGTAGGATTAATATTGAACCACAACGCGTTATACTAAACTCAGACCTACCTATATCTTTGAGGCCCTACCGAACATCTCCTCTAGAAGAAATAGAAATAAAAAACCAAATTCAATCATTGTTAGCAGCCGGACTGATAAAGGAAAGTAATAGCCCCTATTCTGCCCCTGTTACACTAGTTATGAAAAGAGAGGAAGGTAAAAAAACGCGATTATGTATAGACTATAGAAAATTAAACGCAATAATTAAAAATGATGCAGAACCCTTGCCCCGTATCGATGGAATTTTAGATAAATTGAGTAGTGCTCAGTATTTTTCAACTTTGGATTTAGCCTCTGGCTACTGGCACATACCAATACATCCATCCGATACAGAAAAATTAGCATTTGCAACCAATTTTGGACTTTTTGAGTGGCTCGTGCTCCCTTTTGGCATAAAAACGGGCCCTCCCATATTCAACAGAACCATTCGAAGAATCCTTAATAAATATAAAATCGACTTTGCGTGCCACTATTTTGATGATATTATAATTTTCTCTTCCTCTTTAGAAGAACATTTAAACCATTTAGCTCAAATTTTTAACATTTGCAAACAAGAAAACATTAAACTTAAACTTTCTAAATGTAAATTAGGCCAAAATAAAATCAATTTCTTAGGTTATGAAATTACTAATGGAACAATAACACCAGCAAATGCCAATATTGAAACCATCAAAAATTTAAAACCTCCTTCCAATGTGAAAGAGTTACAACGATTTCTAGGTTCCATTAATGTTTACCATAAATTCATAAATAAATATGCTGAAATTAGATATCCTCTAAATCGATTACTCAAAAAAGACACAATATGGGAATGGAACTCAGAGTGCCAGGAGTCTTTTGAAAAATTAAAAAATTCTTTAATTGCTAAACCCATCCTCAAAATTTATGATCCTAAATTACCTTTACATATGTTTGTAGATGCCTCTCAGATAGCAGTAGGTGCCGTTCTAAAACAACCTGATAAAGATAATTTCTTACATCCTATTGCTTATCATTCTAGAATTTTGAAGAGTTATGAACAAAATTATTTCATAACTGAATTAGAATGTTTAGCTATTATAGATACTCTTGACAAATTCTATCATTACTTTCATGGTGTCAAGTTTACAATTCATACGGACCACGCATCTCTAGTATGGTTAAAGAGTGTTAAAAACTTAAGAGGTAGGCTTTTTAGATGGTCACTCAAAATTAGTATGTTTGATTATGAGATAAAATATGAAAAGGGTTCAACAAATGTCGAAGCAGACATGTTGTCACGAAATCCTGTTTGTCATTTTAATCAACATATTAGTTTATTGCTAGATAGGAAAGAAATTATAGAGACATTGTCTTTGTCTTGCATAAAAGACAAAGACAATGTTTGTGACAAAAAATATAAAAAAGAGAATGGAATTATTATAGTTCAGAAAAAGGGATTCAAAAAAATTGTTGTACCAATGTCATTAAGAAGAAAATTACTCCATATTGCTCATGATAATTTTGGACATTTAGGAATTCAAAAAATGCTTAATTTAATATCTCCCAACTATTATTGGCCTAATATGACAATAGACATTACCGAATTTGTTAAACATTGCGATACCTGTCAGAAAAATAAAAAACCAAAACAGAAAAGATTCGGCTTATTACAAGCTATGCCAGCAACAGATCAACCTTTTGAATGTCTTTCTATTGATACTGTTGGTGGATTTAACTATTACAACTCAACAAAAAAATTCTTACACATAATAATAGATCATGCAACTAGATTTGTTTGGGCTTTTCCCTCCAAAAATGTTACCACTGAAACATACACTAACTGTTTAAAACAAATTTTCAATATCAAAGCACCTCAAAAAATACTTAGTGACAGGCATAAATCTTTCAGATCTCCAAGGTTTAAGAAATTCCTTAGAAATCATCATGTTCAACAGCGTTTTACATCTGCACATCATCCTCAGACCAATGGAAAAGTAGAGCGAGTTAATCAGACTATAGTTACCAGGCTTAAATGTAAAGTTAATTCCACTTCTTCTAAAATACCTTGGACTAGATTATTAAACCAAGTCATCGAAGAATACAACAATACGCCCCATTCTATCACCAAATTTCCACCTGCCTATTTA
This sequence comes from Maratus speculifer, assembly GCA_964019185.1. Classification (NCBI taxonomy): domain Eukaryota; kingdom Metazoa; phylum Arthropoda; class Arachnida; order Araneae; family Salticidae; genus Maratus; species Maratus speculifer. The sequence goes on from OZ025301.1 coordinate 114,048,478, forward strand.
TTTTATGGTCAATTGCCTTATGAATCTCCTTTAAAACAAAACTATTACCCATCAGTAGACAAAGCCCTCAAAATTGCGAAAGCGCGAACTCAGGAATTTCACCTTAAAAGTAAAAGACTCTATGATCGACATTTTGTCGAATGCCCATTAAAAATACAAGACTCTGTAATTTATGAAGAATTCAAATACCCTAACACTCGAAAATTAGAACCTACTTTCTCTGGACCATATAAAATTATAAATAAACTTTCTGATGTAACTTATGAAATAGATAAATTTAATTATGAGACAGGACAGAATTCCGTTATTGTGCATGTTTCTAAATTAAGACCCTATTTTTCACCCGAAGATTTTAAACTGTTTCATGAGCAATCCAAAAAACAAACAAAACCTCAGATACAATCACTAGATCAAACTAAAGTCAAGACAATAGATTAAATTTACCATAAACAACCATAAAAAATACCATAAAAAAACTTTTACCATAACCATTTACCAAATACCATTAAACCATTAAACCCATTTACCATAAAAAAAACCATAATTTTCAACATCAGCGGGTATGTTCTTGGAGCGCTACAAGAATATTACTTGTTTTTGGGAGTTTTTGGGATTACATTGGGCTCCTTATGCAGGCATAAGGTGAACACTTTGATTGTAAAAGCTTTCAAATTGATGTTGATAAATTAATTTTAAGGGTGTTTAAGTCTAACTATATTTACTCATTTATTTGACATTAGTATTACTCTATTTATTCAGCAGATATTATATGATAATAGTTATAAAATCTAATGATTCTACTCAAACCTATAACATAATATGTGATTTTCAGTGATTGTGAAAACTACAGATTAAAAGTTTTTCAAAAAAGCACACTTTTTTTATTTCCATTTCTCAATTAAGAATGACACCTTTTATTCCTATTGTATTTTATTATTAAAGTTTATAAACCATGTGTGGATAAAACATTATTCTACATTTGGCATTGAAAACTTATAACCAAATTTGACAATTTTGTAAAAGAGTATCAGAGAGGAATTATTGTAAGGAAATACTGGTTGAGAGTCCATTTTCTAAGTAGTTAGATTTAATTTTATTTGGATTTTGGAATTATTATGATTTTTTTTTATTTATACTTTCGGCTAGCAAAAAATACTTTCTTATGCTATTAGAAGATAAGAAAATTATTTAGTTGCTATGTAATTATTTTTATCCTCAACCAATATTTTCCCTATCAATAATAAACAAATAGTGATATTTTCTTTTGATTACACTCTTGTTTTACTATTATTATTATTATTATGATTTCTATGATGAAGTTTAGTATTAATTATACTCTTATTGAAAAATATTAGGATATGGAGTCTTATTATACTATTACTTATTATTGTTGACATTGTTATTATTTAAATTTTTCTATATTATTTATTATTGATATTGAGAGTGATGCTATTTATTATTGAAAAATTGATATATTACTGAAAGATGTTGGATCCAACATAACATAAAAAACAAAGCTTAAACTAGATTTGGAGATATTTAATTAAAGAGACTGTATTCACTGGACATTGAAAAAGACTCTTTTATATATTCTTGAAAGACTTTTTTCATTTAAAGGACTTATTTAAAATAAACTATGCATTAAGTCATTGTAGTTATTTAAACTTCCATGAGAACGAACTTTTATTGTTTTTATTATATTTTTATCTCTTGCTTATTAATATTCATAACTTATTTACTGTTATTATATGTATTATCTCCTATGCACTTAAAAATGGTAAGTGATGTTGTAACAATATTGTATTTCTTTCAGGGAAATGCTCCTACCTAAATTTAATTCAGAATTATTTTCTCTTAACTATTTTATTTTAATCGCTAATATTTTTTATATTGCGTTAATTTTCTTTTCTTCCATCTCTTGGCTTCCTGAGTTTGACAGTTTTATTCCAAAATTTAACTTTTCTAAATTATTATATTTCTGTTGTCTGAACTTGTAGTTTTATTTAACTATCAATTTCATACAAATTTTCGGGGAGGGGGGGATAATATTACAAATTTAAAATTTTTTCGCCAAAACTAACCTTTATACTATCTTAATTTTCCGTACTTACTTCAAATTATTAAATTAAAATCTTGTTTCTAAATCTAATCTGTTAATCCTTATGCAGACGATATAAATTCTTAATTTGCCTTAAAAAACATTATTACAGTATGCGTAAATTTAAAAAGATGGCTCTAAATTAAAAATATTCTTAATTAAAACTTTATTTCTTAATATTCCAAATAAAACTGATTTCTTCTATGTTTTTATCAACCCTTTTTAAGAAAGTCTTATTAAATTTATTCCAAAACCATACCTTTCAAAAAATATCATTATTTTATTTTATCTATTTATTTATTTTTCCGCCGTCAACGATAATGTGCATATTAATAAATTCATTTCTTTTCTTTTTCTCTTAAAATTAATCATGTATAAAAATCGTCTGCCTAAGATATTTAAAATTCTGAGTCAATTATAAATTGGTTAAATAATATTTTTTTTTTTTTTAATAAATTTATCGTCTGTTTAAAATAATCTCGTAGCTGGACAAGAATTCTGTTTACATAAAATAATGATGGTTAGAGATTACAGAATGTTCCAGAACTTTCTTTTTAGTTTAAAAGGGGGAAGTCTCGAGATGAAAGGAAGATTCTGAAGATTTCTTGGGTTGCTTCTTCGATGAGGACAGCTCGCTGAAATAATGATGGAATTTTTGCAACAAGGAGCTTTTCCTTCCTCATTATCACGAATTTAATAAATGAATTTACAGCAGCCCATGACTAATTATTGGATCTTCTACATTTATTTATTACTTTTGTTTTTTCCCTCGCTTGCCATGACTGCGTGTTTCTGTTTAACCAGTGGAAATAATTCGAGTTCTCCTGAAATCGTCACATGTATTATTCCATTTTTATGTTGCGTTTTAATTTTATAAAAATTATATTAAGCAAGAACATAAAACATACATCAGGCATAGATTATGAATCAATTTCCAAAACTAACAAAGTATTACTTTGATATTTCTTTCTTTCATAAAATAAAATTAGATTAGAAACTTTTTTTTAAAATTAGCAAACTAAAATTAAGTTATGTATTATTCCATTTTTATGTTGCGTTTTTAATTTTATAAAAATGATATTAAACAAGAACATAAAACATACACCAGGCATAGATTATGAATCAATTTCCAAAGCTAACAAATTATTACTTTGATATTTCTTTCTTTTATAAAATGAAATTAGATATCCAAATCAAGGATAGATCAAAATCCAAATACGTTAATCTCCCAGATTTCAGCCGAAAAGGAAAACAAAGAAGCCCCCCCCCCCCCAAAAAAAAAAAAAAACTTTTAAGTAATTAACCACTTAATTTATTCTTTTTTTACATACAATAAATTGAAAATTTGGGATGAACACCACTTTTTTAAGCTAAAATATTAGTAATATTTAGACTTAACATTTCTGCCATTAATTAGTATGGAATTGTATTCAGAAATTTAAATGGTGTCAAAAAACTTTAAGTGATGGATCAATAAAGTTCTTCTTGCCTCTACGACATACGGGTAAATCAGTGATGAAGTTAATACATACATAAATATACATAATTATTAATTGCATATATATTGTTCATTAAACATGTGTATTTATTAAATATGTATAATTACTGATTAATTATATGAACGAATAAAGTTGACTGCCTATGCCTCTGACTGAAACATTTTATAAAAGAATATATATATATATATATATATATATATATATATATATATATATATATATATATATATATATATATATATATATACAGTAGACTCTCTCAAATCCGCACAGCTTGGGACCAGAGGTTTTGCGGATTTTAGAATTTTGCGGATTTCTGGTCATTTCATTGTTTACATTTTTAAAAAAGTAATTTGAATGTAATTTATTAATGAAATCAAAAGTATAATGAATGCTTACAATATACTAAAATATTAGAATAAGTAGCAAACTAAAATAATAAAAATTTAGATAATTTTTAAATGATTAATACTACATACTAAATTATGCTACATACTACATGCATAAATGATTAATACATAATTACTAAAAGCAAAGGCCAAGTTAATAATCAATAATGTACAATCACATATTCATTAAAAAGATGAAATGTATTTTTCCTAAATTATTCAATGAAACTTGCCTCATAAAGGTACATTACTAATTCACATCAGCATCATAAAATAATGAAGCTTTATTTCAAGTTTAGCCAGACTTAATAAGTAAAAAAGCTTGATTAATACATAAATATATTTGATAAGATTGTGATTACCAATGATATCAGCAATATCTTTATTTTTTCAGAAAAAAATCATTCTTTCTTTATGAAAAAACATGAATTCAGTAATCTTAACAAAATTATAAATTAAAAAATATATGGAACTGATATAAAACTAAAAAAAAGTCAAATTTTGCACCTACATTTGAACTGAATGTTTCATTGTTTACATCCATAAAATATGTGCGGATTTTAGAGAGTTGTGGATTTTAGGAGTGCGGATTTGAGGGAGTCTACTGTACATATATATGTACAATACAGGGTGTTTCGCTACCAGACCGACAAACTTTGAGGGATGATAGTAGGCATGAAGACAAACATTATTAAATAGGAAACCATGGGGCGCAAATGTCTTCTGTAGGAGCTAGGGGCCATTAAAATTTAAGGGCCAAAATTTCAAACGATGATAAAAAACGGAAAAAAGGGTCGATTCGTTTGCGGTTTTCACTAAAATCATTCTTTATATCACGATTTTTTTCGAAAAAAATTTTAAAGGTTACTTTCAAAAATTGTCGATAGAGGGCGCTTTAGACTTTAGAGTAACGAACAATTACTTTTTACCGTTATTTTGTGCATGGGGTTGAAATTATTCTAAAGTTTAGACTTTAACTTAAATTTTAAGCCCAAAATCGGAAACATTGGGATATAACTAGCGAAAATTGAACTGCGAACAGAGGGGGAGATTTTAAACGCTCATAAATATTGGACAAACAAATTAATTTTGTTGCAGTTTGCGTGTAAGTCATTCCTTTGGTAATTATTTTATTCAAAATGACGTACAGCTTTGGTTCCCTAATTTTTTGATAGAGGGCGCTTCCGACACATCTCTGACATTTCAATGGCATTACTCCTGGGTGTTTTACTAGCAGACCAACATACTTCCAGGAAGTGTTAGCGATACAAAGACGACTCGGAATCACATAGGAATGTAACGTTGGAAATGCTTTTTTGCGAGTTACGGTTAAAGGAAGCAGAGAAAAGAAAACAAAAACAGCATAGAAAGAGCAACACGTTAATGTGACAGGAAACAGTTTATTTAAATGTGTTACTACAAAAGGTGTTCGAAATTACGACCAGAAGTAGTCCGGCATGCTTGACAGCGGAGTCGCATGGAATTCCTCACGACTTGAAAGATTCCTGGCATGTCTGATAGTTTTCTGGCAGCTACAGAAATACCAGCTGCGAGGTCTTCAACTGATGGTAGGGGAGTCTCATACACCCAATTTTTCATTTCACCCAAGCAGAAGAAGTCCATACATGATAGGTCTGGCGATCTGGCAGGCCAATGAATCAGGCCACCACGACCTATCCACCACTGTCCATATGTTACTTTGAAGTGTCGGTAAACGTCATTGGTAAAATGTGGAGAAGCCCTATCGTGCTGTTCATCGTTTAAATACTTCATTCTGCTACCTTTGGAACCGGTTCACGAATAAACACTTCAAAGTGATCGCTGCTCAGGCGCATTACCGTTTAGCGCCATCTACCGCAAGGAAACCGCAGCGCCATCTACCGTCACTGTCAAACTTGCTGGACTACTTCTGGTCGTAATTTCGAACACCTTTTCTAGTAAAACCTTTAAATAAACTGTTTTCTGTCACATTAACGTGTCGCTCTTTCTCTGCTGTTTCTGTTACTTTTTTCTCTGCTTCCTTCAACCTTAACTTGCAAAAAAGGCATTTCCAACGTTACATTCCTATGTGATTCCGAGTCGTCTTTGGCTCCCTAACACTTCCTGGAAGTATGTTGGTCTGGCACCCAAGATTAATGCCATTGAAATGTCAGAGATGTGTCGGAAGCTTCCTCTATCAAAAAATGAGGACACCAAAGATGTACGTCATTTTGAATAAAATAATTACCAAGGGAATGACTTACACTCAAACCGCAACAAAATCGATTTGTTTGTCCAATATTTATGAGCATTTTAAATCTCCCCCTCTGTTCACATTTCAATTTTCGCTAGTTACCCGATCCCAATGTTTCCGTTTAGGGTTTAAAATTTAAGTTAAAGTTTAAACTTTAGAATAATTTCAACCCCATGCACAAACATTTGGTAAAAAATTGTTGTTCGTTACTCTAAAGTCTAAAGCGCCCTCTATCGATAATTTTTTAACGTAATCTTTAACATTTTTTCCTAAAAAAATTGTGACATAACGAATGATTTTAGGGAAAACCGCAAACGAATCGACCCTTTTTCCGTTTTTTATCATCGTTTGAAATTTTGGCCATTAAATTTTAATGGCCCCTAGCGCCTACAGAAGACGCTTGCCCCATGGTTTCCGATTTAATAATGTTTGTCTTCATGTCTACTATCATCCCTCAAAGTTTGTCGGTCTGGTATCTGGTAGCGAAACACCCTGTATATATATATATATATATATATATATATATATATATAATTCATCAACTACACAGAATGATTTTCTAATTATACAAATTTCATATAATTAAAAAACGTTTTAGATATACATACCTCGATTTATCTTTTACAATAATTTTTGTAAATAATCATCGGTTATATTTAGAGTTTTCAGTATTGGAAACATGGTTTTGTGGTTTCAAACTAAAAAAAAATTATATTGCTGTTAAGTCGGCAGCTTTTAATGCGCACGCGAAAAAGTCTTCAAAATATTGTCTTATACACATTACTTGCTTTGCATTCACTGTTTCAATCTGTCATGAGTGCTCATTTGTGCCGACAAGGCTCAAATCAATGCGAATTAATGAGTCATGTTGAAATATTCCTAAAGCAGAAAACAGATTTTTGGTATAAAGGCAGTTTCATTAAAGTTTCGGTCCGGCCGAATTTATGGCAGCCTTTACGTCAAAAATTCGTTTTTGGTGAAACTCTAATTTTAGACCAAAAATGAAAACGAAACCGAATTTTCTGTCGATCTCTAATCTAAATATATAATAGTTTAAATAAAACGTAAAGAAGACGATTTTCCCCATAGACCATAACGTTATTGAATTCTTTTGTGTATACCTGTAAACGAACCATAATGGCTGAGCACTTTATTTTCATAAGCAAACATTCCAAAGTGAAGCAAATTGCCATATAAAAATTACATGAAAATCCGTGTATTATTTATGTGAGTAGATTAGACAGACAACCGGATTCATAAATAAGTTAATAAAAAACAGAGAAAATGTTAAAAGAATAGTAGATTTCAAATTGATCAAAGGGATATTGAAAATGTAAATGTTCGTGTTAAAATTTCTAAAATATCATTAGGTTGATGCAAAAGTTCTGTCATTTTATACCTCGCTAGGTCTTTCATACCTAATTTAATATTTTTAATGTTGAAAAATTTTTAATAACTGATAATTTTACCAGTCACAGATGACTAACGTTCTAAAATGTGATATAAAACTTTAAAAAAAAAAAAAATACAATTTTTAATTTCTGAAAATTTATTTAAAACTTATTTAATCTTTATTTATTATACTTCTTAAATAATTACTTAAAACAACATAATATTTTTCGTTTTATATCATATTTCACACTCTCAGTCACCGATGACTGACGCGACCTAAACGGACAGTTTAGTGTCAGTCACCGTGGCACTCAACGTGTTAAACAAGAACGGAAAATCATGCGTACAACATAGATTATAAAACCAACACATTCAGAATACTATAACAAAACGTCAAAGTTTAATCAAACGTAAAATTATATCTTCTTGAAAATTTTGGAAAACGGCTAACGCGTTTAAAAACCCGATTTCTGATATTAACATCATTAAAATATACAAATTTTTGTGCACTCTTGACTAAGATGTAAAAGTATACATGCATTTTTCAGTGTCAGCCATTGGTGACTGTCACTGAGCTTCCCATTGTTTTAAGTAATTTCTGAAAATTTATTTAAAATTTATTTGACTTTTACTTATTACAGGATTATATTTCTTAATAATTTCTTAAAACAATATATTTTTTTTTTTTTTTTTTTTTTTGGTTTTATATCATATTTAACACTGTCCGTCATCGGTGAATGGCGCAGCCTTAAAGTTCAGTATCAGTCAACATGGTACTCAACATGTTAAACGCATAGCAGAGTTGAAAATTTCCACTCAGTAATTTCCGCCGATAAGCGGGTGTTGTTGAGAACTTTTGTGAGACCCTGTAATAGATATATAGTATTTATACATCCTAACAAGAAAGGTTTCCATGTGGGTAGACTCAGAAAATTCTGAAAAAATTACAGAGTATTCTTCTTGTGTGGTTATATATGTTTATAAAAAAAAAAAAGTTTTGGACTTTAAAACATTCGTAAAAAAATAATGAACATTTCGTTTATTTTGTGGTTTATCACCGGTTGGCGACGAAATAAAATTTCAAAAAATGCTTTTTTATGCTAAATACTTTTTAAGAAGAAAAATAATTAAAATTTCTTTTCAATCTCAAAATTAAATCCAAATGAGCACTGTTGATTCAACTTTGTTGCTATGGAAACAAAAACTTTTCCGATATTGAAATGTATTACTGCACAATTCTTCATCTGGTCTTTATTTTAAAATAAGCTTAAATATATGAAAACATTTTTTATATATGAATTATTTTTATAGCGACAAAATTAAATCATGCAGCAACAAACAACATAGATATGTAACACAAAAATAAAATAAGTTTAGTAAACTCCGTAATTGTTTAAATTTAAATTCATAGATACCATTTACACGCATTTTAAAATCTATTGATAAAGAATTTTCAGTTACATTAAAATCATTTGCTTTTGGCGAGGACATTTGCTCCTTGCCAAATCCAGTGAGGTTTTCATCTTTTCACACCAAATATTAGAAAATAGTTTTTTTTTTTTACAGATTATCTACTATAGTTCCGCCGCTAAAATTGACTAATTTTTTATTACATACATAAGTATTTTAGTTAGTATTTTTTCAAAAATTTCTGAGTATGCCCAGTATGGAGACCTTCCTTGTAAGTAATATTTTAAAAATAGTTCAATTTAAAAACGCATACCACAATTGAAAACGCACTTCCAGTAATTATTTTACTTAAGTTTCAATAATTCAGCTAATGCTCATTTTTTTTCTATAGCCAAAAATTTTTGGATGTCCCTGTAAAATAACAGTAAGTTCTATGCACACCATATTCTATAGTTGGAAGCTTGTAATACACCCCAGTGATGTATACCAATTTCAATCAGTTTAGAATACTTAAATATCATTAAAATATATAGAACAAGATTTTTCCCCCATGGATCGCTAATTAAATGGAATTCTTTTGAATGGCACTGTAAAATAATCCAAAATTCTACACACTTCATTGTCATTTCTTAACCTGCATAGTAAACCTCAAATACATGCAGTGTTCTCGCTGTCGCTCGCCAATGCGCCAAATTGCGACTAAATTCTTCATTTGGCGAGTAAAAAGCGATTAGATTCGCCAAATTGCTAGTGCTCAATTTTTGCTTTTTTCGTTTTTTATACATATGCATATATACATATATTTAATGTATACATATTTTTTTTTATTTGTAGCGAGTAGTTGAAATTAGATTAATAACAATCACTGTCACAGTTATAAAAACTATATTGAAAGAAAGGGGGGTACATTAAAGTAAAGATATATATATATATATTTTTGCTACACGGCGAATCTATTTTGCTAATAATTTTTTCATTTGGCGAATGTTTTTTATTTTTAATTAGCCAAATTACTAACGTTGGTCAAAAGTCAGCGAGAACACTGAATGCATGTATCCATTACATGGTAATTGGACTATATTTAGGCGAGTTAGAGCACGGACAGACAGACCGACAAATCGAATTCATAAACACTTTTCAGCTTTGTTGGAAAGTGTTGAAAAAGACAAAACATTGCCTTGAAAGTAAAAAAATATATATATTCTTTTACTTTCTTTTGTTTTTACAAAAAAAAAAGGGGGGGGGGTATTGGATTTGTGAAATTTTTCGAATTCCAGTTTTTGACGGATTTACACGCTTTAGGGGTCAGAGGTTCCAAAAAAAATTTTTTTACAGAATGTCAGTCTCTATGTGACACAACTTCTTCTTTATCTCTAAAATTAATGCACAAATTTATAAAAAAAAAAAAAAAAAAAAAAAAAAAAAACTTATATTCTGCAAATCTTTGATATAAAAGGGTGCTGATTAGTTTTTGGGGGCAAATCGCTCATTAAGTGGCGCTCATAGGCAGTATTTTCCCCCAATTTACATAATAGCTCTATCTTAAGAACTAATAAACGGATTTTCAAACTTCAGATTTGTTTTTTTTTCCTTGATATGGATTGATGTTTTCTAACTTTTAGTGCAAATCGCTCAACAGATGGCATTGCAGATTTTTTTGCGATTTTTTCAATAACTCTATCTCTGGAATTAAAGTTCGGATTTTCATACAACTTCAGATTCAGTTAACACTTAAAATGACTTGATATTGTTTACATTTTGGTGAAATCACCCAACAGGTGGCGCTGCTGTGCTGTATTTTTCACGATTTCCTCTGTAGCTCTTTCTCATGAACTAATGCAATGACTAGATTAATTTTAAACACGATTATTCAATCGGTAAATTAATTATAACAGAAGTAAATTTTCCATTTTGCATTTTTGGGTGAAAAAAATCCCCCATGGATTCGAACCAGAGATGGAGATTGGCTAAAGCCACCAATGCCCTTGTAACTGACAAGGAAGGTCTCCATACGGGCATACTCAGAAAAATCTGAAAAAATTACAGAATGTTCTTCTCATATAGTTATATATGTTTATAAAAAAAATTTCGTCGGAACCTCCTTATAAAGTCCGTAAAAAAATAATAATAAATTCGTTTATTTGGCGATTTATCTCCGGTTGGCGAAAAAAAGAAATTTTGAAAAATACGCTTTTACGCTTCGAATACTTTTTAAAGAAAAAACTTTCTATGTTCAATTTATTTAAATAAGTTTAGTTTAAGTAATTTTAGTTTTGCATTTTTGCTTTACTTTAAGTGTAATTTTGTCATATACGTTTATATGTACTTATAACAAAATGAAATTAATATATTTTATCATTTAAAACACAATTTAAATTGATTAAAATTGTTCCAAATTGAAAAATACACTGTTAAAAATCTACTGCATTTTGTTGCAACGCACTCCCTTGTTTGTATAGAAAACGGTTACTTGGCCGTGAAATGGAGCTTTCTCTTGGTTGGAATAGAGATATTATATACAAGCGGTGGAGTGCATTGTAACAAAATGCAGCAGATTTTTAACAGTGTATGACACGATCAATTCACAGTGCTATGGAGCATTCTCATTGGTCAGAAGAGAGATATTCTATAAAAGTAGTGGAGTGACGTTGCAGTAAATGCTGCAGATTTTTAACAGTGAAGTCAATTAAAATCAATTTTCAGATTCGTTAAAATCGTCTGCTTTTGGCGAGGAAATGCACTGCTCGCCGAATCCCGCGTCGCTTTCAGCTTTTCACGCCAATTATTCCAAACTATTTTATTTTTTTACATATCTAATAATGTAATTCCGCCGCTAATTTTCACTGATCCATTATTACCTACATGAGTAGTTTAATTCGTATTTTTTTCAAAAAATTCTGAGTATGCCCCCAATGGAGACCTTCCTTGTGAGCAATCCCGGACACGAACACTGGAATAATTGGGTGAAATAGTCCTCCAGTGTTCGTGTCCGGGATAGCTCAGTTGGATTGGCATCTTCAACCAATACGTCTCTGGTTCGAATCCTGGCCCGGATTTTTTCACCCAAAAATGCAAAATGGAAAATTTACTTCTGTTATAATGCATGGACTTTGATCAAACTTTAGATTCATTTAGATGCTGACATAAGTTATTGAAACTAAGTTTCAATGTAAATCACCCAATAAGTGGTGCTGTTATTCTACATTTTGCATGTTTCACGTGAATTTAGAGATAATCTTATCTCAAGAACTAATGTTCTCTGTCTCACCAAGCCTTTTAACTAAAGGATGTGCAAGGTTAAATTTTATATGCAATTTTTTTTTTCAACTTTACTAATGTAGAGATTTTATCATACAGTCATCGAGTTCATGTTTTCGTATTTGAACTTGCAAATTTTGCTGAAAAATTATATTCAGATTTATAAATTACTTAAGATGATACTTTTACAGGTCAAAGTTCTCGCAGACGAGATATTCAGATTTCGTGTCGTATCTAGCACAACAGCCATTGCCAATTCCTTTTATTTAATGCATGCTAAAGCGAAATACTGCTCAATTTCATGAGAATAGATTTGAAAGCTAAACAACAGAGCATAGGTAGTGCCCAATATGGCTACCACTTTAAATCCGACTGAGGATATTTGGAACAAACTTGGAACGACGCATTGCAATCCTTTCTTGACGTTTTCGAAATTTTGATAAATCACTTTTAGAAGAGAGAACTCTTTAAACTCTTAACGTGAATCTCATCAAATCCATAGGAAACAGATGAAGATATTACATTATTATATATACAAATCGTATTATTTATTCTGCATTAATTCATCGAGGTAGCAACACACCATAAAAAAAAATCCATTATTCTCTTCAAACATAATACTTTTTTAATTTATAGGCTCTAAATTTGTTGTAGAGCATCTGTTTATGTTCTTGACGGCATTTCAAAGAGTTAAAATTCCAATATAAGATGGTTTAGTGCTTTATTTTCTGTATTACATTTAGTATATTGCGTACTTCCAGTTTTATACGCAGTGTTGAATTCAGGGGGTGGCCCAGCGAGGACATCCCCCCGGAGCTATCAAATGTCCAATTTGAGATTTTGTGTTCTCAATGGTAAAAGAGTGTAATTTCCCCCCGGGAACTCTATTGTGCCTTCCCCCCCCCCCAACCCCCGCAGACACAGAAGTCCTTCCCGAAGTAAAATGTCAGAATGAACACTGTTTATACGCACGCATGGCTGTTTTGCTTTATTTGCCATCCAATTTTTTAACAGCGTATACGAATACATACGAATATTTTATATATAACATTTTGTAATTCTGCGATTCATTTTGCTCATTTACAGACTTTGAGTTTCTAGCAGCATGTGGTCAATTAAAGATTGCATCTCATTTATTTATTTTTTTACTCATCACAATTTACTATTTATGTTCTTAGTAATATTGCTGAGACTAATCCCTCAGAAGGAAGTCCTACTAATAATAGTAATAATAATATTGTAGGAAGCAAAAGTTACTTTTTAAAGGTGTAGCTAATGTTAACAAAAATAAATAAATAAGATAAGATAAGATTTAAGATAACGCACCTATTTTGACAGTAATTATAACAAAAAATGACAGGTAAAGAGATACAAAGGCAATTGTATACTATTGTATAATTGTGTAATTTACAATTCTTGATAAAAAATAACTAACGTAAAGATGAGTTTCTGAAGGGGAAAATAAATAGTATTCCGTGAACGGGTACATTTTTTATTATTATTATTTATTTATTTATAGAAAAATAACAAAAATATTGTATAATTACTAAATTTCTTTTTTTTTAATTATTTCTTTCTGAAATTTTCTTTTTTTAATTCAATATTTTTAATTAATATTTCTTTATCTGATGATTTTTTTTTTTTTTTTTAAGTTTTACTCAGAGAAGTCGCTCTCGTTCCAGACTCTCGTAGATTGACGTTAGTTTGGGTGCGTTTTTATAAGTTTCTTCCAAAGGAAATGAAGAAACCACATTACGTAACCATACTCGTACTCTAGATGCCTGCACAACATTTTCATTTGTTTCCAAATATACATACACACAGGAATGCGTACGTATCCTTGATCCAATGAAATAAAAAGAGAATACCGTGCAATTTAGGTTTATAATATAAAAATACAATACTATTATTTATTTATGGTGTGAAAGTAAAAATATTAAGAAGATGATCGTTTGTAATTTTTTTAAAGTACTTTTTCGATTTATTGTGCTAACTTATTGTAGAGCTTCTTACTTAAAGAAGACATTCTTCATCAGAATTAGATTTACTTGGTACAAGCACAGTAAAATAAATGAGGGGATAATAAGATTTAGTTTCTAAAACGTCATGCTTCATGAATTTTTAAACTGACAACTGACTTACAAACTGCATTATACATTTAACTATGTCTTACAAATATCGCAGTCAAAAACTATAATAAATATGTATAATTAAGAAATATACAGATGCATACATGCGTATCGTCGCTACAGATCAACTGTAGGACATCTTGTAATAATAATAATAATAATAATAATAATTTTGATGTCTGATTTACTGAATTTTTCAGCATCATCCTTACTTTGCAATGGTAATCTTATTCTAAAAGCTTCAATACTAGAGTAAATATAATCAATAATACAACTTGTGTAGCCTGAACTAATCTCAAGGGGAGAAAAAAAATCTCTGAACTCTATAAATGAATCTAAAACTTTCATATAAAGCGGATATAAATATTTGCACATCCAAACTTCAAAATGTACTACTGGAAATACTAAAAACAGAATGCATACAGCTAGTGCGTAGTAAATATAAAACGTAGTAAATATAGTACGTAGAGGTTCGTTTTTTCGCCAAAGCTCTTGGTAGCAGGAGTTGACATCAAATGCGCTGGAACGTTTAGTGTTTGTGAATTTGTATATTGGTCGCTTGTTCCCAAGGAATTAAAGGCGTTATTTGGGGCGGAGCCACTAAATTTTGACATTCCATATTTTTTCTTTATGTCTGATTAATGCTAGTGCTAGTATGTACTACTAGTATGTACTTGTAACTATGGACATATTAAGGATTTAATACATTAGAAATTCTTTTCACCTCTTTTTTTTTTAAGTTTTATATAAACAATAAACAGTTTTTTTTTCCTGAATATATTTGAGGTTTTTCTTCCACTCTTCTTGTTCATAATATTCGTTGCAATTTTGTAAGTTATACAAATCTTATGATGCTGGAAAATGTAAATTAGGAATCTTTAAATATCTGAGCGAAAGTTTTTTTTTTTATTTAAAGTTATCCTAACTGTAATGCTTTTTCATATAATGACACATTTTATATGAGATTTATGATATGGTGCAAAGTTACCCAACATTGACTGGATGATTTTGAACCAGGTTAAAAATTCATTCTTTGAATTGTTTGTATCGTTATTATTTCTTATTTTCTGAGAGTCATACCATACAGTGCCGAAATTAGTCTTTTTTGCACCCTGGGCAAATATGGATTTTAGCGCCCCTGCCCCCTTTTACGCAAATTAAATTTACAAAGATAACTTACTGCGTTAAAAATATCTGGCCTATTTAAAATATATAATCATAAAATATGTTATACTGAACTACGCAATCAATTTTTCAAATATAAATTCATTATAAATCTTGAAAATTGAAAAAAAAATTCGCGTAATGCAGCATCCTTATACTATGTCACACTTAGATTCTTCTAAGCTATGCCATATTCCAGACAAGACTATTTTAACAATATAGTACTAAACAAAAACGTGCAAAAAATCGACAAACAAATTCTTCATTCGGCGCCTTCTTTGCCTGGCACCCGGGACGCATGCCCCTTCTGCCCCATCTAGTTTCGATCCTGATGGAATAATTTAAAAGCATTTCTTATCTTTTATGTCACTAGTTGAAACAACATTAGTAAAAGAGTGGGGCATGCATCTGATAATAGAAAAAATGCGGATCAAAGTTACCCTGGCTGACTGTATTTATAACTTGATATTAAATATTACGGCTAAGTTGGCTCTGTGTACTTCTGGTTTCAGAGCGCAAACACAACAAAAACCACAAGATTCCGTTGTCATGCTGATATGGACAGTGAATATAAACAGTTTTAACTGTATTTTAAAAATACTTTTACGATTCAGTTGTTGGTATCAGCAGCTTTTGGTGGACTGCATTCGAAAGCGTAGATTGCAAGAAAAAAATTCTGCACATTTCCAAACATCTGATAAAAACAGCAAAAAATGTAGAACGCTTCACGATTTTGCGTGTCATCCTTGCGCAGGGGCCATGCTAATCTTCTCTGTATCGTTCCAATTTTAGTATATGTACTGCCGAAGCAAATACACTCTATGTAGCGCTGTCTAGCTATATATAGAGTGAAATAACTGCTTAAATATTATAGTGGTGTGAATAGAATTTTTTTAACGTTTTTCATTCTTTATGTTTATTAGTTTTTATATGTAAAAATAATAAAATGTTGATTGTATGTTCTAGAGACCACCAAATTTAGTGCAAAAATCTCTTAATATTCGCGGATTTAACATTCACGAATTTCGATTATTCGCGAAATATAAAATGAGGAACACTTCAACATTCGCGAATTGAACTTGGTTATTCGCGAATTCAGTTTTATAAAGAATATTTATTTACAAATTATACTCACTTTGTTTTACCAATTCTATGAACTACGTGACAATGGATGGACACTTATTTACTTTATAGCCTAATGTATTACTGTATGGCCTAATTTGCAAGAACTTTACCCGTTGTGTTGAGGGAAACTAAAGATCAGTAATTTCCTTTACTTTTTGCAGATTTTTTCAATTTTCTAAATTTTCTGAAATTTTAATTTTTAATATATTGAAATATTCTCCGCAAAAATTGCCCGGGGAAATTTTAAAACATCAACAATAATTTGTTGAAAAAGCAATAGAGTCCAATTCTTCACCGATGAACAGTCTTAAATTTAAAATAGAAATCAAAGCCTCAACTTTTACTTGCATAAAAATCCATAAAATTAAAAACTATTCTGTCGAACAAACGCACATATTTTTTTTTTCCACCATGCACAGCAAATAAATTTTGTTGAATATGTTTATAATTACTCAAATTTATTTAAAGCGTGTACTTTTAATGTATAATGCTTATTACATATTTTTTTTAAACTTCAGTAGTTCTTTTCCTTAAAAAAAATAAATAATAATAATAATTAAAACATAAAACCCTTATATGTACGGGAAGATGGCCTTAACATTCGCGATTTTGATATTCCCGGATGTTTTCGGGAACCTAACCCTCGCGAATATTAACGGATTACTGTAAACAGCGTTTTAACAACAGGTACAAAGATCTTTAAAATGTTAAAAAGCTATTAAGATTTTTACGTATAAAACGTAATATTACGTATAAAACGTAATATTTTGCGTATAAAACGTAAAATTTGATCAAAATTTCAATTATTTATAGTTTGTTTTATTTTTTTTTAATTAATGTATTATTTCAATATTATGGGGTTTTTTTCCGTTCAAATTTTGTTTATGAATTTTTCATAAGCTCTTAAAAACTAAGGAAAAGTTGTGGGGTTTTTTGCTGTTCTTCTATTTCCTTTAAAATATTTTTACTGCTGTTGTTGTGGTTAAACTGTGTTAAAAATCATTATAACACGAAAAATAATAGTTCTATTACTACAATTTTTTAAATTATGTTTTGAAAATATATTCAGATGAAGTAGATTATTCTGATGTTGATTTATTAATTGCAGATTTTATGAGTTACACAGTTTCAATTTATGAATAGTTAACGTTTTTGGGGGGAATTTTCAGCGTTGTTTGTCTGTATTGTACCTATATCTTTTAAGATATAGATATCTCTGTTATTGGTATAATTTTTTTTTTTTTTTTTTTTTTTTTTTTTTTTTTTTGGTGTTGTTTGTTATATTTACTATGGAATTCATATATATTTTTTTTTAATTTTCAATAGTTTTAAATCTAAACAGTCTTTAAAAAATAGCATTTTTTTTTTTTTTTTTTTTTTTTTTTTTTTGCTTAATTTTCTGCTATTTTTTCAAATTAAGAAATCTACACATTTAAAAGACCAGGCTGTTTTTTTAGGCATTTGGCCTGAGATGTCTACAGAACAGAATTTTATAATTCTTTTTTCTGAACGACGTACTTTATTTGTAGATATGCCCGCACTCTCTATTTTCTAAAATAATTCCATTTTTAGATTTTAAATATAATTTAAAAAGTTGTTTTTGAGAATTTCTTCCTACTGATGGCAATCGGTTTACTTTCATTGTTGAAGAGAAGAAAAAACAAGTTGGAAATTGCACGTGAACGTAGCAAATGAGGTGCGTTCGTACGATAACGAAGTTTTAAAAATATTCAGATCTTGCTGGTATAGTAGAGCGTACTCCGGATACAGTATAGTACTCGAAATCTTTACGTTTCTGTAAATATGCAGGAAGTAATTTTTATTACACCTCAGCAACGTATATCTTATTCATAAAATGTGAAATAGTTTAATATAATTAAAACACGTACCAAGCCATGTTTCCTCGTATAGCATTATATAGTGGAATATTTTTGTGTGGCCCTGTAATTTAATAATAAAAATTCTTTGCATCACAGATTGTACAGAATGCATATTTTAGTATACATTTCATAGATTCATGCCAATTCTATTATGTTCGAATGAGTGTAACATCATTAAAATGCATTTGAAACTTTTCCCCCATTGACCGTAATGTAACGGAATCCTTTTGATTGTCCCTGTAATTGATCTATGCATCCGATTTTCATAACATTTGAAATGACTCGACAAAATTACGCAATAATTATATGTTTTAAATTTCAAACGATTAAAATGCATTTAAAACTTTTTTCCCTATTGACCGTAATGTAACGGAATCCTTTTGAATGTCCCTGTAATTGATCTATCCATCCGATTTTCATAAAATTTGAAATGACTCGACTAAATTATGTTATAATTATGTATTTTAAATTTCAAACGATCCGGTTAGGTAGTTTTTGCGTTGTTATATGCGGACAGACGGACGGACAGACAGACGGACGGACTGAGCGACAACAATAGGTGCTACGTATTTACATAATTACGAACGCACCTAAAAAGGAACAATGAGAAATATCATATCATTATGGATGCCAGTTTTGTATTACAATTTAAAATAACTATTTAAAAACATTTGAACAGAAAATGTCGTCATGATTTTGATTTTTTCCCGTTATTTCGCTGGTCTTGAGATTGAGACACTCATCTTAGAGGTCTTCAGTGGTTGAAAATCATGTCATAGTAAAAATAAAATGTGTGTTCCATGCGAAGTTTTTACTATGACGAACATGTCATCAAGTTTGGGAACATACAACCTCTGACAATAAGATTCGGTGAATACTCCTATAGCATTAACGTAGATGACATATTAACGAAAATTACTTTTCTGTCTTTCGAAATAGTCACCTCCCATAACTATGCATCGTTGGGATCTGCTATACATGTCCTGGAAACTTTGCAAAAAGTCTTCTTTTGGGATGGTGTTCAAAAAATTCGTCACCTTTCGTTGGATGTCAGGAATATCGCCAAATGTCTTTCCCTTCAAAGAGAGTTTGAGTCGTAGGAATAAGAAGAAATCTGGGGGATTGAGATCTGGCGAGTTTGGTGGATATTCAATTTGCACCAGCCCTTCATCAGCTATAATGCGCACAGTTAATCGGCAATCTTTCGTGAGTAATTTCCTCACTTTTTTTATTGTTTTCGGCACTGACGGATGTCGCCAGTCTTCCGTTTCAGAGGTTCTCAGAAACACTTTCACGGCCTTCTCGAAAACGGGCGAGCCACTTGTACACACATTTCATGGACAGTACTTGAACTGCATAAACACGTACCAGCATCGCATGAGTTTCTTTCGGTGTCTTGCCAAGTTTTTAAAAAAAAACTTTAAATTGATCTTTTGTTCGTTCATTTTTCCGTTCTCAGTTGAGAACCAACACACTAAACAAGCACTTTTTAAAACAAGTTTTATGCAGAACACAAACGACGCTACACTGAAACAAGAGGGGGGCAGACAGTCAATGGTTTACGCAGGCAGCATTTTTGCCGATCCCACCGAAGCTAGCATAGAGGGGGAAAATACGGGCTTCTGATTGGTTGAATAATTTAAAAGAGCAATTGTTAATTTTCAAATAAATTGGTCTGAATGAGAATGCACGTATTAGGAGCGTATATGGGTACATCATGTTAAAATAATAATAGTAATAAATGGCAATTTTTTAAAGTAACAGAACAATTGGGTTTGTAAATATTGCGTAATTGACACCGCAAAAAAGAAATATGATTGTTTGTAAGCAAATTGCTCTGAATGTGAATGCATGTATTAGAGGCATATATGTGCATATCATGTTAAAATAATAGGAAGAAATGGCAATTTTATCTTTATTATTTTCTAAAATACAGAACAATTGAGAACATCATTATTAACTTCTTTAATTATAATTTCAGAAAATATTTCTTTATCTACTAATAAATGTGCAAAATCAGAAGGATATTTATCAAAATTCATCTTTCAAAAGGTTTTCAAATAGAAATTTATGATTAAGAAAACGTAAACTCAAAAGTGAGCTAAAGCAAAGTGCTCTTTAAGCTAACCAACCAATCAGAAGCCCGTATTTTCTTACCTATGCTAGCTTCGGTGGGATCGGCAAAAATGCACGCAAGTGTAACGATTTGTTTCGCCAATGTTGCCAGATCGGCCATTCTGAATTCCTTGACCGAACTTTTTTGTCAGAGGGACATAAAATATTTTTAAAATAGTGAATATGGAAATAAAAGTATGCTAATTGCTATTGAAAATGAAATTGGAATTACCGAATTTTTTAAAGCCTTATAAACTGTAGTATTATTTTTGAATGTGCTTTCTGTGCTGTACTAGGAAAGGTACCCTTGATAGACGTGTTGAATTCCTAATAAAAAGCGAAATAATTTACCAGACATAATATATTATCCGACAATTTAGTATTATGTTTTATTCAACAGATACATTTCAGATCATTCAACAGATCACTTTTTTCAATTGAAAAATGCCAATTTAAAATAATTAATGGAATTATAGTACTAAATTTAAAGTATAAGTTATTCTTTAACTTAAAATGAAGATATTTACGAAGCTTGATGCAAATCCTTTTATTAGTTTTTAAGAAATGTTGCAAGCAGTCAAAGAAAGAGTTTTAAATTTTTTATCGGTAAAAAATAAAATGAAATTTCAATATAGAGTATTTAAAAGAATATTGTAAGTAGAACAGATATTATGTTTTCTATATTTAAAATTTTATTTATTGATGTTTCATAGGAACTGAGGAAAAAAAGTGAAATGTGACGACTTGCTAAATTACACCACCAGGTAAAAAGTAAGTCTTTTGAGACCCCTTAAACATTTTCTTTTGTCGAAATTTGCTTCTTGGGAAAGGAGGGAGAGGAGGGGGTTTAAAACTATTTATTTTTTTGAAACGTGATAATATCTGAAATTATTCAATTGGTTTTTTAAACACGATTATTCAATCGGTATATTATCTGTTATAATATCTGAAAGGTACTACTAGGTTATCCCGTCGACCAAAAAATTATCGCCAAACTATAAGATTAAATGCCAATAATGGATGATCGTGAATGTCACATTCAATGATATTAAATACGATTCACGTGTTTAAAATGTCATTGAGTTATTTTTATTTCGACTTTTTATTAATATTCTAATAATTATTTGTTTTTTCGTTATTTAAAATAAAAATTATGTCAATATGTATAATTTGGCTATTAGTTTGGCGATTTGTATAATTTGGCGAAATTGGTCGACGGGATAACAGAGTAGTACCATCTGAAATTCCAAAATATTTTACCACATTTTCTTTTATTTCTTTCTTTTCTTTTCTTTTCTTTTTTAGCTGTTACAGAATTCCCGTGTGTAGAGGATTATTAGTGAGTTAAACCTTAAACCTTTAAAAAGTTTATTTCTCGAAAATATAGAAAATATTAAAAGAGCTGTCATTTTTTAAATAAAACAAAAAAAAAAAATACATTGCCCACAGCTATTTATGTTAACATAGCAATGCGTCGCTGCTCTCAATATAAGCAATTGTTAAATGGCCATTTTAAAGTGATTTATTTCAAGATATTAAGAACGCGAATTTATTTTCTTAAACAAACTATGTCTGAAGAAAATGCATTTGCAGCATACGTTTAACATATTTAGCATCATTAAAAAAATGTTCATTGTAATAATAACTCGAAAAATAATGGTTTTATTACTGCATTTTTTAAAATTATGTATGTATATGTATTATATATTCAACTGAATTAGATCATTCTCATGCTGATTTATTGATTGCAAAATTTATGAGTTACACTGTTTCAATTTATGATTTGTCAATGTTTTTAGGGTAAATTTCAGCATTATTTGTCTGTTTTGTACCTATAACTTTTAAAACATTGTAATTGTACCAAAAACTTGAAAAATTCCAGTAAACAAACAATCTACGAAAACGATTCAGAAAGGGTGGGGGTTCTGCTGTTTTAACCCTTCGATTGCCAGTGGCATATTATTCAGACACCTTAAAGCTGTTCTCAAATCCAAATGGGTAACTTTATGACATAAGTTTTACTTCATTTTTGTATGGAAACGGAAACACATGAAGAAACTGGCAGGTGATCTTATTCACAAACAATGTAACCGACAAATGTTTTATGTACTTGTTAACAAAACTCTTCTACATTTTATATTATATCGGACACCCTAGGGTGTCCGATTGTTTAGATAGCTACAGAAATCTACAAGTTAGCGAGTAAACTGATATGAAAATGATATAATACATATTTTTAAAATTTATATGGTGTGAAATTTAAATTTTTATGATACTATAGTAATTTTAATATTATTACTTAATGTAAATTTTTAATTATCTGGAGGATCATAACTTTGATTTTTAATTATCTGGAGGATCATAACTTTGAACATTTAAGAAAGTAAAAACAAACTCACATGTTTATAATTATACAGAAATACAAGAATCACTGATTTAATTAGCCTATTTGGTATGCAGGAAATTATATAATAAATATACTCTACATTTTTGTTTGCATGAATCTATGTTTAATGCTTCGTGGGCAATGAATACTAATTAATACATTTAAGTAATAATCTTCGCTTTATATTGTCAGTGAAATATAGGATGGAAAAAAAAGTGAAGATTAGTAAAAAAGTGGTGTACAATGAAATAAACGTTTAGCATATGTCCGTGTAAAACAGAATTAAATGTTTCTTGAAACAAAAGAGCAACTGACATCACTAGAGCGAAAATGGCGATTAGTCTATAATGAGTAGCTGGGCTGCCTGTTTGTCCTACATTTTCTAACAAGAAATGCGAAATTCCAGTTGGTCGAAGAATGTAAACATCGATTCTAAACGTTGACTTGGACTTGGACGAGATAATTATCAGAGTGCCTGGAGAGATCAACTCCTTACCCCTAGTAGAGAAATGATACATGGAACAATTCAAGTCTTAGCCAAAGTCTGACAAACAGAACGTCAGAAACAAGGGAGGGGGAAGCCGGGTCCCAAAAAACAAAGGCCCTTTAAGGGCACCATACAAAATAAATAAAATAGATAAGAGTATAAGAGAAATAAAAATATTTACAAATATTTACAAAAGTATTTACAAAATAAAGACTAGGAGATGGTGAACGTTCAGGAAGGAAACCCCTATCAATGAGATAAAAATTATGAAAAATTATCCAGGGTCGATGTTTTCAGGGAGACGTAGGGTTGCTCGTGGTCGTCTCCAACGAGCATTTACATCATAATTTGAAATGTTATGCAAAGCAGGATTTGGGATAGAGGGAATGTTGTCAAAAAACTGTATGGCTTGATTTTTGATAACAGAATGAATAGGAGGAATATTAAGGTCTGAATGGATAACAGTATTTCTGCGATACCAAGGAGAGTGAACAATCCCACGGAGAGTCTTGTTTTGAACCACCTGAATTTTTTGCAGATTGGTTTTAACCACTGAACCCCAGATCTGAGCTCAATAAAGAAGTATGGGACGAAGTAGTGTTTTGTATAACAGTATCTAATTGCTCATACTCATCTCATGACTGTACAGGAGATGGACGAGATCTTTTTTTGCTTTGTAGAACTTCTGGACGGTATAGTCGATTTGCTTGCGCCAAGTGAGGGTGCTGTCCAGGAATACACCAGAATAGTTCACCTCCCGTCCGAAGCTAATGAAGGCGCTATCAAGAACGAGAGGAGGAGAGGTGGAGCGGTTACGAGTAAAAATAACGGCCTGAGACGTATTAGAGTTAATTTTAATTCGCCATTTGGTGAAGAAGCACTCAAGTTTGCGTATGTGTTGTTGTAGATACTCGTGCATAATAAAAAGATTTTTATCACGAGCCATCACAGTTGTATCATCGGCATAAATAGCCAACAACGTGTGTGGAGAAGTAGGAATGTCATATATAAATGTTGACTCATTCCAAGTGAATCAAATTGCAGACTCCTCTCTAGTGAAAGACTAATAAAGACTCTAATAAAGACTCCTCTCTAGTGAAATGCGTCGATTCAAAAGAATCGAACTTTAATTTACACTCAGTTTGGGATTTTGAGTCGAAAGTCAACTCAGAGAGTGGTAGGACGAGTTTAACGCAATGCTGCACGCACTTTTGCCGATGCCATCGAAGCTAGCATAGAGGAGAAAATACGGGCTTCAGAGTACTTTAAAGAGAATTTCGTTTTGACTCATTTTTGAGTTTATGTTTAATCATCCGTTTCTATTTAAAAACTTTTTGAAAATGGATTTTGGTAAATTTCCTTCTGATTTTGCATATTAATTAAGAAATAAAAAGAATGATTTTCAGGAATTTTTTATGCTCTTTAAATTATTCAACCAATCAGAAGTCTATATATTCTTTCTTATACTAGCTTCGGTGGGATCGGCAAAAATGCATGCTGGACTATGAGAGTCTAGTTAAAAGAGTAGATTTTCGAATCTTCGATTCTTCGACTCCACGAAAAATACTCGTTCCTTTCAGTATCGGATTTCAGTTATTCGGATTCGCGTTTGGTTGTTTAGAAAAGAACGAAAATTTGGTTGATATTGCATTGAGGTTTTGGGAAAGAAGAAAGCAATGTGGCTGTGGATTGCATGTATGATTAGAAATATAAATGTATGACTGAAAGGATAGGGTGAAACAGGGACTAGGGAAAGGCAACAGGGCATTTCGTGGAACATTAATTGAATTTACGATATACTTGTGCTGGATACCATAAACTGAAAGGACGATCAAGCAAAGCAACATATCTTTATATATTTTAATAAAAAAATGAAGTAGGAAAATTTTTTTCAACTGTTTTCATTTCATGCAATATAGAAAAAATAAACTTAGATGGAAGAGAAATAAAATTCTACTTTAGTAGCAGGTTCTTTAAAATTTACTAAATTGCTGAACTTCTTTTATATTAGATGTATGGTAGATAAAAGGATTATGCTGGATTTGTTTGTGTATTTATTGTTAGTATTTTAATTCTGCTTTATATTTAAAAAAAATGTTTCCAGATAACTTCTTCAATCCTGAGCCAATATTACGAGAGACCAGAAAAACCGGTTAAAATTATTATACAATATCTTCAAAGATGTAAAGTCTATATATCCATTTTTATGAAGCCACGTATTTAATAAAAAGGCCTAGAAATAATTTTAATAATTCTAGAAACATTTTAATTCATTTAACGCTGTTATTAAGTGTCTTCTCCAGGCGACATCAGAACTTAGGAGATTAATCTAAAAATGGATATAATTTAAGTGTATATTTATAAATACGTTATAGATACAATACGGTAGACTCCCTCAAATCCGCACTCCTAAAATCCACAACTCTCTAAAATCCGCACATATTTTACGGATGTAAACAATGAAACATTCAGTTCAGATGTAGGTGCAAAATTTCACTTTTTTAGTTTTATATCAGTTCCATATATTTTTCAATTTGTAATTTTTGTTGAGATTATTGAATTTGTGTTTGTTTCGTGAAGATAGAATAATTTATTTTTAAAAAAATAAAGATATTTCTGATAGCATTGGTAATCACAATCTTACCAACACCAAATATATTTATGTATTAATCAAACTTTTTTAGTTATTAAGTCTGGCTAAATCTGAAGTAATGCTACATTTTTTTATAATCTTGATGTGAATTAGTAATGTATCTTTATGAGGTAAGTTTCATTGAATAATTTAGGAAAAACATATTTCATCTTTATAATGAATATTTAATTGTACATTATTGATTATTAATTTGACCTTTGCTTTTAGTATTTTAATCATTTTAAAAATTATCTAATTTTTTATTATTTTACTTTATTACTTCTTTTAATATTTTAGCATATTGTAAGCATTCATTATACTTTTGATTTCATTATTATTTACATTCAAATTACTTTTTTAAAAATGTAAACAAAGCAATGACCAGAAATCCGCAAAATTCTAAAATCCGCAAAACCTCTGGTCCCAAGCTGTGCAGATTTGAGGGAGGCTACTGTATATATTTTTATATACGTTTATATGCGTATTTTTATTTAAGGTTATAATTTATGTTCTGCCAATCGATTTGTTTTTCCTGCTTCTTATTTAAAACTAGATACAGAAGTTAGTTTCAGAATCCCGTCCCTTCACTTTTTTCCGTATATACAGAGGCTGTGTGGAAGATCCCAATATATTATTACAGTTTTGAAAATAGAGTTTTAACACTTTACCGACCGGCAGCGCTTCGATGCCCTTTCACCGCCCGATCAGCCACAGACCGTCCTAGACACCGGCTTGGTTTCCGCCTAGACTGACGCGCAGGAATATATGCGATTTTCTTAAACTCTTTCCATTCATTTCTAAAGGCTAAAGCCAGGGCCTGTTTACCGAATAGGCCCATGAAGCCCGTGCTTACCCCCTGAAACACAAAAGGGCCCCCAAATACGTTTCAAAGCTATCTTTTAGAAGAAAAAAATACAATCAGAGTAAAAAAAAAAAAAAAAAAAAAAACTATATTCCTTGCGAAACTGTTTTTTTTTTTTACATATTTTGAAATCCAAATATTCTTAATTGTAGTTCTACATTGGTAAATGACAAAATTAATTGGTTATATATAATTATCTATATAATAAAATAGTCTTTCATATGGATGTAGGAAGTTAGTTTAAATTTAATATTAATAGTGTTATATTTACTCGAAGTTTTTATTATAAAATTTCAAAATATTTAAGCATACAAAAAATGGATTTAATAATAATTTAAAAAAAAAAAGTTAGTTGAGTAATAGGGGGGCCCCTGTCTGACATCGGGCTTCCCCTACTTCTAAGTCTTAAGCGGGCCCTGGCTAAAGCTTATAAAAAAAAAAGCACCTATTATCTGAATAAAGAATGCGAAATGCTTGCTGCTTGCTACTTGTCAATCTAACCTAACCAAATCTAACAGAAAGATCAAAAGTCGATTAATGGACGACCGGTCGGTAAGCGCTGGGGAGCAAACGTCGAATAATCGACGGCCGGTCGGTAATGTGTTAAAACGGAATAATTCAAAAAACGAAAAACATCAGAAAAGAACCTTTTTCATTTATCTCCACCCTCAACACCCTAGGTGGGCGGAGCACAGTTATGTTCCAGGTGAGGAACATTGATCTTTTCTCTTTCGGAAGAGTTCTGAATAAATAAACTTATCTTAGTCCTTTTCTTTTTTTTTTTTTTTTTTTTAATGTTTATAATCTTCATTTATGCAAAATGCGGTAGGCTACGATGTTTATGCTTTTAATGAACCTTTGTTTGTTGTATGTAAATGTTTCAGTTATAATTAGTATTATTAATCCATATTCCATGTAATGGAGGCATAAAAATCTAAAAAATGATAACTAGTAAAAGTAAAATCTTCTGCGGAATCGCATTGGAAAGAAAAACGAGTTGGAAATTGCACGCGAACGTAGCAAATGAGGTGCGTTCGTACGATAACGAAGTTTTAAAAATATTCAGATCTTGCTGATATAGTAGAGCGTACTCCGGATACAGTATAGTAGTCGAAATCTTTACGTTTCTGTAAATATGCAGGAAGTAATTTTTATTACACCTCAGCAACATATATCTTATTCATAAAATGTGAAATAGTTGAATATAATTAAAACACGTACCAAACCATGTTTCCCCGTATAGCATTATATAGTGGAATACTTTTGTGTGGCCCTGTAGTTTAATAATAAAAATTCTTTGCATCACAGATTGTACAGAATGCATATTTTAGTATATATTTCATAGATTCATGCCAATTCTATTATGTTCGAATGAGTGTAACATCATTAAAATGCATTTGAAACTTTTTCCCCATTGACCGTAATGTAACGGAATCCTTTTGATTGTCCCTGTAATTGATCTATGCATCCGATTTTCATAACATTTGAAATGACTCGACAAAATTATGCAATAATTATATGTTTTAAATTTCAAACGATTAAAATGCATTTAAAACTTTTTTCCCTATTGACCGTAATGTAACGGAATCCTTTTGAATGTCCCTGTAATTGATCTATCCATCCTATTTTCATAAAATTTGAAATGACTCGAGAAAATTATGTAATAATTATGTATTTTAAATTTCAAACGATTCGATTGGGTAGTTTTTGCGTTGTTATATGCGGACAGACGGACGGACTGAGCGACAACAATAGGTGCTACGTATTTACATAATTACGAACGCAC
This sequence comes from Maratus speculifer, assembly GCA_964019185.1. NCBI lineage: Eukaryota > Metazoa > Arthropoda > Arachnida > Araneae > Salticidae > Maratus > Maratus speculifer. The sequence continues at coordinate 114,077,323 of OZ025301.1, forward strand.
CTAAAAAGCACCTATTATCTGAATAAAGAATGCGAAATGCTTGCTGCTTGCTACTTGTCAATCTAACCTAACCAAATCTAACAGAAAGATCAAAAGTCGATAAATGGACGACCGGTCGGTAAGCGCTGAGGAGCAAATGTCGAATAATCGACGGCCGGTCGGTAATGTGTTAAAACAGAATAATTCAAAAAACGAAAAACATCAGAAAAGAACTTTTTTCTTTTATCTCCACCCTCAACACCCTAGGTGGGCGGAGCACAGTTATGTTCCAGGTGCTTAGATTTATAAATGACATTCATTCATATATATAGAAAAATTGCACATACTGTCAATTTATTTAGAGCCAGATTTCCAGACCAACCCAGACCGAGTGAATGCAATTTCGGCACAATATAAAGTTCGATATTCCGGCCCGTACAAAAGTCAGTTCGGCAAAAATAAGTTTCTGCAAAAAATTGCGATTTTTTTTTGTCTAACACACAATTAAGAATGTTTTTTAAAAATACTTCATGTATATTTATGGGGAAATTTTACAACACTTTTTTATTATTATGTGTTCGCAAGAGAGAAAAAACACAACAGTAGCAGCAACGTTAATGATTACTTAAAATTTTAGACTTTTCAACATTTATTGGAAAATTAATGTAGTTTAAAAGAAAAGAAAAATAGTGGGTTAAATATCATAACTTTTCAAGCTGTATAATAAAAAGTAGAGTTTTGAAAATATTCACAGTAATTGATTCAGGTTAAAATATGAAGAAGCAACTTTCTGACACATTATTGAATGCATTTTTGTTCGAAAATAAGTAAAATTGACTGGTGTTTTTATTCAAGAACTATGTAACCTAATGGAGCTTTCTATTTTTTGGTAAAATATATTTAAAAACCTTTAAAGTTTCAGTTTTGTATCAAATTTCGATATTTTGTTTCACGGTCAAGGAAAAAAGCTGTCATTACGTGACAAAAACCGCATTTTACTTCATAAGCAATTTATTTATTAACCGAAATTTCCAGGCCCGAGCCCTGCCCGGCCCGAACGAAAAAAATATTGGCCCGGCCCAGCCGAAAAAACAGTTAAAAATTCGGCTCGAACCCGGCCCAGCTCGATTTACTTCATATAGAACATTGATCTTTTCTTTTCCGGAAGAGTTCTGACCAAAAAAACTTATCTTAGTCTTTTTTTTTTTAATGTTTATAATCTTCATTTATGCAAAATGCGGTAGGCTACGATGTTTATGCTTTTAATGAACCTTTGTTTGTTGTATGTAAATGTTTCAGTTATAATCAGTATTATTAATCCATATTCCATGTAATGGAGACATAAAAATCTAAAAAATGATAACTAGTAAAAGTAAAATCTTCTGAGGAATCGCATTGGAAAGAAAAAAAAATATGTTCCCTTTCGGTAGATGTAAATATTTAATATATTTTTTTCTCGCGTACTATTGTATTCATTTCGCATGGATGCAAAGTTTAAAAGAAATTCGCAGTTTTCAATTAAAAAAAAAAAAAAAAAAAAAAAAAAAAAATCCGTCATAATCATTTTTTTTAATGTGTTTAACTCTATTTTAATAAGCCTAATAATCTACGATTCTTTAAAAAGAATGAATTTTAATGTTTTGTTGTAGAATAATGACGACTTAAAAGAACATGCCTTTTTGGTAAAAGTTTTTAGACCAAGCCAAATTTTACTGATTTATGAATAGACTTAACCATGTCGAGAAAAGGATTTTCATACGGGATGATATTTCAATAGGAACTGATTATTTTGGTCCGTGAAGACTAGGAAGAATGAAATCAGTCTCGACTTCGTACGGTTAATGTACGTCAGAACCGGCCCGATACTCCAGAAAAAAAAAATTAAGCCCTGGCCCGAATACTGTTAATGGGAATCGACCCGAACCGACAGGGCCCGCCCCGTGCAGATCTGTAAAGCATACTGTGAAATATTGCAACACGCGAGTAGCTTAATCCATGAAGCTCACTCGCTGTTTTAAATAATATTTTTGAGTTCCACATTGATAGATGAGGAGTGATTAATTTATATATAAAAGTATTCTTTTAGAAATTAGTGGTGTAAAACATTCAATATAACTGAGGTATTTTCTATGAAGTGTGTGTGTGTGTGTGTGTATATATACAGTAGAACCCCGTAAATTCGGACCCCGTTAATCCGGATCTCCGGATAATCCGGATTGATTCGGTCATTTTTTTTTTCAACTTTGAGAATCGATTGGCTAATTTCCATAACATTAATTTGTTTCATCATCATATTCTGAATTTAAAAAAACTTTTTCTGAAATCTTTTCGGAAGAATTAAGCAAAGTAAACATTTTTACTGTCTGTAATTATTCAATAAGTTTAATACACTATATTGCCATTGATTATGGGACACTTGCGATTTTAGACATTTTACTAAATATCTAGAAAAATACATGAGGAATCATCTCGAAACTCTTAGTTTATAAATGTAATAGTATATGTCGTACATCTCCGTGAAGGTTTTTTACCGAAACTCCAAAGGGGGCCGTCAACAAATTAAAAAAGAATGAGTATCTTTTGAATAACCCTGTCAAAACTATTGTAGCAAAAGAGCTCAAACTCTAGATTGTAATTGAATGCCTTATTGTAATATGCCTTATTCATTTTTATGCAAATAGCATGCATACTCGCAGAGTAATTAAGGTTTTTATAAAAATCATCCCAAATTTTTCCAAGTTTTTTCCTTATAATTTTCAGAGTTCTTAATGTAAAATATTATTTTTTTCAGAAAATATAACAAACAACATTGCACACAGTACCCTGTAATCAGAATTAAAAAATAATAAAAATTGTATAAAAAATGAGTTGGTTAACTAAATAATTTTTTACTGCGCATGCGTCAACGATATCAAAATTTCATTTGCATATTATGTTAGCTAAATGTATAGAGCAACTTTTGTGAAAGTCACAAAATCATAACTTGAAAATTCTGACAATAATCGTCAATTGAATAAGTCGAAAATTCGTTATTCTCAAAATGAAGCAAAAACAAGAGGGGTTGTATCCATATATTCATTGATTAGTGTCAATATAGAACACACAATATGGGATGTACTACTGCATTTGGATAAAATCCCTCATTTTTTTGCTTCATTTTGGAAACAACGGATTTTGTCCTTTTTCTATAGACGATTACTTTCAGAATTTTCAAGCTATGATTTTGAGACTTTTACAGAAGTTGCTCTATACATTTAGCTAACACAATATGCAAATGAAATTTTGATATCTTTGACGCATGCGCAGTAAAAAATTATATAGTAAACCTACTCATTTTTCATACAATTTTTATTATTTTTTAATTCTGATTACAGAGTACTGTGTGCAATGATTTTTGTCATATTTTCTGAAAAAAATATTATTTTATATTAAGAACTCTGAAAATTATAGTGGAAAAACTTGGAAAAATTTGGGACCATTTTTATAAAAACCTTAATTACTCTGCGAGTGTGCATGCTATTTGCATAAAAATGAACACAGTGTATTACAATAAGGCATTCAATCATAATCTAGAGTTTGAGCGCTTTTGCTGCATTAGTTTTGACAGGGTTGTTCAAAAGATATTCATTCTTTTTTAATTTGTTGACGGTCCCCTATGGCGTTTCGGTAAAAAATCTTCAAGGAGATGTATGACGTATACTATTATATTTATACACTAAGAGTTTCGAGATGATTCCTCATGTATTTTTCTAGATATTTAGTAAAATGTCTAAAATCGCAAGTGTCCCATAATCAATGGCAATATAGTGTATAAAGGTGATTTCTGTAAGTATGTTTCATTTTATTCCATTTTTTTCTTATTCTCCGGATAATCCGGATTTTCGATAATCCGGATTGGGTCTGGTCCCAGTTAATCCGAATTATCGGGGTTCTACTGTATATATATATATATATATACATAACCATTAATTGTATTACAATATATGAACCATTGAATTTAATAACTTATACCACATTGAACACGGAGCGAAAAATAAGTAATTAAAAGGAATACAAATGGAATTTGTAGAACCAAAGCAGAATCTTCGGGCCCCAAATACTTTGGAACTACAAATGAAGTGTGTGGTTTCATCTTCGTATTTGCCATGAGACCCATCGTGTAACTTGCCAGTATCTAGAATTTTGCTGAGTACTGCCATAATATAATGCTATAACAACAATAATACATAAAAATATTTGAGGAAATTGTAAAAAATTAATAAATAAAAATTATAATTAAGTAAATTAGTAACTTGACTGTACATATATATATATATATATATATATATATATACATACAGGGTGATTCAAAATAACGTGGACAAATTGATATGACAAATCAGTCATACGACAAGGATAAAAAAAAATCACATAGAAACATAGTGCCGCAAACCACTTATTGAGTCACAAATACAGGGTGTTTCATCCTAACTCAATTTGGGTTGACGGTAATAAATTTCAGAAAACTGCAGTATATTATAATAAAACATTTAATAGACATTCTTACTTTTGCTTTAAACAGGGTTGGGTTTCCGACGTCAGAAACTGGTTTTGGTTTAAACCGTCAAAAACTGGTTTAAACCGCAAAAACTGGCTTAAACCGTCAAAAACGTGTAATGCGCTTTAAACATTTTAAGAACAAGAGAGAAACATTGAGTAATTTTTTATTTAAAATTAATTATACTGTAATTTAATAATTACAAAAAAATTAAATTACTTTAATTGCAATAAAACATTGTTTTTCAGATTGTTCAAACAGTAGAAAATGATTTTGTACAGTAAATAATCTGGATCAATTTTACCCCACAGCATCCTATAGCACTTAACCAATTTAGCACATTTATTTACACCCAGATGGCGCCTGGTGCATGTAAAATCCGTCGTGGGTGCAAAGTTCTCCAAGTTACCTGTGAATTATACCTCTAAAGGTGCCTTGCCAGGTGAAGGTCTCGTCATCTGATCAAGGCTCTAAATTACGAGACCATCTTGCGAAGCCATTTGCAGTTCAAACAACAGGATGTACCATTAATTAACAAGCGAAACAAAGTATGCTCAACGACAAGCAAATACTGCAGAAATGATGGCATGCGAAGCAAAGTTTATTGCCACTACGTGGCAATTAGGCGGTCGTCCGCCCCGATACCAGGTATCTAACCCGTTAAGCTGAGAAAACTCGGCAGGTAGGGGCCTGGTCATCGGTTAGAAAGAAAGAGTTTAGAGTGTATGAAGCCAAAGTTACAAAATACTCTCTCAATTGGTGCTAAGCTAGCAGGGCTTGATAGCAGAAGCATTGCTAGTTGAGCAAGTTTGGAGGCAGGCCAAATTTTCAGATTTATGACATTTTTTTTTTCCTTTTTTTTCCAGAAATGATAATATACAATACAGTAAAAGTGAATTTTTAATATTACATCTAATATTGTGTATTTGTGACAGATTTTTAATGTGAAATTTTACAGATCAGTGTAGTATTTGAGGTTTCTGACGAGGTTTTTGACAAGAGGTTTTAGCCATGACGGTTTAAACCACGGTTTTAACCGGATAAAACCGTACACTGTCAAAAACTTACCAACCCTGGTTTTAAATCTGATAATACCAAACAAAAGTTGTAGAAGTTTGCATTATGCGCACCAGCAATACACACTTGCACCTCACATTTTGGACTGTCATAAGCAGTTTATACGGTATGATCGATTGCTTGAGCAATATGTTTTTCCAGATCTTTTTGAAACGTTATTACATTTCACACAAAATAAGGTACATATCGTTCCATTTTCATTACAATGTTTTTATTTTCCTCGAAATTATTACTTTCAAACCGGGTGTATCTAGAATAAAAAACCCTGTATTTGTGACTCGATAAGTAATTTGGGACCCTATGTTCCTATGTGATTTTTTATCCTTGTTGTCGTTTATATCGTTTATATCGTCATATCGTTTTGTCCATACTTTTTTTTTAATCACCCTGTATATATAATCTAGTGGTATTCACTGCCATTGCACGTCCGTGAAGTTCATTTTATACGACCACACAACTGAATATAAAATTTTAATCTTTCACATTGCATGATTTTTATTTTTTTTTTTATTTTATTTTTTTTTTGGGGGGGGGGGGGGGAACTTGGTTTAGAATTTGCTGTATGCATTGCTTAAAAGTTATGTATAATGGACTTTGCAATAAATAAAATTTCAATTAATTTAATTTATTTAAAGAAACAATTTTATTGTTCTTGTTTTTCATTTCAAAATACTAGATTTTCTAATCATCTAACTATAAAAATACGTTTTTAAAGCGGTTTTTTACTAACTTTCTTCTGAATTGAGAAATATTTAAGATATTAGTGTGAAATATATTTAAGAACATGAAATAAGATGATATTGAAGCTACCTAAATACTAAAATTTTAAAAGTAGTATATGTTGCTTCTGAATGATAATAATTAAGTGATGATATTAAAATTAAAAATTAACGTTGAACCTACTTACTGAAATTGTATTCTTTCAATAATAAAAAAATTCTTATGAAAGTTGCAAATTCTCAAGCCTTTTAAAAAGGTAATTAGTATTCATTTAAAAATTGCAGAAAATTATATATATATATATATATATATATATATATATATATATATATATATATATATATATATATATATATGATTATTATTATTATTATTTGGCTGTAAAATATTATGTATAAAAAGCATCTTTAGTTTTATTATTATTATTATTATTATTATTATTATTATTATTGTAAAATTCACAAATATTACAGTTTAATAATGTTATAGGCTCTACATTGCTTTTTTAAATACAAAAGGTAATAATGAAAATTTTCTTATAACATTTTAATTTTGCACAATCAATACATTTTTATAAGAAATGCTACTTAAGAAAGTTTATTATTGCAATCTCTATAAATGTCAATACAAATGGTTTCTAAAACTATAGATTCTTACAAAAAAAAAAAAAAAAAAAAAAACACACAATCAATACATTTTTATAAGAAATGCTACTTAAGAAAGTTTATTATTGCAATCTCTATAAATGTCAATACAAATGGTTTCTAAAACTATAGATTCTTACAAAAAAAAAAAAAAAAAAAAAAAAAAAAAAAAAAAAAAACACAATCAATACATTTTTATAAGAAATGCTACTTAAGAAAGTTTATTATTGCAATCTCTATAAATATCAATACAAATGGTTTCTAAAACTATAGATTCTTACCAAAAAAAAAAAAAAAAAAAACCTTTGTAATGTACAAATTTCACGACAGACGCCTACAAAAAATATTCTTAGGGACCGGGGGGGGGGGGGGAGAGGGTTCATGAATTTGTGACAGTTTGTGACAAGGGGATGGAAGAGGGTAAAAAGAAATGTGACATCACACATTTTTGGTTAAAATAACAACATTTAAATTCAGTAGTTTAAATTATTAAGCATGACGTTATTTTAATATTAAAATATTTTGTGTTCATAAATATAAGATTTCAAGTCAAATACCGTATTTACTCGTGTATAAGGCGCACTCCTACTTTACGAGTAAAAATGGCGATTTCTTAAAATCTCGTGTATAACGTACACCATAAATTTGATACGCTAATGAAGAATGACCAAATGAATTTCAGTAAAAAAAAAAAAGTCGAAACAAACATTATATCAGACCAGAAAACAAGACGAAAATGCATTTTTAGACTTCCGGTTGTAAGAGAATGACGGGAAATAGGAATGAGTGACGGTAAAGAGAATTGCTAATTAGCGTTTAGATAATGTCGCTAGCTCTGTTGTATAAAAAACTGCAAGGAGTGAAACAAATATGCAGTAATACTTCAATTGAATAACTTTAATATCTTCTTTGAATAATTTCTTGTTTCGCATGTATATCGTTCCACTGCATCCAACAGTAAAAAATTATTCCGTGCATAAGGCGCACCTAGGAGTATTGCCCTAATTTTTTGAAAAAAAAAGTGCGCCTTATACACGAGTAAATACGGTATGTTAAATTCTATTTCAAATTCCAAAATACTACTGTTTTTACAAAATACTACTGCCCTCCCATTTTATTTTATCATTATAATAGTCTATATTTATTATTTTATAGTTGTTGCAAATCTCATTTCCAGCAAAATACGAATCATTTTTAATGTTCAGCTCAATAGAACACATAGATAAAGTTTAAAAATAAAATTTAAAATGTGATCTAAAACGCAGTGCATTGTTTTTGAACTTCAAGTATATGTATAAAATTGAAGCTGGTGTTATACACAATTGAAGTGAAAAAACTTCATTAAACACCATAAAATAAGTTAACCGCGCAAGGCCTTTCGAAAGAACTTAGTCTTTCTTCGTCAGGCGTAAAAAAGACGTGCGTCTACAATGAATGTAGCGGCAAGGCTGAAGAGGAATGCGGGAGGAAGAGGGGGCAAGCAGAAGGAACAGCCAATAGGAAAGTAGAAGGCAACAGCCAATCACGGAAGAGCATAAACAAAACTAGATAAACAATGAAGGAGAGGAAAGGAAGAAGGGGGGAAGGGAAATGGGAGAAAAGGGGGGTAAATTAAAAAATTAACTAAAAGGAGAGATTAAAATGAAATAAAATGTACGCAAAAAATTTATAAATTAGTAATAATAATAAATAAGGAAAAAAAATTAAAAATAAAAATAAAAATACATAAAAATAAAAATAAAAATAAAAAATTGTTTACGATTATAAACACACATATGTGAACCTGAAAATTGTATACATAATATAAAATAATAATAATAATAATAATTAAATTAAAAACTTATTTATGAAGCAGTGCTGAAAAGATTCTTCCAGGCAACGGAGAGCGTTTTAGAATCAGTTTTTTCACTTCAATTCAAGTATATGTTTACGCAGTATAGTATGACATGTGACAAGAGGGGGGAGGAGGTAAAGTGAAGTGTGATACATTGTGACAAAGGGCGAGAGGGGAGGCAAAAATAGGAAGAAAAGCGCGATACAGTGATGGTAACTTGTGAGAACTTTTCCACATTTCAGGGGAAAACAGAGGTCTGTGGGGGGAAAAAGAATTTTTGTGGTTTTGTGGGTAATTTCAATGTTTTTGAATTTTTTTTTATATCAGCAGATATTTTTTTTTTTTTTTTTCTGAAAAAGCAAGAGATGTCGTGTCATCATTTATGGACGGCCTTTTACGCCGAAAACTGTAAAAATATGCGTTGCACAACTTCCCGTTCGCTTTGATCAATATTACAAACTTCGTCAGACATGCCAAGTCGACAGATGTCTCGAAATGTCCAAACAATCATATTGTATTTAGGAATGTCAATAGATATTCCTGAATGTTATAATAGTATAGTACCATTTTTTACTGCTTTGGTCAACGTAAACTAAATATTAAAAATAAGGCATTAAAAAAAAAAAAAAAAAAAAAAAAAAAAAGACACCTTTATAAAATTTTATTGTTTGCACTAATTTTCCTGTATTACAATAATGTTACAAGCAATGCAAAATGAACTCTTTCAAAACAAATTTGAAGTTATGTCTGTGAATATCGGCTGTGAATAATGGGGCTGATAACTGTGGCTGATCGTTCTTTAAGTACGGTATGTCCCCATTTTTTCTGTTACTCGTATCTAAACTTACAGATAATCTCGTTGCCATGCTTGTCAACTGGCAGGATTTGGAGTGGTATAAAGCCAGTGGCTTTATGCCTCATGATCTAAGCACTTGCGTCTTAAAATAAAAACAGCTACAAATAAAAAGATATTTTAAAGCTGATAGTTTAGAGCAAATAAGAATTTTTAAAACTTGCTGTGATAAAGATATCTGTTACACTTATCTGTAAAGTATGGTTTATACAGCCCCGTTATTTTGAATTTTGATTTAATATATTGTATATAAAATTAATTTTAAGCCATTCATTTCTTCAAAAAATAAATAAATAAATAAATAAATAAATATATATATATATATATATATATATATATATATACAGGGTGGTCATAAAAAAACTTTGCCGATATACGGAGCTCTAGCGGCCAGTCCGCTCAACCGATCGAAATGAAATTTCAGATATAGCTATTCAGAGGTATGAGCTCGAGATTCTGTGAACGACAACAAAATGGCGCTCACGGTTACGGTTATAGTTACAGAAACTCGAAATTTTCCAATGGCAACACCCATTTTTTTCATCGCAAAATGCTCAGCGCATGCGAAAACCCTAAAGAGCGTTGGAACCGTACGTGTATCTCAAGAAACGGACATGTTATGCACGCACAAAAAACCGTTCTGAGAATCCTCCCCCTCCCCCATAAAAAACTCGATTGGGGCGCAAGGAGGAAATTTGCATATGACACAGAGGCAGTAAACTAATCTGTGATTACAATACAGATAGGAGAAACTAAAACTTTTATTTTGATTACACATTTTCCACATGGAAGTCATCACAGGCAATTAATAGTGATGGCACCCATGTGGAAAATGTGTAATCAAAATAAAAGTTTTAATTTCTCCGATCTGTATTGTAATCTGAGATTAGTGTATTGACTCTGTGTCATATGCAAATTTCCTCCTTGCGCCCCAATCGAGTTTTTTCTATGGGGGGAGGATTCGCAGAACAGTTTTTTGTGCGTGTATAACATGTCCGTTTCTTGAGATACACGTACGGTTCCAACGCTCTTTAGGGTTTTCGCATGCGCTGAGCATTTTGCGATGAAAAAAAATGGGTGTTGCTTTTGAAAATTTTCGAGTTTCTGTAACTATAACCGTAACCGTGAGTGCCATTTTGTTGCCGTTCACAGAATCTCGAGCTCATACCTCTGAATAGCTATATCTGAAATTTCACCTCGATCGGCTGAGCGGACTGGCCGCTAGAGCTCCATATATCGGCAAAGTTTTTTTTTGACCAACCTGTATATATATATATATATATATATATATACATACATATTGTAACATAAAATCATAAATATATGTGTATTTCGTGAAAAATTGTATTACGTATAAATTAAAAAACGTATAAATTTGCCTCGTAAATTTATTATTAATAATGGGCATATCGATATTTATCATTATTATTATTATTATTATTATTATTATTATTATTATTATTACTATTATTATTATTATTATTACTTGGTGTCGAATAATGACTTTATGTTTATTTAAAAACAAACGACCCACTTTTGAAACAGAAGTTGTATTCTTTCAATAATAGAAAATAAAATTCTTATAAAAGTTGCAAATTTGAAAGCATTTTTAAAATGTAATTAGTATACATTTAAAAATTGCAGAAAATGATATTTTTTACTGTAAAATATCATGTATTGAAAGCATCTTTAGAATTTTTTGTTTTAATTATTATAAAATTTACAAATATTACAGTTTAATAATGTTATAAATTCTACATTGCTATTTTAAATACAAAAAAGTAATAATGAAAATTTCTTATAACGTTTTTATTTTGCACAATCAATGTATTTTTATAAGAAATGCTACTTAAGAAAGTTTTCTTTTGCATTCTCTATAAGTTTTATTACAAATAGATCTAAAACTGTATATTCTTACAAAAATATTTTATAATGCACACATTTCACGACAGACGCCTTCAACAAATACTCTTATGGCGAAAACCGTAGAAATAGGCGGTACAGATTTTTACTTACCCATCATACGTAGTATAGGGTAAGTCTTGCAATCGTTTTGAAAATCGAAAAAAAAATTTTGACGGATTTACACGTTTTAGATAGTGGAGATTCCGAAAAACATATTTTTAGAAAAAAAAATTTGCCGTCCGTCAGTTTGTCAGTCTGTCTGTCTTTAAACGCTCTATCTCCCGAACAAATTGAGATAGAGACTTGAAATTTTGTATGTAGTTAACATGTAAGAATGGGACGAAGCCTATTGAATATCAGCAACCTCGATTATCCGGAACTATTTTTTTCGGACTCTCGAAAAATTTGTTCTGATGAAAGGTATATAAAAATTTTCGAATTTTTTTGTTCTAAGGAATGGACGTAAAAGGCAATAAAATAACACACATTTTGCATATAAAACAAAGTCGATCAGATTATTAGTGGCCGAGATATTTGTAATCCTGTTTTCCACATTCTTCGATTTTTCATGACCCTGTATTTCATTCAAATTTCAATTCAGAGGTATATTTTAATTGTAAATAAGAAGCTTAATCCGACGCAGTTAATTGTTAGTTAATAAAATTATTATGTTTGGAGTTATAAGGATGTTTCTTTTACGCAGTTCGGTACTACTTGAGTAGTTTGGCGTTTTATATAATTTGTCGAAATTGGTAATCAGCATTTCTTTAATATAGCATTACTATGTATATTAACAATATTTAAATTTTGTTTATGAATTGCAATGCATTGCATAAATAGTTTTCACATGTTTTATTTTCATATACATATCCATTATGGGTAAGTATTACGGTGGCCCCCCAACGACTAGTTTTCGCTCGCTTTCAACATTACGAACTTCGTCAGATATGCTAAATGTAAACAGATGACAAATATAGTGATATGCCCAAAAACTCATTCTGTTCTTGGGAATGCCGAAAGACATACCGGAAAAATTATATTAGTAATATAATTTTCACAAATCTTTTCAATGTAATTATTGCAAAATTCATAAATATTACAATTTAATAATGTTATAGATTCTACATTGCTATTTTAAATACAAAAAAGTAATAATGAAAATTTCTTATAACGTTTTTATCTTGCACAATCAATGTATTTTTATAAGAAATGCTACTTTTAAGAAAGTTTTCTTTTTCAATCTCTATAAGTTTTATTACAAATGGATCTAAAACTGTATATTCTTACAAAAATATTTTATAATGCAAAAATTTCACGACAGACGCCTTCAACAAATACTCTTATGGCGAAAACCGCAGAAATAGGCGGTACAGAATTTTTTCGCTCGCTTTCAACATTACGAACTTCGTCAGATATGCTAAATGTAAACAGATGACAAATATAGTGATATGCCCAAAAACTCATTCTGTTCTTGGGAATGCCGAAAGACATACCGGAAAAATTATATTAGTAATATAATTTTCACAAATCTTTTCAATGTAATTATTGCAAAATTCATAAATATTACAATTTAATAATGTTATAGATTCTACATTGCTATTTTAAATACAAAAAAGTAATAATGAAAAGTTTCTTATAACGTTTTTATTTTGAATAATCAATATATTTTTATAAACAAAAGCTACTTAGGAAAGTTTTGTATCGCAATCTCTATAAATTTCACTATAAATGGCTCTAAAACTAGATTCTTACAAAAAAAATTGGTAATGTACAAATTTCACGACAGACTCTTAAACAAATAATTTTGCATCGAAAACCGCAGAAATATGTGGCCCAGAACTTTCCGTTTGCTTTGATCAATATTAGGAACTTCATCAAAGATACTAAATGTCGACAGATATCTTGACATTGTGAAAAAAAATTATTATTATTAGGAATGTCGATAGATATCCCTGAGTGTTATAATAGCAAAATCATTTTTAAAACCTTGGCCAACGTAAACTAAATATTAAAAAAAAAAATCAAATTTTCTCAAAAAAAAAAAAAAAAAAAAAAAAAAAAAAAAAAACGCATATAAAATTTTATTGTTTGGATTTATTTTTCTGTATTATAATAGGGTAATTCCATGAGTACATGTCGTGTAAATCACATGCTACGATTTTGATACCAGTATTCTAGAACGGAAAAATGTGATTTATTTTATCAGAGTTATTTTTAATTGAATAAAACCATGCAGACCTTTGGAAAATAACGATGGCTAACAACTTAGCACTTACTAGCAATGTGACTCACACAAGTACTCATGGAAATACCCAATAATGTATAAATAATGAAAAAAAAAACCGCATATAAAATTTTATTGTTTGGATTTGTTTTTCTGTATTATACAGTGTTTCCCCCAGGACAAGAGCGCACAGGCTTTCGACCAGTAAATTTTTGATCTTCCACCAGTAAATTTTTGAAAAGAAATGTTCCCCTTATTTTTGGCATTAATTCTGTATCTTTAAGAATTTAAATAAGAAAAAACCTTCTGCTAACATTTACCGGTGGACGTTTCCCCGAAGGCCTGTGCGCCCTTCTCCTGGGGGAAACACTGGTATTATAATAGGGTAATTCCATGAGTACATGTCGTGTAAATCACATGCTACGATTTTGATACCAGTATTCTAGAACGGAAAAATGTGATTTATTTTATCAGAGTTATTTTTAATTGAATAAAACCATGCAGACCTTTGGAAAATAACGATGGCTAACAACTTAGCAGTTACTAGCAATGTGACTCACACAAGTACTCATGGAAATACCCAATAATGTATAAATAATGCAAAAAAAAAAAAAAAAAAAAAAAAAAAAAAAAAAAAACGGCTGAACTCTATTTAAACAAATATTTGAAGTTATATCTGTGAATATTAGCTCATGCTGTAAATTTGACGTAAGACATTCACTGACTTTTGAAATATTGGCTAATATTGTGTAGGTAATAAGGCCAATATCATTCTATTTACTGGGAAGTGATTATTTAAGGGGGTTCCGGGGGCACATTTTAAAATAATTTTTATTTATTGAGTTAAGGTTTTGAAGTTATTTTATTTTATTTTATTTTTTCGATGGTTTACCATATTGTTTGTAAACAAAATCACATGATAGAAATTTCTTGTAACGTAATAAAAAATAATAATTAAAATTTATTAAAAATGTGGGGTCATTTAAAATCGTTATAACTCAAAATAATTGTAGGGGTTTATTTGTTTATTTGTTTATATTTAAATAAACAGAACTATCTAAATCTGAATATTTATTCAGCATTTTAAAAAATATTAATTAAAAAAAAAATATTTAAAGTACAAATTTGGAAAAAAAGGATGTAACTTATTTTAAAAAAACATGTTTTCAAAAATAAATATATTTTTTCAAATTTGTTGAATCAAAATTAAAGTGAAACAATCAAAAAAGACATGTCGCAAGTTTAAAGCATTTAAATTTGACGGTTCTTGAGTTATCACAATTTAAATCCGAAAAGTTGTTTTTTTTCATTGTCCATAAAATTAATATTTCCTCTTCTAATTAAGATAAAAGCATGATTCAAACATAATTTAAACATTTAAGAGGGGGGGGGGAAGCAGAAAATTGTTTAATGCAATAATTTTTTTTTTTTTTTTTTTTTTTTACATAATTTGTAGATTTTTGTGTTCTGGACCCCCTTAATCAAAACTACGTAAATGCTTCAATGCTTCAAAGATGATTCGAAAGTTAAAGAATCCACCATATAGTCCATCGAAATACACCTTTAAGAGTGTTCTCAACTGCTCCGCTCAACAAGCGCAAAACGATTTGATACATTTACAAATTCATTTTTCAACGGAAAGATATAAAATTGCAAAACTTGAGCATGGAAGCGATTTCGAATCGAACTTAATTTTCCATTTTATGATAATTAAATTACCTATCCAGTTCTAAGCTATTTCGATCACGTGATCACCCGTGTTTCTCCTGCTTTTCGACCGGTTTTTCTGCTTTCATTGGAAAATGTGCTCAAAAATGTCAACTTTGAAGGTTTGTTGTAAAAAATCTATTGTGTTTTTAAGAAAACAAAGAATTGAGTGCAATTAGACAGTTTCTGATTAACAATATCTGCCATTTTCATGCATTTCCGAGCAAAACTAAATTAATGCATATGTCACAAAGTGGGTCTTTTTGATTTAAGAACAGCCTTAACAATCCGTTAATTCATTGAAATTATAAAATGGAGGGAAAAAACATGCATTTTAACCTAGAACGTCCCAGGACCGTAACTAAAAGTAAATAACAAGGGGGGAGGATGGCTCAAATTTCCCTTCCTCTCTTTTTGACGCAGAAAGCTAAATTTGTACATTTTCACGTTGTAGGTACTATATTTCTCATTAAACTAAAGAAATGGCTTCATTTTATGCCAAGAAAAGAATCGGATAATGAAAAATTCGAGTGTATAGCTAGTGCAATATGAAACAGCGTGTTAACTTCATATGTGCAAATAGGATGCACAAGTGTTGAAACGCTTATTTTAGTTACAGTTTTGTATTTCTGCAAAACTGTGAAAGGCCCTCAAAACTAAATTAGGCTTTTGAACAAAATTTCATTTAGAATTTTGGCACAGAAATCCATTTAAGTGACCTTAGAATCTTTTCCAGAAGAGGCTCAAAATGTTTCAGGGGTTAGGCTGAGCCCCTCCCCCCTTCCCCTTGCTACGGCACTACAAAGCCCCAAATACATGGTTGATTTTGATGAGAGAGTAGTTATTTCTAAACAAACTTTTCCCTCCTACTCCATCTCTTTTGTGTTTTCGTATTAGCAGTACAGAATCGACCATGGAACCCGGATGCATTTTAAGAAAGAATCACGTTTTGAGCACCTTATCGCCAGAACAACGATTGGCGCGGAGATGAAGTCAATGCTACGCACTCGTTCTTGTTTGTGATGTCAAACGCCTAGCGAATAGCAACCCTTCCTTCTTCAAAGAGATCGCACTTATTGTTCATTTGTTTTTCCGTAAATGTTATCAAGCAAAAACTATAATATGAAGAAATGTTATTCACCGTTGTTTACGATTAAAACATAGTTTAAAACAAAGAGCTTTTTTCAGATTAAAATGCTTTAAATTTCACAAAGCATCTAAACATAGGTTTTCTTTTTCTTTTTCTCAATTCAAAAATATTTCCTTAACTCGCTATGTTCGAAGAAATTGAGAAGTTAATTAAAAACAGTAGTAAAGATTCTCTTGTAATAAATATAATCCTATTAATCATATGTTTTATGACACATTTGAACTTAGTTTATTTTGTGTTTGGCGATGCAGCTAGCTGAATGTTCTCGCTTTCGCCAACTCGCCAAGGCTGGTGCTCAAAACGTGATTCTTTCTGAAAATGCAACCCGGATGTACTTTTTCCAAGATAAGGCTACGTGAGTAAGTTACGAACACAACTAGTGTTCATAAGAACACTTTTCACTTTCATAAGAACACATTAAATTAAAAATTTTGATGATGGCTTAATAAGTTGAAAGTACTCGATTTTTAACAACTTTTTTAAAACTTTAATAATTTTTTTTAAGTGTAACAACATTTAGATACATTTATGTTACATTCTTAAGACGAATTTTAGCATTCATATTTTGTTCATTTTACCCAAAACAGTTAAAAGGTCATAATTATATTTTCGGCTAACTTACAGATTTTTAAAAGGCCAAGAAAAATAGATGTCATATTTTCTTCTTTTTCGAACATGCAAACTTAGTGATTTTTTTTTTCTGTTTGTTTGTTTTGTTTTGTGTTGTGTTGTTTTTAAGATAATTCTAAAAAGCATTTTTCCTCAGCACAATAACTCGATACTTTCTAAAGTATTTACAGACAGTTTTTAAACACAAAAGCATGGCATTTTCTCACTTGACAATTGAACCGTTTTGGAATCTAATTGTGTTTTCATTTTAATTTGATAAATCAAATTCTTATTGAGTTATAAGCAAATGATGTGAAGCGGGATGCACAATGAGATGAAAAATGTAGTTTTGTGGAGATAACGAAAGAGCTCGTAAAAGCTGTGCAACCGTGCAATATTTGGAAACTTCCAAGCAATTGATATTATAATGTATGTTGAAATGGACATTCAATTGCAATGGCTCCAACATCGATTGTTTTTTACAATTGATGTTAGATTTACGAGCAATTAATGTAACGTGACGACGCTATAGTGTCTAGAAATAAATAGTGTTATTATCGTCTTCAGATGCTACACTACTGGCTGAAAAAGACCCAGATGACAATGTAAAGTCTATGGGGGCGTTCTTTTCAAATATCTAGCTCAAATTTTAATATTTTGACGTGATTTTTTTTTTTTTTTTTTTTTTTTTTTTTTTTTTTTTGGGATAGCTGAGGATGATACACAACGGGCTAATTTTTACTTTTTCTATTTTGGTTTCAGATTTTTCTTTTTAATAATTTAATTTTCAGAACCGATTATGAAACTGAAACTATCCTAATATAAAAAGAATATAACCAAAACTGGAAAAGTAGAAACTAGCCCGGTTGTGGATCGTCCTCAGCTATCCTATGCAAAAAAGCATGTCAAAATATTAAAACTTGGGCGAGATATTTGAAAAGAACGCCCCCATAGACTTTACATTATCATCCGGGTCTTTTTCAGCCAATAGTGTGGGCTCTTCAAAATTTTACTTTGAAAAGAGAGGACGCCCATAGATAGTGTTAGTGCTTCCACTGTCGCTGTATATATGTCGTGCTTCAACACACATCATTTTAAATCTAATTTTTTCTATAATAAATCAACACTTTAAATTATTCTAAATTAAAGAAACACACGATTTTTTTTTTTCTAATAGTGAAAATGCAGTTGAGGAAGAATTTAAATGACTTCATGACAACTAACTTAAACTGTTTAAAATTAAGCAGTTACAAATTTTTATCATAGGGCGAAGTTTTTCTTTGCACATTCCATTTTTCCTTAAGGCGGAGGTGGACCTTCAAATCGACAAAAATCATACAAAATTTCGAAAAATACCTTTTTTGCCCCAACTCATGAAGTTTTTATTATAAGTTTATCATAAGTATATTATAAGTGTATTATAAGTAATATTCATTTTTATATGATATTTAATATTATTTATTATTGAAATACTAGTTCTAACTTAAAAATGGATTTCGAGATAATGTCAATTTTTAAAATGTTCCATGTGCATCCTTAATTTTCTGAGTTCTTCAAAATTTGTTATGTAAATATCTTATAGTATATAGAAGAAATATTGGTTAAAATAATTGTACTTCGGATCTCATAAGCTGTAAATTCTTTATCGAAAGAATGATTTACAATGTTTTTCACAACAAAAATTGGTTTTTCGACTTATTATTATCGTTATTAATTTTTATTTTCTATTTATGTTTAGTATTTCAAATAAGTTTTACTCCTAGGTCTGAAAGGTATCTCATAAATAAAAATTATTACTTTATATGCAAAAGAAATGCGCATGGAGCATTTACAATTAATTAATTAATTCAATAATTAATAATTACCAAAGTAATTAATATTTTTCCTTAAAATTTTAGCTTTTCTCAAATAACTACAATTGTAATCACATATTTCATTTTCAAACCAATCGGTTCAAAAGAAAAAAATATTTTTTTGAGAGTCCACCTTAGCCTTAAACAATATATTGAATTTACATCATACTATGATGAATTGTTGTAAAAACTTTTTTTATGTGTGTGTTTTAAGCACATACATTTTAATGAACTTTTGACGATTTTTTTTTCAATATTGATCATTACATCTTTGCAGCCAAATGATAAATTAGGAATAAATTGAGCTTTTGAAAATTTATATTTCAGAGCTTTAGTTTTTGATGAAATAATTTAAGGCTTTTTAACAAAAAATCAAATGAGAAGTCAATGATTTTTTTTTTTTTTTTTTTTTTCAAATCTAGAAAAAAAGATTAAAAAAAAGAAACGCTTTCCTGGAAGTAGAATGCATTTTCTTTAAAATTTTCTTTTTTAAGTTAAAATTAAATTAAATCCGATTAATATTTGTACTATTAAAATATTTTATCCCGATTTTGATAACTTTTTAAACAATATTCATTATTATATCTTTACAGCCAGCTGATAAACTAGGCGTAAATTAATTTTTTTTTTTAATTATAATATTTCAAAGCTTTAGTTTTAATAAATTAATGATTTATTGATAGAAAATCAAATTAAAAGTTTATGATTTTTACAAATCTATAAAAAAGAAAAGAAAGGAAAAGAAAAAGAAAAACTTTCCTGAAAGTAGAGTGCATTTTCTTTGAAATATTCTTTTTTTAAGTTAAAATTAGATAAAATCAAATTTTTATTTTTTTCAACTAAAACATATTACCCCCCCACCCCCACCCCTCGTGATAGCTTTATAGCTTTCAATCAATAGTGCTTTAGAAAATAATGCTTTCCTGAAAGTAAAATGTACTTTAAAAAAAAAATTTTTTTTAGTTTAAATTAGGATAAGTAATTATTAACTTTATTTATATACTTTAGAGTATTTTTGACTAAACCCGTAGTTTTGTTATATTAAGTTCACCCTGAATAGAGGTGTTTCTAAAGATAATTTAATATACATATATATCTAGAAGCCACCACTATATAAAATACATAAGTATTTATTTTATAATTAAGGGCATATACCTGGATAAATACTCATTTGAATATGCATTCTTCAATTAAATATCAATTAAATCAATTTAGTTTTGTTTCTTTTATATCCACTAATGTATCAAAGGAACGAAGCATCATATTCAACAAGCTTCTCTTTTCTCTTTATTTATTAATAATGATTTATCATTAAACAAACATAATGTGGTTTTTCTGCAAAATGTGAAAGAAATAGAAACGATTGCATAATTTATTTATTTTGTAAAATATATCTCTGCTAACGTTAAGATCAAGCAGTTCAAATGCGATTTCAAATGATGGTAGGAACTCGACGTACTCTCGCGGAGAAGCTTGTTTTTCTCCTTTCACAGTTACTTTTTGTATTGCGGTTCTTGGTTTGGTTTGGTTTGGTTTATTTTTGTCGTCCGATTATCTACACTAACGGGATATAGGACCAGGGGGGAGTGCCCTTCGTGGGGGTCTTTCTAAGGGAACCTAACCCGTATTTACGCAAGGTTCGAAGAAAACCACGAAAACTCCGAACGGTTAGGCCGACAGCCGCGATTGGGTTCGAACCCAGCACCTGCCGTCTACCAGTTGAAAGGTCTGAACCTCTCGGCCACTGGTGGGGCGTATTGCGGTTCTACTGGTGATAAACACACTATATAGTTTAGGGGTGTATATAACGTTATCAACTTTTTGGTAATTTTGAACCCCCCTTACCCCTTCCGATATCATACGTTGTCATCCATCGATCCCCCCCTTGTAATAATCGTTATCAATGTATATATATACAGTGGACTCTCTCTATTCTGAACACTCGTGGGACCGAACAAAACTGTTCAGATTATGGGGGTGTTCAGTATAGAGGGAGATTGAAAATGCATTACTACTACCACTACGTACGGTGACCGAGCCGGTAGTTGATCAAATAAGGTCGGTTCTACGGGATTTTTATTATATTTCCTTTCTTTTCAGTTTTAAAAGTAAACTAACATGATTTCTGCAATCCTTAACCCTTTAAACGTCCTGCAGAATTTTGCATGCAAGTTTAACAATTCATAAAATAAAAGCTATGGAAAGTATTGATATGGAGATTTGTATTTTATAACCTTAGGTATTTATTATGTAATTCAAAAAATTAACATTAATATCGACTTTGTGTTAAATAAACCTCTAAATCCAAAAACTGCGTGATGGAAAAACCCAGTTAGGCCACTTAAAGCGTTTGTGAATGTCCTATCATGGACAAATATGAAATCTGGTGAAATTAAATAGAAACGAAATTATAAGCAAATAGTTTCTTTAATTGTCATTTTCTCAGTAGTTGATCAATCAATAATTTCAATCCAAAAAATCAGTCCAAAATTTCAAATTCAGTCTAAAATTCAAAAATTAATCTTTGAAATATCATGCTTAAACTGTTAATTTTCCTATAGAACTGTTTTTTGAAATAATAACGCTACTATTATGAATCTTTAATTAAGTGGATTAATTAGGATGAGCGAAGCGAATCCTCTACTAGGCCACTCAAATGACAATTTGTCGTACACTTTACAAAAAAACTGTGCAGTATTTTGACTTGAAATTAAACACAAATATAAATTATGATCTGTAGATTTGCAGAATATTGTTTTTTTATAGAAATACTTTTCAATGAATTATTATTTTAATTAATTTATTTTACATGCTTTTCCATTACAAACGCATTTTTTCAAATAAAACGTGAAACATGTACGTTTTCAGAAGAAAAACTTAAATCATGGGGTCAGTGATTATAGCTAGAATCATCATTAAATAAATAAATAAATAAAATATATTTTCATTATTCTGACAAAATATTTCAAAAACTGCTTTCAGATTTTCAAACTATGCTCATTCCTTTTAACTTAGTTTCATGATTTCTTTTATAAAATTTATAAAATACTTTTTTTTAGAAAAATTATAGCATATTTTTAATGAATTAAAATTTGTAAAAATTCTCTTATTAACATTCAATTATAAAAGTATTTTTCTGTGTCAGGAATTCAAATACACAATTTATTCTTATTTTGTGAAATCATTTAAGCAGACGATATTTAGAATTTTAAAAGAATTATAATATGTTTTTGTGAAGTGGCAATAAAAGAATTGTAAACAAATAAAATTAATTAATATTTTGTATAATTCTACTTCGAAAATATTTTTATTTATACCTGTCTTTTATCATAAATAAACAACACTGTAAAAAATATGACTATTTTGCTGCATCGTCACTCCCCCGCTTTTATAGAATATCACTCTTCTGGTCACTGAGAATGTTTTATGTTAGCCTGAAGTAACCGTTTTCTATACAAGCGGTGGAGTGACGATGTAGCAAAAAAGTCGTAATTTTTTCCAGTGAATCTAAGGAAATTCATAGTTATTTGGTTGAAATACATTTTTAAATTAAAATGCCCCGAAACTTTAAATTACATTTTTGCTTAATGCAAAAGTAAGATGCAAAAGTAATTGAAAAAATATATTATTACTTTCAAATACTTATCTGATAGCATAATACTTCGCGAATCTAAACAAAGCATGGCTTTTGCTAGTTAAATTACCGCAATTGTCTCCAACTAATCAAAAACTAAATTTTTATATTTCCTAATAGAAAAAGTCATAAAATGGCTTCTGTTACAGCAGGCGGTTGACAAGAATGTGACAACAGATGCTTCAACATTCAAATGAAGTTTCTATCAAACAAATTGCAATTTTAAGCATATACTACTTAAAATCTAGCAGTGGTTGTGTCTGTTTATTTTTTAATCAAGTTTTTTGAAATTTTTATTCATCTGTAACAGTTTTTCCGAATTTCCATGATCAGAATTCGAAGCAGATTGCAAACATGTGTTCAGTTTACAGAGAGATGGAGTAGAAATGGGGACCTAAACTAGCTTTCATAATAGTGGGGTGTTCGGATTAGAGGGTGTTCAGAATACAGAGAGTTCTTCTTTTGTTAAGTCTATGGAGTTTCGCCGGGACCGACAGAATGTGTTCATAATACAGGGGTGTTCAGATAGAGAGAGTCCACTGTTTTATATATATATATATATATATATATATATATATATATATATATATATATTTTTCTTTCTTTGAATGATATATAAAACTATATAACTGGTTACATTTATTTTTCGCACACTTCGATTCAAATGAAGAGAAGTCAATAAAATATCGTTTTAATAAAGTAATACTTAAAATAAATTGTTATTTTTTTATATATATTTCATAATAGCTTTTTGTTACATAATGCGTTCAACAATAATAATGTCTTGTTGCAGTTGCCCTGCCCGCAGAAAGCAGGAAATTGGGGACATAGAAATTCTTATAAATAAAAGAAATGAGCTACATTCTTTTCTTATTCTTTAATTTATTAGTAAACACATGTTTCTTTTCAAATATGCTTTCAATATGGTTTCTCGAACAGTGATTGCATATGGATACACACATGAAGAATAATAGTAATGACAAATGTTGGAATATTCCATATTTTAGAATTAAATATTTTTATAATAATTTACTGATTTCATTAAAAACTTTGTATTTTTATAAAAATGGATAACAGATTAAAAACTAGTACATATTAATTTGAACCAAAAATCATCTTACAAATGAAAAAAGAAAAATTTTGTAAGATCAAAAAATGATATCGATATCAAAGCACAAATACCCCCCCCCCCCCCCCCCCACACACACACACACTTCTCTCTAGAGATATCATACAATATAATTTGCCAAACACCCCTCCCCACTAAAATGATAACTTTATATTTGCACAGCCCCTTTTAGGATCTGTAACAATTCACAATGAGAAGAAAGGCGTGGTTTCGTGGATATGGGTATAGAGCTCGCAAAAGACGTCGCAGGGACTTGAAATTCGAAAACATTTTTTTGCTAAAGGTGGAAATAGCGAATCCAAAATGAGAATTGGAACATTTCTACGTCAAACAGGAGAAAATGGAGCCTTTAATGTTTAAACCTGGTATTTTCGGAATTCGACTACAAAATCAACATCGAATGTGTTCAGGAATTTTAACCAATTTCTTGGGCTTACAAAGCACTGGTGTATCGCGAGGGATGTGATTATTCTAGTTTTCTCTCAATCAATATCTAAAAGAAGGGAGAACAAGGCCCGTTGTCCTGAACAATTCGGAATTCTTTAATCGATGTCTTTGTAAAAATTACATTTTAAAACTAACATTTTTATAAACGAAAGATAAAAACGCTACAAAAAAAACACGTCTCAGAATTGAATTATATTGAATGACATAGAATGACAGAAAAAAAAAACTTGATTTTTTTTTAATGGAAAGATCAACTACCAGATTTAACTGAATAATTTTGCAAAACCTCAAAATTATACAAAATTTTATAAAATGGACGGATTTATTGTAGGTAAAAATTGTATTTTCTTCGCTGATTTTTCCGAAACTCTGAAATGTATAGAACTCTATCATCTATTTATTTATTTATTTATTGAGTTTTTACTTTTATTTTTATTTATATATTTATTTATTTTATTTGATGCCAATATATTGTAATCTTGACCATTTGGTCTTTTTGAGTGACGGGTTTTTCTTCCTTACCATTTTTTTTATTCATATTGCCTACTTTCCACAGCATTTTCTGACATATATTAGTCTTTACCGAAAATGAAAAATACAGTCGAGTCTCTATATAACGAAATCCACCGTTCCAGTAAAAAATTCGTTATATAGAGAAATTCGATGTATAGAGATGTTAAAAATCGTATTTAATGTGTGAAATTTGAACAAATATTACTTTTGATCTTTTGAATTAAGAATTTGAAATGTTTAAAAGTAAATATTAACCTAACATTTTATTTCTTAAATATTTAAGCTGTTTCAAAAAAGAGAACAGACATTTATTTGAAAGCTTAATGAAGTTCAAATAAGAAAGATTGCATTAATTTCAGACGAAGAAATCTAATTTTTTGTTGTTTTGATTTTAAATTGTTACTCTCTCAAAAAAAAAAAAAATAAATAAATAAATAAATAAATAAAAAATGCTCAAATTTTAGCAAGGAATGAAAAATTGTAGTAAACATTTTCCTCCATTTGAAGGCCTCTCTTATGTGCCTCTCATTGATTCCTCTCTTACATGTGTATCCCTCCAATTGACTCTGTTTTGAGAAGGATGTGGAAAGGTGTGTGGGAGGTGGGATGAATTCATTGGATTTAAAGAACAAGGAGAAAAGTAATATAAAAAAAACTCAGCACTGACGATAAATAAAAAATAAGTGATGGAAAATTTATTCCATATGATTTTGAAGCTTTTTAAAATTGAATAAATTAAGACCAATTTATGAAAAAATTCGTTATATGGATATAGATATTTCGCTATATAGAGACTGTTTTTAATGTAATCATGCGAAAAGGGACCGTTCCTATTAAAAATTCGTTATATAGAGACATTCGATGTATGGAGTTTCGTTATAGACAGACTTGACTGTATAAGTAGAATGCATAGTTCCTGAATAAGAACATCTGCCAGTTTCATACGTTTGCGAAGAAAAACGAAATCAGATATGTGTCCGGAAATCGCTGTTTTGAATTTAAGAATATCCTTAATATTATAAGCATTATATGGCTGAAGTTATGATGTTGTTTATAGTTTTGTAAAATTAAAATTAATCGCATCAGAAAAATAAATCAATTATTTTATATTGTAATATTTAAGCCAAAATTTGTGTCAGCTTATATGTGGACTTAATTAAATAAACGGGTGAGCGCCGCTAAAGCTAGTGGTATAAAGTCCTCCCCGTATCAATACCGAATACAAAATCATTCTTCACTTATAGGAACTCTGATAGGCGGAGACCAGATTTAGGGGAAAATCTCTGTACTAGAGAATTTGAAGTTTAATTGCGGATTTAAAGAATTCTTTCTTATTTCTAGGGTATTTTCAGAAGACTGGTAATACTTTTCCAAAATCTAGGGAAAAAGAGAATTTTTTTTTACTCTTTTATGTTTTTCTGAGAATGAACAGGAGGAAGTGATAAATGTGACATGTATAATGAATGAACATGGTAAAAGAATGGGAGAAATTGTTTTAATGCAATTCTTTGGCTAAAGGATAGGAGCTTGGAAAATTGCAATCTCACATCTCCATTTTGTTTCTATAAATTCTATATGGCTAATAAATGATCACCACCTGGACTTACAGTTGTTAATGTCTCCAGCTAAGGGCAGTGCTTATTTTATCACCCAGTGATAAAGAAAAACCTTTTGCAGATTTCAAAATCTCGATTGGAATCACTGAAAACTTTTTTAAGTGAAACTATCCCTCATGTGGTTTATAATTTGGAGAAAGTCTAGTAAGAAGGCCAGAAGTTAGATCAGGTTTTTCTTTCTTCCAGCAGTATTTTCAAGGAAATACAAAAAAGATCAACCATCTGATTTCCTTTTGTTAGAAAATCCCTTATTATATGTATAGAGAGATTTCATTACAATTATACCCGTAATGAAGTATAGTGCTATGCAGGGTGTAGTCATAAAAACAACAGAGGATATATGCTAAAGACAGAGGGCCCTAGAGTGTGTATACTATAGCTTTCTTGAGAAACAGAGGGTATACGGTATTCCTTTAAAAAAATCCAGAAAATATACGGAGAATACCCTCCACAACATCCCTGGTCTATGCATAATGTACATGTAAAAGAAAAAAATGTTAGGAAAGATTTGCTGAAAAATTAATCATCCTGATCCTAAAAAGAAATTTTACTCTATAGTTTTTAAGGAAGGATTTCTATTATTATTATTATTATATGTTCTTTTTGCAAATAACTTTAAAAGAAGTTAAGAGCAGTCAAAGACTATCTGAGAATAATAAAAGACGATGTCGGATATGAAAGTGTAAAATTTGTTTAAAGCATATTCATTCCTTTTAATATAATTTATTGATTTTATTTTATTAGAAATTACTATTTTGTAAACAATAAAATTTTCAAAGTATCAAGCTATCAGTATTAATTAGCGGACTATACACCAGAAACCTATAATTATTTTTTTAATTTGCACTCCGCCCTCTCTGGTTTTTAGATTGAAACTCCGCCCAATCGTCATTATGATATGCATTCATTCAGAGAAAAAGGGCAGGGCAGAAAATCTAGATACACAAAGTAGGCGGAGCATCATATTCGCGGTACGATTTGAATACAAATGTAAGTTTTATTATTATTGTTTCAGAAAAATACTCAATTTTTGAATATTAACCGTACAGGAAAAATATGATATTGTTACGTGACTAGAATCGGGAGAAGCTGTGAGAAAACTTACAAAGGAGTTACACGTTGTCGTGTAAACTCTCAGTAAGATGAAACAGGAACTCGGAAAAAAATTACAACATTGTAAATTTTTGTTTCAGAAAAAAATTTATTTTCATTTCTAATTTTAAATTAGAATGTAACAGTTAAAATAAGTCATAATAACAGTTCAATGACGATACTACATATTAAACTAGATGATTAATGATTGAATTCTCGATTATCCAAAAATTTCGATTATCGGAAGTAGGGTCGGTCCCAATTACTTCGGATAGTCGAGGATAATCATATTTTTAATTCATATTTCTTACTGTATTTGTCTTTCTATAACTTTTTTTAGTACTACTCTGCTATCCTGTCGACCATTTTCGAAAAATTATAAAAATCGCCAAACTAATAGCCAAGTTATATTTGTTGATATAATTTTTATTTTACATAACGAAAAAACAGATAAATTAGTAACACATGAATAAAAATACAGTTAAAAAGTTAATTTAAAACCACATGATAATTTTTTAAACATGTGTATTGTGTTTAATGTGACATTCACAATCATCCATTATTGGCATTTAATCTTATAATCTGGCGATAAATTTTTGGTCGACGGGATAACCTAGTAGTACCCTTATTTTAATATAATAAAATTACAATATAATATTTTAAAACATAATTCAATGATAGAAACAAAAAGGTATTCGCCAAAAAATACGATAACCCTGAGATGTTTAGTAAACAAACTCACAAGACGATAATACAAACTTCCCATTTTCGACTTGGATTAGCCGTTTTTGCCCATGCGCAGCTCATTCCAGGTTTCTATCAAACGTGGTACATCAGTACCGAACGCAAAGAAATTTTACGTCAAAAATTTTAAGAAATGTAAAAAAAAAAAAAAAAAAAAGTATGGCAATTGATAAACTTGGTTAATTGCACAATCCGGTTAACAGAATTTTATCTATTATAATTCTATTATGACCCCTCGCCATTGTTGAAAGACTTGGGATTTTGTTCAATTTGGGGAAATTTTTGAACCTCTAGGAAATATTTTGGAGAAATATCAACATTTTCGGAAGAAAAACTTGGGGTTCTTTTTTCTTTTCAGAATTTCGCGTTAAATTTATTTACAATCACGTGACAGCAGTGGACCGGTCCCGAACTCTATTTTGATTTGGGAAATTAAAATACGAAAACAGAAATCAGAGATATAAATTATTATTCTCTTGGTCGAATTCATTGTTTATAAAATTACCGTTTACATCCATCACAAGTGCATCAAGAGCTGCCTTGGACTACCCGTCCTTGAATTTTTAGATCACTAAATGCGCAGATATGCGTAGTCATCAGGGATGGGCACACAAATACATATACATATTTCTTTTATATAGATTAGATAATAGTAATTAGATAATAAGTTAGATTAGATTTAGATTTTATTTAGATTATAGATTTATGAAAACAGAAATAAATTTGCAAGACATGCAATCGCATTCTACAACCACATTGCTACATTTATAACTCAACATTCCGCCGAGATTAAATATTTATTTTTTATAAATGTTGAACTTTTTCAAAAAATACTTTTTTTTGAGGGGAGGGGGGAAGGAATTAGTACAAAAAAAAATTGTGTTTAAAATTGAAAACTGAAAAAATATTTTTTTCTGTAGAAATAGCGTTGAGGACTTTTTCGGAAAAAAAAATGCTGATTAGGAGAAATTCGGAAGTTTGGGGAAATTGTCTTCTTTACTATCTGGCAACATTGCTCCACACCACCTGGTAATGAAACGGTGTTTATTAATTTGAACTTCAGTAATTTAATTAAGGCTCCTGTCCCTGCTGTGCCGGCGAAGACACTCGCAAGCCAACTCCAGTTCTAAGTGGAGGTTATTTTCTAATACCTCGTCTGAATGTTGACATTTTTATTTAATTTTTTTTCCATTGGATAGCAGAGTCCATCTCTATACCGCTCTTTTTTTTAATCAATTTTATTTTTTAAAAATTTTATAAAAATTTGCAAATACTTTTTTTTCGGAACCGATTTTGAAAGTGAAAGTAATTTTGCAAAAAATATCGACGACCAAGATCAAAATAAAAAGCAATGTTGACATCTATCTAATCTATTTAATGCGAATATATATATATATATTTAAAAATGTGAAAATGCAAATGAGATATTAGAAAAAAATCTTCCCATAGGATTAGCATTGATTTATTGTTCATATAAAACATAAAAATTCAGTAAAAACAAATTTTCAATACTTTAACTCAATAATATATTCATAGTTATAGTAAAACATTGTAGTAATAGTACATTATTCGAAATGCACAAAATATGTTGAATATATGATATGTCAAATTATAGTAGCTCTGCCCCGAATAACGCCTTTAAATGAATTTTATGTATTTTACACATATTTGTAAAAATATTTACATGTTTTTTCTAATGCATACTTTCGGCATTTATATAAAACATAGGGGTAAATATCGGAAATTTTTGATAGTAGCACCTATAATCCTTTAATTACGAAAAAACAGTGTAATTTTTACCTGGCTCAAAGTTACCCTGTTGGTGATGCCTTTTTATTTTGCTTTTTATTAAGTGTACTAAAAAATAAATAATCTCTGAATATTAACATATTTACAACATTTAGTTAATAATATGTCTGATGATTGAAAAATACTTAATTATTATGAAAATTTAGGTTTATTACAACAAATTCAAAACAGAACTCAAAATCTATATATTTAAAGCGCTAAGCATTTCCTTTCGACAGTCCGTGAGAGCAAACTACTGCATCAAATCACAACATTCTTTTTTTAAACGAAAGGTATTTGGCCACAGATTTGTTATCGTACATTTGTTTGTTCAAAAATTTTATTAATTAGCCACAATTTTCAATTAAAATTTTCCCTATGCGCATGCGTAGTACATAAGTACAAGTCTGCCTTTGGAGTGACGCACTGCACATGCGAAGACATCCTCGCTCAGTTGAACTATCACTTCACAGCTAGAAGTTTATTTTTAAAAGCGTTTGCATCTCAAGTATAATTTATTCGATCTCATTGTAAACAATCTCTTCTTTTTATAACAAAGTTATTATTTGTCTCTTTCAGTGTTATTAACAATTCAAAAATATGGTTTATTTCGGAAGGTGTCGTACTACACATAGAAGATAAACTGAATGATCTGAGGCTAAAAGTTACGATTGCTTGCCGTTACACACGAGGATTGGAAATGTTAGCATTTTAAGTTGTAGTTAATATCAATATATCAAAAAAAAAAAAAAAAAAAAAAAAAAAAAAAAACTTATCATAAACATTAAAATACAAAACAGTTTCTTTAAAATCAAAAACCAAATTCCAGACAATTGGGCATGCGTCAAATGATTCTAGAACTTCTGCATTATAGAAGATTACTCAATATGTTCCTGGTAGCGTTGTGGGGTAACGCAGCTGTTTTAAGCTTTCAGTTTTTGTGGAAGATGCAGCTTCGAATCCAAACCCGGCAAAATGATTTGTGTAGAATTTTTGTCGATAATTCATTTCAGTAGTAACATATTTTATTAGTAAGAAAAGTTTTAGTATTTGTATTATTATTTGAATGCTTTATAATTGAACAAAATTTAACACTGAACAATATCTTGAAAAAATAATTATTTTATATTTAAAATACTTAGCCTAAAATATTTTACATGGAATTATCAATTACATAACTTGAACTGATCTACAATTTTCGTTACAGTTTTTCTACCATTATCAAGAATATAAATGTCT
Organism: Maratus speculifer; assembly: GCA_964019185.1. Taxonomy (NCBI): domain Eukaryota; kingdom Metazoa; phylum Arthropoda; class Arachnida; order Araneae; family Salticidae; genus Maratus; species Maratus speculifer. The sequence goes on from OZ025301.1 coordinate 114,108,617, forward strand.
ATAAGAAAGAAAAGTTTGTCATTCATTAAAGAAAAGAAAAAAAAATGAATGACATAAAAATATTAGTATAACAGCTATAAAATAAATTACATTGATACCCATGATTTAATATTTGAAAAAATGTATAAAAATGTATAAGAAAATTCAAGTAATAAAAAAATTATATTATAAATAGTTAGCTGCATTAAATTTCAAATTTAGGATTTTAGAGAATGAGACAGATAAAAATAAAAGTCATGGCAGCTTTGAATGGTAGAGTAAATATTGTTACTTGAGAGGATGGGGGGGGGGGGGGCAAGAAAAAAATAGGCCGTAGTAAGCAAAAATAAATACCTTACACAGTATTTTTTGTTAAATTTCTGATAAAATACTAACATAATTAGTTGTAAATTATAAATTTAAAACTAGTTTACTTCATCGAATACATTAATTCATCACAATTTGAATAGACAAATTTAAGAGCAACTAGTCACAAATTCAAGAACTTTTCTGATGAAACATTCAAGTTATTTACCGTCGAATCTTGACGGGCATTATCTATTTAATTTTAAAACACTACGTCCCCAAGATGATGCAATTAATTAAGAATAAAGTTGCTACTTTTTTTTTTTTTTTTTTTTCCTAAAACAAACAGTAGAAATGCCAGTTCAGAACTTATACAACACAGCACAGTTCTGCAGTTTATTTAATCTTCTGGAGTCAAAAGTATTGAAAATTAGGGCGCGGTTTAAACCACATGCTTCAGAGTTACCCTTTTTTAGTTCCCCTATTATTTCTAAAATCTATGCTTAATTTAATATTTTGTGTGTTAAAAGTCGACGAACTCCGAGTAAAATTTTAACATTTCATCTAATGACAAGTATATACTTCTGAAAGAATTTGAAGATTAAGAAAAACGGAGACATCTTTAGAGAAGAGTATACAAACGATAGAAGTTACAAATATTAATTTCCCAAGGAGATATTTTAAATATACGAATGGATCAAACGCCCATTGACTTGGTGACAATAGTGAGGAGAGTTAGGAAGCTGAATGACCGGCATCCTCAAGCTAGTGTTAAGGCTTTTTAGAAACTACCACACTAACGTGAAAACATTCGCCACTATACTTAATCCTACGGGAGATTTTTTTTTATTATTATTATCTCAGCTGCGTTTTAACATTTTAATTAATTATTTTTTGCATCGGATAGCTGAAATCACTCTCTATATAAACTCCTTTTTACTTTTTTTCTTTAATTAGAATATTTTTAGTTTCAAGAGGAAAACAACAAAATCATTTTAAAATATGGAAATGCGAACGAAATATTTTTAAAAAGTATGTTCCATAAAATTAACATTAGGAACAGGTGTTATCGCATGAGTGAAGTGGCCAACTTAATTTTAGGGAATCTAGTTCAGCAATAATTTGGCAGCATATGCGTATGCTTAAACAGATAATACATAAATTTGTATTTATTTACATGTTATACTACTTTCTGTATTTTTATTTATTTTTTAATAATTAAAAAAGAATTTAAACGCATATTTCACGATAACTAGTATCGCATCATTGGTATTCTTTGAACAGGGTCATTTTGGGCGAAATCGGCGAATGGGTTGACACTTGATAACTCAGAAAGAAAAAAAAAACTTTTGCGCATCTACTCTACATATAAAAATAATGTAAAGCAGCTCCCCCTAAACCCCCCCCCCACACACACACCCCCAACAGTAAATTTGGGGATTTTAAATTTGAAAACATGAAAAATTGCAGATTTATCCTTTTTTAAAAGTTTTTTTGATTTAAATAGCATTATTAATTTTCATGAAGCAAATTAAAAAAGCAAAATTAATATTAACAAATGTCAAATATATAGCTCAAATAGAACAACTTCGGTTGAGTGATTAACAATAAACCTTTTAGAGTGGCTATAATTCAAAAGTCGTGGGTTCCAAGGATATACCGATATTTAATATCACTACTTATGGATAATAATCTTCTATTAAAAAATCTTTACAATTATTCTGAAGTAATTGCCAACTAATTCCACAATTGTGGGAACCTAAGCCACTAGATGTAAGCTATAATACCTCTACAGAATAACAATCATTAAAATCTACTCAAATCAGAAATGTTTAAGTGTACATTGTTATATATAAATAAAACATATCCTGCTATTTTAAACCTTGTGGCCACCTGCCGCATTTAAACAATTTTTCTTTTAACGGCTCCCTAACACCTCTGCAACACAACTTACCTCTAAACTGGATGTAAAGTTGCCACGCAACTAGGTAGACCATCAAGCTGATTACATTGTTCCATTGTTCCATTAGTTGTCAACAAGTGATTCTCGTTATCAATGGCATTACGTCGCACAGCGCCACTGGTAATGTGGCGACGTTAATTTATCTGAAATATAATTTAGAACAGCGTTTTTTTTACTTAATGCATTCAACAATAATAATGTCTTGTTGCAGCTGCCCTGTCCGCACGAAGGAGGAAATTGGGGAGATAGAAATTCTTATAAATAAAAGAAATGGGCTCTATTCTTTTCTTTTGTTTTCGATTTTTTAGTAAACTCAAGCTTCTTTTCAAATATACTTCCCATGTGGTTTCTCGAACAGTGATTGTATATGGATACACACATGAAGAAAAATAGTAATGTCAAATGTTGGAGTATTCCATATTTTGGAATTAAATATATTTGTAATAATTTACTGATTATATTAAAAACTTCGTATTTTCATAAAAATGGATAACAAAGTAAAAACTATTTTGAACCAAAAATCATGTTAGAAATGAAAAAAGAAATTTTTGGTACGATTAAAAAATGATATCAATATTAAAGCACAAATCCCCCCTCTCTCCCTAAACTGATAACTTTATATTTGCACAGCACTGTTTAGCAACTGAAGATTCACTGTGAGAGGAAAGGCGTGGTTTCGTAGATATGAGTCTAGATCTCGCAAAAGACGTCGCAGTGACTTGAAATTTGATTAAATTTTATTGCTAAAGGTGGAAATATCGAGACTAAAATGAAAAATGGAGCATTTCTATGACAGAAAAGTGAAAATGGAGACAAATGCTTAAAACTGGTGTTTTCGAAATTTGACTACAAAATCAGAGTAGAATGTGTTCAGGTATTTCAATCAATTTCTTGGGCCTACAGAGCACAGGTGTATCGCGACGGGTGTGATTATTGTAATTTTCTCTCAATCAATTTCTAAGAGAAGAGAAAAGAAGGCCCGTTGACCAGAACAGTTAGGAATTCTTTTTAATCGATGTCTTTGAAAAAATTACATTTTAAAACTAACCTTTTTATGAACGAAAGATAAAAACGCTACAAAAAAAACACGTCTCAAATTGAATTATATTGTATAACATAGAATGGCAGAAACAAAAACTTGATTTTTTTTTTTTTTTTTTTTTTTTTTTTTTTTTTTTAATGGAAAGATCAACTACCAGATTTAACTGAATAATTTTGCAAAACCTCAAAATTATACAAAATTCTATAAAATGACGGATTTACTGTAGGTAAAAATTGTATTTTCTTCACTGATATTTCCGAAACTCTGATATGTATAGAACTCGCTCATCTATTTATTTATTTATTTTATATATATATATATATATATATATATATATATATATATTAATCTTTTACTTTTATTTTTATTTATTTATTTATTTATTTTATTTGATGCCAATATATTGTAATCTTGACCATTTAGTCCCTTTGAGCGACGGGTTTTTCTTCCTTACCATGCCTTGATTCAAAATGGCAACTTTCACACCATTTTCTGACATATATTTGTCTTTACCGAAAATGAAAAATATAAGTAGAATGCATAGTTCCTGATTAAGAACACCTACCAGTTTCATACGTTTGCGAAGAAAAACGAAATCAGATATGTGTCCGGAAATCGCTGTTTTTAATTTGAGAATATCCTTAATATTATAAGGATTATATGGTTGAAGTTATGATATTGTTTATGGTTTTGTAAAATTAAAATTAGTCGCATCAGAAAAATAAATCAACTAATTTTTATTATTTTTAAGCCAAAATTTTAGACGGTAAATCCTGTCGACTTTCGTTAAATCAACGGGTGAACGCCACTTCAGCTAGTGGTATTAAGTCCTCCCCGTATCAATACCTGTTACAAAACTCTTCTTCTTCTCTCATAGGAACTCTGATACGCGGAGGCGGAGACCTCATATTTAGGGGAAAGTCCGAGATCTGGAAAATTTAAAGTTTACTTGTGGATTTAGGGAATTTTTGAGAAGACTGGCAATACTTTTCCAAAATCTAAAGAAAAACATAGGTTTTTTTAAAACTTTTTTGTGTTTTTCAGAGAATGAACATGAGGAAGTGATAAATGTGACATGTATAGTGAATGAACATGATAAAAGAATTGGAGAAATTATTTTATAGCAGCTCTTTGGTTAAAGGGAAGGAGATTCGAAAATTGCAATCTTTCACCTCATTTCGTTTCTCGAAATCCTATATGGCTAATAAATGATCACCACCTCGACTTACAGTTGTTAATATCTCCAGCTAAGGGCAGTGCTTATTTTGTCACCCAGTGATAATGAAAAACCTTTTGCAGATTTCAAAATCTCGATTGGAATCACTGAAAACTTTTTTAAGTATAACTATCCCTCATGTGGTTTATAATTTGGAGAAAGTGGTTTACGAAGGCCCAGGTTTTTCTTTCTTCCAGCAATATTTTCAAGTAAATACAAAAAAATCAACCATCTGATTTCCTTTTCTTAGAAAATCCCTTATTATATGCATAGGGAGATTTCATTACAATTATACCCGTAATGATGTATAGCGCTATGTATAGTGTATGTAAAGCAGAAAAATATTAGATGAAAAGAACTGCTAAAAAATTAAACATCCTGATCCTATAAAAAAATTTTATTCTATAGCTATTAAGCATTAGTCATAACAATAGCGAGCAATTCTCCAAAATTATGCAAATTTGTACTTTACTCCAGTTTTTCCCCCCTTTGTTCAGTAGCGACAACTTTTAAAAAATACTGGGTGGGCTAATTTTTTTTTTTTTTTTTTTTTTTTTTTGACAAATAAAAAAATATTGGGTGTATTCAATTAATAATGGGTGGATGGAGATATCAAATTATTGGGCGGGCTTGCGCACCATGGGCCCATATGAGTTGGCGCCATTGCCCTTGTTGAAGAATTTTATTATTATTATTATTATTATTATTATTATAGATTCTTAACACAAATAATTTTAGAAGAAGTTAAGAGCAGTCAAAGACTATCTGAGAATGATAAAAGACGATGTCGGATATGAATGTGTAAAATTTGTTTAAAGCATATTCATCACTTTTAATATAATTTATTGATTTTATTTGATTAGAAATTATTCTTTTGTAAATAATAAAATTTTCAAAGTATCAAGCTATCAATATTAATTAGCGGACTATACACCAGAAACCTATAATTATTTTTTTAATTTGCACTCCGCCCTTGCTGGTTTTTAGTTTGAAACTCCGCCCAATCGTCATTACGATATGCATTCGTTCAGAATAAAAGGGCAGGGCAGAAAATCTAGATACACAAATTAGGCGGAGCATCATATTCGCGGTACGATTCGAATACAAATGTAAATTTTATTATTATTGTTTCAGAAAAATACCCAATTTTTGAATACAGTCGAGCCTCTATATAACGAAATCCATCGTTCCAGTAAAAAATTCGTTATATAGAGAAATTCGATGTATAGAGTATGATGTTAAAAATAGTATTTAATGTGTAAATTTTGAACAAATATTATTTTTGATCTTTTTAATTAAGAATTTGAAATGTTTAAAAGTATATATTAACCTAACATTTTATTTCTTACTTATTTAAGCAGTTTCAAAAAAGAGAAAAGACATTTATTTGAAAGCTTAATGAAAATCAAATAAGGAAGACTTACATAAATTTCAAAGGAAGAAATCTGTAATTTTTTGTTGTTTTGATTTTAAAATTACAATTGTTACGCTCTCAAAAAAATTTCTTAAATTTTAGCAAGGAATGAAAAATTGTAGTTGATATTTTTCTCCATTTGAAGGTCTCTCTTATGTGCTCTCATTGATTCCTCTCTTATATGTGTAACAATTCAATTGACTGTGTTTTGAGAAGGATGTTGAAAGGTGTGTGGGAGGTGGGATGAACTTGTTAGATTTAAAGAATAAGAAGAGAAGTAATATTTATAAGAAAAAAACCTCTCCACTGAACGATAAATAAAAAAAAAGTGATGGAAAATTGATTCCATATGATTTCGAAGCTTTTTTAAAACTGAATAAATTAAGATCAATTTATGAAAAAATTCGTTATATGGAGATAGATATTTCGCTATATAGAGTCTGTTTTTAATGTAATCATGCGAAAAGGGGACCGTTCTTACTAAAAATTCGTTATATGGAGAAATTCGATGTATGGAGTTTCGTTATATAGAGGTTCGACTGTATTAACCAAACAGGAAAAATATGATATTGTTACGTGACTAGAATCGGGAGAAGCTGTGAGAAAACTTACAAAGGAATTACACGTTGTCGTGTAAACTCTCAGTAAGATGAAATAGGAACTCGGAAAAAAATTACAACATTGTAAATTTTTGTTTCAGAAAATTTTTTTTTTCATTTCTAATTTTAAATAAGAATGTAACAGTTAAAATAAGTCACAATAACAGTTCAATGACGATACTACATATTAAACTAGATGATTAATGATGAATTCTCGATTATCCAAACATTTCGATTATCGGAAGTAGGGTCGGTCCCAATTACTTCGGATAATCGAGGATAATCATATTTTTAATTCATATTTCTTACTGTATTTGTTTTTCTATAACTTATTTTAGTACTACTCTGTTATCCCGTCGATCATTTTCGCCAAATTATAAAAATCGCCAAACTAATAGCCAAGTTATATTTGTTGACATAATTTTTATTTTATATAACGAAAAAACAGATAAATTAGTAACACATGAATAAAAATACAGTTAAAAAGTTTATTTAAAACGACATGATAATTTTTTTAACATGTGTATTGTGTTTAATGTGACATTCACAATCATCCATTATTGGCATTTAATCTTATAATCTGGCGATAAATTTTTGGTCGACAAGATAACCTAGTAGTACCCTTATTTTAATATAATAAAACTACAATATAATATTTTAAAACATAACTCAATGATAGAAACGAAAAGATATTCGCCAAAAAAATGCGACAACCCTGAGATGTTTAGTAAACAAACTCACAAGACGATAATACAAACTTCTCCCATTTTCGACTTGGATTAGCCGTTTTTGCCCATGCGCAGTTCATTCTAGGTTTCTATCAAATTTGGTACATCAGTACGGAACGCAAAGAAATTTCACGTCAAAAATTTTAAGAAAGGTTGAAAAAAAAAGTATGGCAATTGATAAACTTGGTTAATTGCACAATCCGGTTAACAGAATTTTATCTATTATAATTCCATTATGACCCCTCGCCATTGTTGAAAGACTTGGGATTTTGTTCGATTTGGGGAAATTTTTGAACCTCTAGGAAATATTTTGGGGAATTATCAACATTTTGGGAAGAAAAACTTGGGGTTCTTTTTTCTTTTCAGAATTTCGCGTTAAATTTATTTACAATCACGTGACAGAAGTGGACCGGTCCCGAACTCTATTTTGATTTGGGAAATTAAAGTACGAAAACAGAAATCAGAGATATAAATCATTATTCTCTTGGTCGAATTCATTGTTTATAAAATTACCGTTTACATCCATCACAAGTGCATCAAGAGCTGCCTTGAACTACCCGTCCTTGAATTTCTAGATCACTAAATGCGCAGATATGCGTAGTCATCAGGGATAGGCACACAAATACAGATACACATTTCTTTTCTTAGTACAAGTTAGAACCCGTCGAATTTCGACGAAAGGAAATATTTGTAGTGGAACTTTTTCATTGAATTATAATAAAACTACAAAATTAGTTACGATAAAAACTGCACCATATATTTATTGTAAGTCTAACTCTTAAACAAATGATATTTTACCTTAACAAAATACTACTTCCATAAAACTCAGTAGTAGAAATTGCTAAAATTAAACTTTAATCGCACATGTATGCTGTAAAAAATAATAAAGATCAGTTATTATGATAAAGTTATCAATTAAATTATCTATTATGTTATTATTTAAAAAAAATCAAAATTGATTTAGTCATAAAATGTTTTTCCCGTGAAATCTAAACCCGACATCATTTTCACCATATCGAAATTTACGTATGCACCTTACATATCTGTATTTATTTTTTACTTTTTTAAATAATTGAGTATTTAAATTCGATTATTTTGAAATCGTTTTAATTCAAAATTTGAAGTATCGATGATATTAGCTGAAACGGATACAAAACCATTTTTATCCTTTTAAGTGTATATAAAATGTTGTACATCAAACCGAAATTTACCGAGTATTATAATAAACGATATTCTCGCCACAACATGTATTTTAATTTCTTTTTTTTTCTTTTTTTTTTTTTTTTTTTTTTTTTTTACTTTTAATGAAAACATGGTAACATAAAGATACAGTAATTTGTTTTTTTCGGCTTTTTTCTCACTTTCATTTTAATGGAGATGGAGTACTTATGTTGCGACAATTAGAAAAACCGTATTAAAAACTACAAAAATAAATTAATATTTCAAAAATAAATTAAGATACAGTTTTTGAATAAATTGCATTTAAAAGTACATTTTTTTCTTATATGACGGTGTAAAAATTGAAAATGTGCGATGTTTATAAGCTTAAAAATTGGCAGTAGCAAAAATTGTAAAAATGAAATTAAATTTCAAATTTCAAAATGTCGCCATTCGCAAAATGACATATGCGTTACGCACAGACATTTTTGGCCTTTATAATGTAGATAGATTTATGAAAACAATTAAATTTGCAAGACATGCAATCGCATTCTACAACCACATTGCTACATTTATAACTCAACATTCTGCCGAGATTAAATATTTATTTTTTATAAATGTAGAACTTTTTCAAAAAAATGCTTTTTTTTTTGGGGGGGGGGGGGAGGGGATGTGATGTAACACATATTCTATTACATATATTTCTATTATTTTTTCAATTATGAGTCCCCCCCCCCTCTTTTAAAATTTAATTTTAAAAGAAAAGCATTTTTAATACGTATTTTTTATTGTGTGTTCGCCTCCAAGTGCATATAAAATAATAAATAAAAAGAACAAATGATAAATTAGTTTTAAAATATCATTCCATTTCTAGATTTTTCTTTCTTGTTCTTCAGTTGATTAAATATCAAACGACTGTTTTATGTAACTGCTATTTTTTATTTCCCAATCATTTCATTTTGTGTTGTATAAAGAACTTAATTTGTTACCTGTTGTGAAATTCCGTTTAGGGTTGCCGGCTGCTGCACGTTCTCGCCACGAGCGATAAAGACTATATTCTTGGCAACGCTCTTTTTTTAAAATTTCCCCTTTGTTTATCATGTAACGGTCCTTTTTACCTGTACAATGTTTTGCTCAGATTGGGAATCTATTCTATGCCAAAAGACTTTTTTTGACGTTTGTGAAATCTGAAATTTTTGTCAGTTTTACGTTTGTCACGGCTAAGTAAAGATGCTCGCTCTCTGTCCTCAGCGATGACTAATGTTTTCTATATTATGTTCGAAGACATTTCATATTATCGTGCTGCTTACTGACTAATGTTTTCTGTGTAATGTTCAAAGACATTTTATATCACCGTGCTGCATAATCAAACGTTTATAGGTATTTTATTTCTTGTGCTTTGAAAAATAAAGAAATAGTTAAGAAGATCTCTGAGAACTGATTTTCCTTGATGAAAATGTCTTCATTTTTTGACTTCAGAAACAAATGTAAAATCTGGACCTGGTGTTCATCACAACATTGTACTACGATCTCGGCCTAGCAAAAAAAACGTGCCTTTTATTTCATCTTTTCCGGCGATCTTAGACACACACATATGATATGTGTCCTATTTTTCACATTTCGCTACCATAGAATTATAGCACATAAAAGTTGGCCCCCTACTTTTCAAACTTCGCCACCACAGAACTATTTTGCCATCATAGGGGAATTAGTACAAAAAATTTTTGGTTAAAATTGAAAACTGCAAAAATAATTTTTTCTGTGGAAATAGCGTTGAGGACTTTTTCGTGAAAAAAATGCTGATTAGGAGAAACTCAGAAGTTTTGGGGAAATTGTCTTCTTTACTACCTGGCAACATTGCTCCACACCGCCTGGTAGTGAGACGGTGTTTATTAATTTGAACTTCAGTAATTTAATTAAGGCTCCTGTCCCTGCTGTGCCGGCGAAGTCACTCGCAAGCCAACTCCAGTCCTAAGTGGAGGTTATTTTCTAATACCTCGTCTGACTGTTGACATTTTTATTTAACTTTTTTTTTTCCATTGGACAGCAAGGTCCATCTCTATACTGCTCCTTTTTTTTTTTTTTTTTTCAATTTTGGTTGCAAATACTTTTTTTTTTTTTTTTTTTTTTTTTAATGGCATTTTTATTTTTGGAACCGGTTTTGAAAGTGAAAGTAATATTGCAAAAAATAGCGACGACCAAGATCAAAATAAAAAGCAATGTTGACATGTAGCTCATCTATTCAATGCCAATATATATATATATATTTAAAAATGTGAAAATGCAAATGAGATATAGTAGAACCCCGCAAATTCGGACCCCGTAAATCCGGATCGATTTGGTCACCTTTTTTTGTCAAGTTTGAGAAGCGATTTGGCTAATTTCCATAACATTAACCTGTTTCATCGTCGTATTCTGAATAAAAAAAAACTTTTTTCTGAAATCTTTTCGCAAGAATACCTTAAGCCTTCTTATTTAAACTACATCCAACGAACTACTTATGCTCAAGCGGATGCGTGACCGTACTGCTCACAAAAGGTACATAAAACTGGCACAGCAAAAAATTACAAACTTTTTTATTACAAAGTAAACATTTTTGGTGTCTGTAAAAAATCAATAAGTTAAACATAAAAGTGATTTTGTGTAAGTATGTTTTATTTTATTCCATTTTTTTCTAATTCTCCGGATAATCCGGATTTTCGATAATCCGGATTGGGTCTGGTCCCAATTAATCCGAATTATCGGAGTTTTATTGTATTAGAAAATAATTTTCCCATAGGATTAGCATTGATTTATTGTTCATATAAAACATAAAAATTCAGTAAAAACAAATTTTCAATACTTTAACTCAATAATACATTCATAGTTATAATAAAACATAGTAGTAATAGTATATTATTAAAAAAAAAAAAAAAATGTTGAATATATGAAATGTCAAATTTTATAGCTCCGCCCCGAGTAACGCCTTTAAATGAATTTTATGTATTTTACACATATTTTTAAAAATATTTACATGTTTTTTCTAATGCATATTTTCGGCATTTATATAAAATATACGGGTATATATGGGTAATTTTTGATAGTAGCACCTATCTATATATATAAAAGAAAGTCTAGATTTCGTATTAATCACAGCAGAAAAAAATCTACCGAACCGATAATCTTGAGAATTGGGGTAAAAATACTTCTTATAACACCGAGTGCCGCTAAGAATGGATTTTGGAAAATTCCACCCCTAAGGGGGGTAAAAAAAAGAACGAACTTTAAAAAAAATCCTTAAAAATCTGCTTTTGTAGTTATTTTTCAACTGATAACATATTTTAGTGCATTTTTCCACGCTGAATCGAATGGTACCAAGCAAATTCTTTTAAATCCAGTAGTTCGTGAGATACTCCACATTTTCCTTATTTGGTGATGTCGGCGCAAAAATCTGAAATTTTCAATTCTTATCTATATCGATCAGATTTTGTAGTCAATTCAATTGATACCATTTTGTAGACGATTCAATTGGTACCATATTTTAGTGTATTTTTCCATGCTGAATCAAATAGTACCAAGCAAATTCTTTTAAATCCAGTATTTCGTGAGATACTTCACATTTTTCTAATTTGGTGATGTCGGCGCAAAAATCTGAAATTTTCAATTCTTATCTATATCGATCAGATTTTGTAGTCAATTCAATTGATACCATTTTGTAGACGATTCAATTGGTACCATATTTTAGTGTATTTTTCCATGCTGAATCAAATAGTACCAAGCAAATTCTTTTAAATCCAGTATTTCGTGAGATACTTCACATTTTTCTAATTTGGTGATGTCTTCGGTGCTAAAAGCTGAAATTTTCAATCTTTATATATAAAAGAAACTCTGGGTTTTGTATTAATAATCATACAAAAAAATCTATTGAACCTACAATTTGGAAGTGAGTTCTATAATCAGGTTAACACGATTATGTAAGCTATATTTAATTATCTCAATATATATATAACGCAAAGTGAAATTTCATTCCGGCCTCTTATAAATTAAGTTATACTAGATAGATTTTAATAGATTAAATAGATAGATAAATTTAATAGATTTACATTGTTAGTTGGATAATTTTTCAGAAATTTTGTAACAATTGAAATATAGCATTCTACGTTGTTTAATTGAATACTTATGAAGATATTTTTAATCAGATGAGCCCAATTACAAAAGTTTGGCTTTATTTTAAAGGTTCCGCTGGATGAATTTTTATGTGATTAAAACTGTTAACATGTTGAGCGCTACGTCATTCGTTGGTGACTAACTTTGAACTTTCTGTTTAGATGACTGCCTTTTCTCCGATGACGTACAGTCTAAAATACAATATAAAACTAAAAATTACTATGATATAAAAATTTCGTTTGATTTAAAATTTCTTTAAAAAAAACTGACCAGCGTAGCGGGCGAAGGTTGCTAGTAATCATTTAATTAAGTTACCCTGATGGTGGTGCCTTTTTATTTTGCATTTTATTAAGTGTACTAAAAAATAAATAATCACTAAATATTAACATATTTGCAACATTTAGATAATAATATGTCTGATGATTGAAAAATTCTTAATTATTATGAAAATTTAGGTTTATTACAACAACTTCAAAACAGAATTCAAAATTAATTTTTAAACACTACGTCCCCAGCATGATGCAATTAATTACGAATAATGTTACTAATTTTTTTTTTTTTTTTTTTTTTTTTTTCTAAAACAAACAGTAGAAATGACAGTTCAGAACTTATACAACACAGCACAGTTCTGCAGTTTATTTAATCTTCTTGAGTCAAAAATTTTGAAAATTAGGGCGTGGTTTAAAGGTACACCACATGCTTCAGAGTTACCCTTATGTAAAGTTACCCTTAGTGAGTAAAATTTTAACATTTCATCTAATGACAACTATATACTTCTGAAAGAATTTGAAGATTCAGAAAAACGGAGACATCTTTAGATAAAAGTATACAAACGATAGAAATTACAAATATTAATTTCCCAAGAAGATATTTTAAATATACGAATGGATCGAACGCCCGTTTACTTAGTGACAATAGTGAGGAGATTAGGAAGCTGAGTGACCGGCATCCTCAAGCTAGTGTTAAGGCTTTTTAGAAATTACTTCACTAACGTGAAAACATTCGCTCACTATGGTTAATCCTACGGGAGATTTTTTTTTATTATTATTATCTCAGCTGCGTTTTAACATTTTAATTATTTATTTTCTGCATCGGATAGCTGAAATCACTCTCTATATAAACTCCTTTTTACTTTTTTTTTCTTTAATTAGAATATTTTTAGTTTCAAGAGAAAAACAACAAAATCATAGTTAAAATATGGAAATGCGATTAAAATGCATTAAAAATATGGAAATGCGAACGAAATGTTTTTATAAAATATGTTCTATAAAATTAACATTAGGAACAGGTGTTTTCGTATGAGTGAAGTGGCAATTTAATTTTAGGGAATCTAATTCTGCAACAGTTTGGCAGCATGTGCGTATGCTTAAGGCCCCTGTCCTCGCTCGAGGAAACGCTCGCGAGCTAATGCTATTCCTATGGGGAAGCATTTTTCTAATAACTCTTTCGCATTTTGACATTTTTGAATAATTTTTTTTTGCATTGGATAGCTGAGGTGCATGCCGACAGCGCTCCTTTTTTACTTTTTCGATTTTGGTTGCAGATATATTTTTAAAAAAGCACTTTCAGTTTCGAAACCGGTTTTAAAAGTGAAACTAACTTTGTAAAAAATATCTGCAACCAAAATCGAAAAAGTAAAAAAGATGCGCTGTCGGCATGCACCTCAGCTATCCAATGCAAAAAAAATTATTCAAAAATGTCAAAATGCAAAAGAGTTATTAGAAAAATGCTTCCCCATAGGAATAGTATTAGCTCGCGAGCGTTTCCTCGAGCGAAGACAAGGGCCTTAAACAAATAATACATAAATTTGTATTTATTTACATGTTATACTACTTTCTGTATTTTTATTTATTTTTTAATAATTAAAAAAGAATTTACACACATATTTCACGACATACTGATAACTAGTATTGCATCATTGGTATTCTTTGAACAGGGTCATTTCGGGTGAAATCGGCGAATGGGTTGACCCTTGATAACTCAGAAAAAAAATTAACTTTTGCACATCTACTCTACATGTAAAAATAATGTAAAACTGCAGCTCCCCCTCACCCCCCCCCTCACCGCCCCAACAGTAAATTTGGGGATTTTAAATTTGAAAACATAAAAAATTGCAGATTTATCTTTTTTTAAAAGTTCTTTTGATTTAAATAGCTGATATTTTTGATGAAGCAAATTAAAAAAGCAAAATTAATATTAACAAATGCCAAATATATAGCTAAAATAGAACAATAAACCTTTTACAGTAGCTATAGTTCAAAAGTCGTGGGTTCCAAGGATTACCGATATTTAATATCACTACTTATGGATAATAATCTTCTATTAAAAAATCTTTACAATTATTCTGAAGTAATTACAAGCTAATTCCACAATTGTGAGAACCTAAGCCACCAGATGTAAGCTATAATACCTCTACAGAATAACAATCATTTAAAATCTATTCAAATCAGAAAAGTTTAAGTATACATTTTTATATATAAATGAAACATATTTTGGTTGTTGCTTATCGTAAAAACGTTGATTTCATTTCATTACGTCGCCCAGCACCACTGGTAATGCGGCGATGTTCATTTGTTTGAATTATAAAAATCTTCAATATGTTTATCTTCGTATATGTTCGTTAATGCTACTAGCGGCAGCGGTTCTTTCAAAGAGTGGCGCATTATGTAACGGAACGGTCCATTTAGAACTCTCAAGTCTCAATATAGAAGGTGGGGAAGGATGAAAAGAGGAGACTGGAAGGGAGTTTTATGGCTTATCTTCTGAACTCGGCTACGAACTAAATTGTATGGCGCAACATTCCACATACGGTTCCGCACCAATTTTAAAATTGGAGTTTATTGAACATGTGTTATACGATTTCATTATTCTTGCATTGATGTAATTACATGAAAATCTCAAATAAACATCCTGTTTGTGATTCATTGTTTAAACTAAATATAGTAAGATGAAATTTTTGAGCTAGTTATTTTTAGTATTATTATTTTCTCTTTAAAAAAAGCTTTTTTTTTTTTTTTTTTGAAATATTTTTTATTATGTGAAGAATTGAGCAGGGGGTGGGGGATTTTAAAACATTAAAAAGTTTTCAAACTTGTGTTTTGTGAGAGAGGATGGATTTGAGTAGAATATAAATAATAAAAATTATAAAAGTAAATGGAAATCTAACAAGTTCTCACTCTAGAAAAAATATCTTTTGCCGTGTGAACAGTTTGAGGTGGTGAGGATTAAAATACTAATGTATGATTAATCTTCTTTTTAATAATAAATTTACAAAATGTCCCGAAATATTTTAAAACATTAAAAAGTTTTTGGACGGGCATTGGTAAAGCCACAAATTTTCCACCTAAAACAAGCAAAATTGCTAGTGTGGACATTCGGAATGTAAAAATAAAATTAATTAAAATAATGATAATATTATATAAACTTTAAATGATAATTAATAACTTTAATTGATAAATAAAAATTTTCATTAAAAAATATATGCTCAGATTTCAATAAATTTTGCTCACAAAAATTTGTTATTGCAAAATATTTATAAAGGTGAATATATATATATATTTTAAAAATAATAAAATAATTTTATTATTTAAAATAAAATAAAGGTGATAATATTTAATAAAATAAATATTATTACTATATTTATTTTGAAAAATCTAAGAAAAAAAAGGGGGCAAACCAAGAAAATTTTTTAGTACATCTAATAAAAAAAAAAATCGCAAATCCATTTCTAATGTC
Organism: Maratus speculifer; assembly: GCA_964019185.1. Lineage (NCBI taxonomy): Eukaryota > Metazoa > Arthropoda > Arachnida > Araneae > Salticidae > Maratus > Maratus speculifer. The sequence continues at coordinate 114,124,903 of OZ025301.1, forward strand.
TATGATGATAAACATATAATGATTTTTTGTTTTTGATTTTTTTTTAAAGATGCAGTATATCTTTACAAAAGTAATAAGAGAGATTAAATATTTCTGCCTCATTAAACATATATAAATTCGTATAATCAAGGAAGATTTTAAAAATAATAAATTATAAGTGATGTGATTAGAAGAAATGTTTGTCTATAATAATTTTTAAATACATTTCCAATTAAATTGTTAAAGAAATTTGTGTAATGGGGGAGGAATTATAAGTTTTAAAGTCAATTTTTCTTTAGAATGAAATTTAAGAAAACTTAATATTTTTTATAAATACAAGAAATCTACCAAGGGGAAGGGGGGAGGGAAGATACTTAATGTAAATAATAATGTATAATGTATGTAATAATATAATAAAATAATTATAATAAAATAAAAATTGTTATCATAAAATTAGTTACATTAATTTCTGTATGAAAAGGATAAATTAACAAAGGTTTCTACGTAAATTTATTGGAAAATAGTCAGTATAATGTGTCCTGTGCAAATTTACGAGCAAACTGACAGTAACATGAAAATATTCAAAAAATAAAATTTAACAAAAACTAATTTTCTGAACTGTATATTAAAAACATGAAACAATGTAAAACGTATCAAACAAAATTTTATTTTCAATAGAAAAAAGCAATATTTTTCTTTATTTTAAATATCAAGTTGTGTAATTAAAACTCCTTAGGGGCCGTCTATAAATGATGTCTTGCGTTTTTTCCATATTTTTGACTCCCCACCCCCCACCCCCCCTTCGTCACAAATTACCACACTTCACTTTACTCCCTCCCCACCTCCTGTCACATGTCAAGCTATATTACATAAACAAACATATACATGCAGTTCATATACAAAGCACTACGTTTTAGATCACATTTTCAATTTATTTTTAAACTTTAACTATGCGTTTTAATAATATTTGTGAGCTGAACAATAAAAATTATTCGTATTTTGCATAAAATAAAATTTGACACAGATATCATATACGCACCACATTTGCACGTGTTTTTTCCCCCGCCATTTTGGCGAAAATTTTGTTTTTGAATGTAAGTTATAAATGGCATGCAATAACAGTAATTCATTTTTATTGCAATATAAAAATAAAAAATCGTGAAAAAAAAATGAAAGAGATTCTAGTATTTTAAAAAAGGAAATAAAAAGAAATAAATGATAGTTTGATATAAATTATATCGTTTGTAATAAAAATAATTTAAAGAATTAAAATAAAAAATAACAATAAATAAACATGAATTTAGTAAAAAAGGAAACAATTCGCGTTTGTAATGACCGAAAGGTGGCGTTGTATAGACCTGATAATCGTTTGTTTACGTAATGCTGTTTGTTCCATGCTGGAGCAAGCGAATCATGCAAGCATTGTGTTGCTGTCATGTTATTTTGCCATGAGTAAGTCAAATGTACTTTTTTTAATTATAGATCTAAACTTTCTGTATAAAATTTTGATTCTAGATAATTTTAATACAAAAAACCCAACGTTGCATGCGTTATAGAACTGTTTATTTATATATTTATTATAGAACTGTTTATTTATTTATCGGCCTTTTAAACACCGATTTCAGCAGAAGATGCTCACGGTATCAGTTCTATTTCGTTTCAGACTTTGTCCGCGAGAGGGCGTCTATTTCATTTCAAACGCGAATAAATAAACAGCTGTAAATAATAAACTTAGTAACAGAACAGTAAATATAACTTTCACTGTAAATCGTAAACATTAATACTTACAATCATACTAAATGCATGCAGTTGTATAATTTAATAAGCACATTTCTCTGAAATCTTTAATTTTTCCCATTTTATTTCCCTAATAATTGTTATAAACTTATCAAACAATAGGTGCTACGTATTTACATAATTACGAACGCACCTAAAAATTGATACCACTTGTGATTGACTCGTAGGTTTAGCATTGTCCTACAATCAAAAGTACGAAAACATGGAAAACTGGGTGCAGGAAAACACAATGCTAAGCCTACGAGTCAACCACGAACGTCATTTATTTTTGGCTAATGACCACTTCGCTTCCGGCAGATATGGATCATTAGATTCCCCTGTTACTTCTCTTCCATAAAAGAAAGGTTCTTTTCTTGTGCTCGATGACATAGGGTTTTGTGCGGTCGGCTCTTGGACTATCTGTCCCTGTTATGCCAACGAAGACACTCACAAGCTAACGCTAATCCTATGAGGAGGTTGTTTTCTAATACCTCATTTAAATTTTGATTATTTCATTTTTTATTTATTTTATTTATATATATATATTTTTTTTTCCATTGAATAGTTGAGGTTCATTTCTACATCGCTGGGTTTGTTTTTTTTCACTTTTTTGATTTTGATTGCAAATATTTTTTAGAATGACACTTTCATTTTCGGAGCAGGTTTTGAAAGTGAAAGTAATTTTATAAAAAATATCGGCAATCAACATTAAAAATAAAAAAGAGCGATGTTTAGACTCAGCTATTCAATGCAAAAATAAATAAATAAATAAATAAATAAATAAATAAATAAAAATAAAAATAAAAGTGTGAAAATGCAACCGAGATATTAGCAAATAACCTCGACATAACGAGTATAGGGACAGGAGCCTTATCCCGTTCGGGACCGGCGCCTTTTACACAAATTTTATTTGGTTATCACCACTTTCGTTTAAAAAGTTGATTTTGCTTTAGTAATCACGAAATTGCTTTGATTAAAGAAAGGAAGTATAACTTTACTTTTTTACTGGTGAGAATAAAGAAGGTCTTTATCCTCTTTTTCAGGGTGCGTATATGCACCCATTGTCCCGAACGGGTTAAGGTAGCTTGTCAGTCAGCTTCGGAATTTTCCTCCGTAATTGTTAGGAATTGATAAATTAATATATCAGTTTATTCACAGAAAATCGTTTGCAAATTTGCAATTGTGATATTTATTTATAAGACGTGACTCGTTGCTATGGAAGCGAAGCTGTTTTTTCGTCTGCTTTGCTTTTTAGCATCCGATGCTATTTCTTTCAGACAAGCTAAAAATGTCGTGTCATCAGCCCTGAATTTTCTAGTGAACCGATTTTGATAATTATTTTTTTAAATGAAAGCTATTTATTTGTAGTTGTGCCCATTTTAATTATTTTTTAATTTATTTCCATTTTTATATTTTATTTTTAATTTTAAAAGCTTTTTCATGACATTTCTTCAAAATGATGGCAACACAGTTTAGCTTTTCTCTCTATAATAAAAATTTATTTTCTAAAATGATTGCGTATAATTATGCACTAATTGAGTTAAAAAAAATATATATTTACTGAGAAATAATATTAATAATGTAAATAAAATGACAGAAAATAATTTATGATAAAAATTAATGTCTAAATCAAATTGAGAGAAATTTCAAACGAGAAAAATTATGTCATTCAGCAACAAGATAAAAGGGAATTACAATATTATTATGGAGGCCTTTTTCATAAACAGTAACTTTTAAAGAACATTTGAAGAGAAAATGACGTCACTATTTAAAACATTGTATTTTTACTTATAACGATATTAGGTACTACTCTGTTATCCCGTCGACCAATTTCGCCAAATTATACAAATCGCCAGATTAATAGCCAAACTATATATATTGACATAATTTTTATTTTAAATAACGAAAAAATAAATAATTAGTAGAATATTAATAAAAATATTAATAAAAATCACTTAATGACATTTTAAACACATGAATCGTATTTAATGTCATTGAATGTGACATTCACGATCATCCATTATTGGCATTTAATCTTATAGTTTGGCGATAATTTTTTGGTCGATGGGATAACCTAGTAGTACCCGATATTATTTTTTTTCTTTTCTTTTTTTTTTAAATAAAGCTATTTTTCTGTGAGTGCATATAAAATAAAATTTCTGGATTTCGCCGGCACTCATATTACAATTTTAACTGTAGATGTGCGAATATATGAATGCAAAATTGTAACTGGCAAATTTGACATTTACTTTGTAAATATATTTATTATATATTGATTCAATAATGTAATTACTTTTGCTTTTTTTTTAAAACCAAATCGATCGGGTCTTTTAAACATTTCATTCGTCGAATTCGACGGGATTCCATTCGTTTTATTGTTAAATTGCATTTCCTTTTACTCAGAATCTATAAAAAAGCGTTTAAACTAAAGAAAAAATCCGTTTTTGATTAATCTAGTCAATGAAGAAGTAGCACGTCAAATTGTATCTCTTTATTATTCCGCAACTCCAATGTCTCAGAGAGAAATTGCTATTCAATTGGGTATTTCACGCCGTTCTGTTTGCTATTATATTGATAAACACAAATCGGAGGCGAAACTGAATTCTGCAATGGTAGAATCTACATTCATCTTGTTATATTTTTTATCTTACGAGATAAGTTAAAAGTTTAGATAAAAAAGTTGGCATCAATTTTTGAGGGAATGAAAAAGAATTTTTTGAGAGAGAATGTTAATATTTTTTTTGTGTCGTGCGTGTCTTAAGTTTTATGGAAGAATTATGATATTTTTATGAAAAGGCACGCATAAATGGATATATGATCATCTCTCCAGTTTAAGTACGATGATCAGAAATTATCAAGGTAAAAGCATTTATATTTTGTACATATTATACATTTTGTACATAGTATGTAAATAATTTGAATTCAATATTTCTTTATTCTATAATTCTAAGTATGTAATAAAATTTATTAAAAGAAAAATTCAAGAATATTTAGAAGATTTTTGAACCCAAATAAGTTTTTGTTTGATTACAAAAGAATCTGGCGCCCCGAGCACGGACATTTGAATGATACTGTTGAGATATTGAATTGTTTTTATAGCGTATAGTGTTTTCATAAGCTGTGCATTACTACTTAATTTTTCGATGATGAATAAGCTAAAGAAAAAGCGTACGCCGCTACGTTCGTCATTTACCAGAACTTTAAATGTTTTGAATGAAGAAATTAACAGCGAGTCATTAGATAAGGGTAAAATTTCAGACAATTTTAGTAAATTAGAAAATTTGATTCATGAAATTAAATCTATTGATGAAGCTATAATTGAACTCATGTTAGATGATGATAAATGCGATGAAGAGGCTATTGAAAATGAAGTAGTGGAAAATGAAAATTATTCAGATCAATTTATTACCATTAAGCGTAAAGTTAGCGAAGCATTGGGTACAAATAAACATAATCAAGATGTTAGTGAAAAAAGCACAGATCACGGTTATTCCAAATCAAAGCATTATAAATTATCTAAACTAAATATTAAGCCATTCGATTCGCAGTTAATAAATTATCTTTCATTTTGGTCCCAGTTTCGGAAAATTCATGAAGACATAGATTTGGATAATAGTGACAAATTTCAGTATCTTATCCAATCGGTAGAACCTGGAACTAGTGCCAGGCGCTTGTTAGAGAGCTATCCAATGACCGCAGTTAATTACCTCAAAGCTGTCGAGGCATTTCAAGAGCGTTTTGGGAAATAAAGATTTACTAATAGAAGTGTACGTTAGAGAATTCCTAAAATTGATTGTAGCTAATGTACAGGCGCACGGCAAAGATAAACTTCCCTTATCAGATTTATTCACAAAAGTCGAGGCATATTTAAGATCGTTAGAATCAATGGGTTTAAGTTTAGAAAGCAATTCGGCGTGGCTCTATCCCATGATAGAATCTAGCTTATCGGAAGATGTATTAAAAGCATGGCAGCGATATAATATTTCAATTACATCAAACGTTGTTAGTAATAATAATGCATTGTCAACGAAAGCAAATATAGTAAGTTTGATGGAATTTCTGAAACAAGAAGTTGCAAACGAGGAAAGATTCAAATTAGCCAAATCGAGTTTTATAGAGCTGGGCTCTAAAGACAAACCTAAAGAAAAGTTAAGAAAAGCAGAAAGTAAAATACCTACTGCAGCAGGGCTATTTAGCGCAAAAGAACGCCTTTGTTTATTTTGCAGTAAACCTCATGAAAGCAAGGACTGTGTTAGGGCTAGATCTCTTTCCTTTAATGAACGGAAGGCCAAAATTAAGAATAAAAATTGCTGTTTAAAATGTCTTCGTTTTGGTCACCACGCTAAAGTTTGCAAAGTTTTTATTCGTTGCCACGTTTGTTCTAAACCCCATACCGAGTTATTATGCCCTGAAATTTCAATGTGTAAAGAACCAGAAAATACATCTAAGACCCCAGAAGTAATTCAAAGCACCATAGCAAGTAAGCAGTGTTCTGCTGAAGTAGCCCTTATGACTTTAGAAATAGTTATTAAAGGTCGAATAACAAAGAAAGTACGAGCGTTACTTGATTGTGGGTCGCAAAAGAGCTATATTTTAAAAAGTACAGCTGAAGAGCTAGATTTACATCCCATTTCTTCAGAAGCTATTGTACACACATTGTTTGGTGATATGCAAACAGAAGCTAAATCTCACAATAAATTCCAAGTTGAGTTAAGTTCTTCTGATAGACAGAAACAAACGAAAGAAGTCTTGGAACTTTTGGATCAAGATATAATTTGTAATAATATTCCTCGGATACCGAAAGAATCAGTAATTAAAGAGCTTAAACAAAATAAACTATGGATCACAGATTTAGGAACAGGAAGTCCAAAAATTGAAATTTTGATTGGAAGCGATTACTACGGACAACTTCTTACAGGTCGAGTAAAACAGTTAAGGAGCGATCTTACAGCAATCGAGACAAAGTTTGGATGGACACTTTGTGATCGTTTAGAAAGTACATCACAGTCTTGTCTAAATTATGGAAATATGTTTGTCATGAACCTAGCGTTAAAAGATATGAAGATTCCAGAATTATGGAAGTTAGAGAAAATCGGTATAACAGATCCCTGTCAAACTTTGTCTAAAGCAGAAGAAGAAGAACTCGCTCATGATAATTTTATAAAAGAAGTTGATAGAAATATAGAAGGTCGCTATATTGTAGTCTTCCTTGGATTAATGGCAAACGTGAGATTCCCTCAAATAGACACATAGCTGAACGAAGATTGATAAATTCAACAAAGAAATTAATGAAAATGTTTGAAGAATATGCTAAAGTTTTCTATGACTGGGAAGAAGAAGGTGTTATAAGTAAAGTACCAGATGAAACACTCAAGATTCCAGGACATTTTTTACCTCATCATCCCGTCATCAAACCAGATAGTCTTACTACAAGTGTTCGACCAGTTTTTGATGCATCGTGTAAGGTAGGGAGGTCTCCTTCTTTAAATGATTGTCTCTTTAAAGGACCAAACCTCATCGAACAAAATCCTACAGCCTTAATAAGATTTCGTGAGAAAGCTATTGGGGTAGTAGTCGATATAAGAAGAGCATTTCTTCAAATTGAAATCAAAGAATCAGATTGGTATTTCTTAAGATTTTTATGGTGGAAGAGTCCTGACGAATTTCAAGTTTATCAACACAATAGCGTAGTTTTTGGAGCAACTTGTAGCCCATTTTTCCTAGGTGCAGCTATAAGATATCATTTGAGTAATGTTGATGAAGAAAATAAACAGATAGCTGAGAAGCTTATGAAATCATACTATATAGATAACTGCGTGACTTGCGTGACTTCAGTCGACAATGTGCCTGAATTAGAAAATTTTATTTCAAAATCTACAGAAATCATGACTAACTTTGTCTTGAAAGCCTTTAATTGTATTTCCATACCAGTAAAGTATTGGACAGACCCTTCGACTGCTCTCGCTTGGATTCGAAGAAATGACCAATGGAGAACGTTTGTAGGCAACAGAGTTAGAGAAATTTGTAAATTTTCCGAATCTCAACAATGGAACTTCGTACCTGGTCATCTCAACCCTGCTGATCTACCTTCTCGTGGATGTAGTCCTAAACAGCTGCTGAAGATGAGATGGTGGGATGGACCAGAATGGTTGAAGTTATCAGAAGAAAATTGGCCACATTCAGAAACAAGCCCCAACGAAGAATTAGTAATGATGGAAAAGAAGAAAACTGCAGTACCTACTCTTTTATGTTCTAATTCACATGAATTTATGATATATAGTAGAATTTCAAAATTTGGTAGATTTATTAATGTCGTATGTTGGGTGAAGAGATTCATAATGAAGTGCAGAAATCGAAATATATGTTTTCCATCAGAATTGTCGATTGAAGAAAAGGAAGATGCGGAAAGGTCTCTCTGGTCAATAATACAATCTGAAAGTTTTGGTAATACTACTGATGCAATAAAAGGATTAAAGGTTATGAAAGATCAAGAAGGATTGTTGAGAGTAAAAACAAAGATATTAGAGCGGGATGACGAGTTTTCTTTCAGATATCCAATTTTATTACCATCGAAACATCATGTAGTGAATTGTCTGATTCAAGAATGTCATTTAAAGAATTGTCATGCTGGACTTCAAACAGTTGGATCCATTTTAAGAGAAAAATATTGGATAATTTCTTCTAGACGCAGCATTAGAAGTCAATTGTCTAAGAGTTACAGATGCAAAAGATACTCTGCAAAACCATATACTACATTTTCAATCCACCTACTTCTAGATCGAGTCAGAGATTCCAAAGTTTTTGAAGTTGTTGGAGCTGATCTTTTTGGCCCTCTTTTCGTAAAACAAAGATCCAAAGTTTGGGTTGTACTTTTTACATGTGCAGTATATAGGGCATTACATTTGGAACTTGTATCCAGTCTCTCAACAGAAGGATTCATTCAGTCACTTCGAAGATTTATATGCAGGAGAGGAAGGCCGACTACTATATACTCTGATAATGGCTCAAATTTTAGAGGAACCAACAACATTTTAAAATCATTGGATTGGAAGGCAATAGTTTCTTCAAAAGAACTGTCTCCTATTAAATGGAAGTTCATCCCTCCAACAGCAGCTTGGTGGGGTGCATGGTGGGAGCGTCTGATTAGATGTGTTAAAATTCCCTTGATCAGAACACTAGGCACTTCAACTTTAACTTTTGAAGAACTCATGACTGTTCTATGTGATGTCGAAGCAACAGTAAATAAAAGGCCTCTAACCTATATTTTTGAAGAAACAGATAAATTTGTACCTTTGATTCCATCATCATTTTTGCAAGGCATTGAAGAAATAGGTGTTCCTGATTTAGATGCAATAGATTCAAAGAAACTTCAATCTAGATATAAACACTGTCAAAATATTCGGCAACAACTTAGAAATAGATTTAGAAAAGAATATTTAGCTGAATTGGTCCAAAAATCAAAACAGAAAGGACAAGCTGTCAGACTAGGTGAAGTAGTCTTGATAGAACTAAACCAAAAGAGACTTCATTGGCCTATAGGAAAAATTTTAAAGATTTTCCCAAGTCGAGATGGAGCAGCTAGAGTGGCTGAAGTTAAAACAAGTTCAGGGACCTTGGTGCGTCCACTTCGTAAGCTGTACTCATTAGAGATATCAAGTCTGATGACCCAGTAATACAGACTGTGAGTAATAGTAAAACTAGAAGTGGCAGAGTAGTAAAGAGACTTGTGAAATGACTTTTTCTAGAACTCTGAACTGATTTTTCTAGAACTCTGAAATGACTTTTCTAGAACGCTAAATGTTTCATTATTATTTTATTATTGTTTAGTTATTATCTTTATTTATTTAGATATTTTTTATTTTGAATTAGGGTTTAATTTGATCAAAAATGATCTTAAGTTTAATTTGGCTTCCGCCTAAATTAAAGGTGGGAGTATGTTAGGAATTGATAAATTAATATATCAGTTTATTCACAGAAAATCGTTTGCAAATTTGCAATTGTGATATTTATTTATAAGACGCGACTCGTTGCTATGGAAGCGAAGCTGTTTTTTCGTCTGCTTTGCTTTTGATATTTTTTATCTTACGAGATAAGTTAAAAGTTTAGATAAAAATGTTGGCATCAATTTTTGAGGGAATGAAAAAGAATTTTTTGAGAGAGAATGTTTATATTTTTTTGTGTCGTGCGTGTCTTAAGTTTTATGGAAGAATTATGATATTTTTATGAAAAGGCACGCATAAATGGATATATGATCATCTCTCCAGTTTAAGTACGATGATCAGAAATTATCAAGGTAAAAGCATTTATATTTTGTACATATTATACATTTTGTACATAGTATGTAAATAATTTGAATTCAATATTTCTTTATTCTATAATTCTAAGTATGTAATAAAATTTATTAAAAGAAAAATTCAAGAATATTTAGAAGATTTTTGAACCCAAATAATAAAGTTTTGATTGTTTACAAAACAGTAATGTTAAGTCTTTGGACATTTGATGCATTCGTATATTCAAAATAATCCCTTTGGGAAATTAATATTTTAAACTGATTTTTTCAGTAAATATTTTTCTTTAAAATATATTCCTTTTTTTCTTAGTTCTCCTATTATTTCTAAAATCTGTGCTTAATTTGATATTTTTGTGTAAAAATAAGATGAATTGTAAGTTAAATTTTAACACGTCACATAAAATCAAGTATATACTTTAGAAATTTTTTGAAAATTAGAAAAAATGTCGACATCTTTCAAGAAGAGTACATAAAAAATAGAAGTTATACATATTAATTTTCCGAGGAGATATTTTAAACTTACGAATGCATCAAGCGCCCATAGATTTAACATTACGAAGGGGAATTCCGAATTTGAGTGAACAACCTCCTTAAGCTAGTATTAAGACGTTTTAGAAGCTAGTTCTTAACATAATAACATCTATTCGCTAGTGTTAATCCCATTTGATATATTTTTTTAATTATCTGGGTTGCATTTTTTAATTTATTTTATTTATTTTTGCATAGAACAACTGAAATGAATCTCTAGGTAAACCCCTTTTTACTTTTTCGATTTTGTGTGCAGTTTTTTTTTTTTTTTTTTTTTTTTTTTTTTTTTTTTTTTTTTTAAGTTTTAAAAGTAACAACCTTAGCTTTCGAATGCAGAATAAAAAAAATAAAGAATATGGAAATGCAAACGAGATATTTTTAAAAGTGTGTCCCATAAGATTAACACAGGGAATATGTGTTTTCGCGTGCATGAAGTAACCCATTTAATTTTAAGGAGATTAATTAGGCGAAAATTTGACAAGTAATATATCCGTATGCGTAAAGCGATAATAGATAAATCTGTATTTATTAACATGTTATACTACTTTATAAATTTGTATCTATTTTTAATCATTTAGAAACAGTGTTGAATTCAAACATTTTTCCTCGGGGAGGATTTATGTGGTTGCGAAGGGCGGGGAGGGACATTGCAGAGGGGAGGATTGCAGTTTTTTACCACTGAAAACGCAAAATTTCAAATCTTCCGAAGGGGAATGTCCCCCCCGGGCCAGCCCCTGCAAGCTACACTGATTTAGAAAGATTGTGCACGCAAATTCGGCTATCGCTAGTATCGCAGCTTTGATAATTCTTGACCTCCAGGGTCATTTATGTGAAATCAAGGAATGGGTTGGTCCTTGGTAATTCAGAAACAAATTGAAAACAAAAAAACTTCTTTAAAACACCATAAAATAAATAAAATTGCGCAAGGCTTTTCAATAGACCAAGTCCTATTGAAAGGCCTTGCACAATTTTATTTATTTTATGGCGTTTTAAAAAAATTTTTGTCTTAACACCAGTTTTCAACTTTTTTCTCAGAAACAAATACCTTTTGCACATTAATTATAAATAGAAGTTTTCTTATACGACCATTAAAAACATTTTAAAAATATGCATTAAAATATTTAATTGCTATAAAGGACGTCAAATACTAATAAAAACATTAAAAGATCTTAATAATTTTTACATGTTTCGATTGAATTTACTCAATCGTCATCAGAAAAACAAAATACAAATAAACACAAAGATGAAAAAAAAAATCCATCTTTGTGTTTATTTGTATTTTGTTTTTCTGATGATGATTGAGTAAATTCAATCGAAACATGTAAAAATTATTAAGATCTTTTAATGTTTTTATTAGTATTTGACGTCCTTTATAGCAATTAAATATTTTAATGCATATTTTTAAAACCTTTTGCACAGCTATTCTACATATAAAAATAACGATAAAATGCTTTTTTTCTCCCGACAGTAATAGATTTAGGGATATTTAGTTAAAAAACGTGAAAAATTGCAGATTTATCATGCTTTTAAACTTTATTTTGACTTAGATAGCTGATGTTCACATGTAGCAAATAAAAAAGCAAAATTAATCTTATCAGATGCCAAATAAATTTAGCTAAAATAGAACAAATTCGGATGAGAGATTAACAATAAACCTTTTGTGATGACTATTTTCAAAAGGTCATGGGTGCCAAGGTTTATAGATTTTTAATATGACTACTTACGGATAGTAATCTTCTATTTAAAAATCTTTACAATTATTCTGAAGCAATTGCAAGTTAATTCCACAATTATGGATACCTACACATAATATGTATACTATAATACCCCTACAGATTAATAATCATTAAAATCTATTCATATCAGAAAAGTTTTAAAATGTATTTCTATATATATGAAACTTTCTGATTAACGCTGGCAAATTGACACACAACCTGTAATTCCACTACATCGCCTCCCCACTGTTGGATGTGATGCGGTGTTTATGTATGTATTTGAACTTGGATTTCTAATTTCTATTTCTATAATCTTCGTCAAAGCTCTTATCCAAGCTACATTGGCAAAGACACTCACAAGTCAACGCTAATCCTAGGGAGGTTGTTTCTAAGGCTCCGCTCAGATTGTAATACTTTCAGTTCTACTGAGTTCGTGGAAGAGTCTTTTGTATAGGACCCATTTGTGGTTACTTCATAATAGAACGGAGAGGAGCGAACAAAAGAATCGGCAGATAAGCAATCCACCCTAGTTGACTGAAAGATTTTTCTTTTGCCGGACAGCCATCCCTGTTCTGCAAAACTCATTAAAGATTTAAAAATCATCGCGTCGCCACAATAAACGCGCCGATACCGAACTTCAAGAAGTGGTCAGATGTGTTTGGGTCTTAACACCTCATTTAAATTTCGGCATTCTTTTTTATGTTTTTTTTTTTATGTTTTTGCATTGTATAGCCGAAGTCCGTTTTTAAATCGTATCGTTTTTACACTTTTTCGATTTTGGTTGTTGACATTTTTTAGAATGACACTTTCATTTTTGAAACCTCTTTCCAAAATTAAAATATATAGTATTAAATATATATATAGTATATATATATTATTAGGATGAGCGAAGCGAATCCTCTACTAGGCCACTCAAATGACATTTTGTCGTACACTTTACAAAAAAACTATACAGTATTTTGACTCGAAATTAAACACGAATATAAATTAGGATCTGTAGATTTGCAGAATATTATTTTTTTACAGAAATACTTTTCAAAAAATTATTATTTTAATTAATTTATTTTACATGTTTTTCCATTACGAACGCATTTTTTCAAATAAAAAATAAAACACGTACGTTTTCAGAAGAAAAACTTAAATCATGGGGTCAGTAATTACAGTAAGAATCATCATTAATAAATAAAATATATTTTCATTATTCTGACAAAATATCGCAAAAACTGCTTTCAAATTTTCAAACTATGCTCATTCCTTTTAATTATGTATAGTTTCATGATTTCTTTCATAAAATTTATAAAATACTTTTTTAGAAAAATTATAGCATATTTTTAATGAATTAAAATTTGTAAAAATTCTCTTATTAACATTCAATTATAAAAGTATTTTTCTGTGTTAGGAATTCAAATACACAATTTATTCTTGATTTGTGAAATCATTTAAGCAGACGATATTTATGAATTTTAAAAGAATTACATTATATTTTTGTGAAGTGGCAATAAAAGAATTGTAAACAAATAAAATTAATATTTTGTATAATTCTATTTCGAAAATATTTTTATTTATACCAGTCTTATATCATAAATAAACAATCTGAGGAAATTCTTAGTTATTTGGTTAAAGTATATTTTGAAATTAAAATGCGCCGAAACATAAAATTACATTTTTCCTTAATAAAGATGCAAAAGTAATTTAAAAAATATATTATTACTTTCAAATATTTATCTTATAGCATAATACTTCGCGAATCCACACAAAGCATGGCTTTTGCTAGTCTATATATATACGTATATAGTATTATATATACCGGGTGTCTCAAAAATGACGGATGGATTTTAAAATTCAATAACTTGCAAACGGTGACAGCTTTTTAAAAAAATTTTGCAGGACGGTTATGTATAATATCAGGAGTTTTTTTACCGTAATTTTTTTCTTTTAGTTCGAATTTCAAACAATAGGTGACGCTGACGGCGATTGAAGGCCAGGTTATCAGTGCTGAGTGAGGCGTTTACCTGGTCTTCAATGGCCGTCAGCGCCACCTATTGTTTGAAATTCAAACTAAAAGAAAAAATTACGGTAAAAAAAATCCTGACATTATACATAACCCTCCTGCAAAATTTTTTAAATAGCTGTCACCGTTTACAAGTTATTGAATTCTAAATCCATCAGTCAATTTTGGGACACCCGGTATATATAGTGTCCCATAGTATTAACATTAGGTAACAAGTGTTTTCGCGTGAGTGAAGTAAAACATTTAATTTTATGGAGTTTAGTTTGGCAACAATTTGATAAGTAATATATACGCATGCGTAAATGGATAATAAATAAATCTCTACTAACATGTTATGCTACTTTATATTTTGTTTAGTAAAACCCCGATAATTCGGATTAATTGGGCCCAGACCCAATCCGGATTATCTAAAATCCGGATTATCCGGAGAATTAGAAAAAAATTAAATACAATAAAACATTTTTACAGAAAATCACCTTAATGTTAAACTCATTGAATATTTATAGATAATAAAAATGTTTACTTTGTTTAATTATTCCAAAAAAGATTTCAGAAAAAGTTTTTTTTATTCAGAATACGACAATGAAACAAGTTAATGTTATGGAAATTAGTCAATCGCTCCTCAAACTTGAAAAAAAAATGACCAAACCGATCCGGATTATACGGAGATCCGGATTAACGGGGTTCTGCTGTATTTATATTTTAATAATTTAGAAAGACTGTACAATTGTACATGGAAATTTGACTATCACTAATATTGCATGCAGCATTGCTATTCCTTCAACAGGGCCATTTCGTATGAAATTGACGAATGAGTTGATCTTTGGTAACTCGGAAATAGACAGCTGTTGTACAGTTATTCTACATACAAAAATAACAAAAAAATGCATTCCCCCCCTCCTTCATCAATAATATATTAAGAGATATTAAGTTAAATAATGTAAAAAATTTCAGCTTTATCATGCTTTTAAAGTTTTTTTTTTTTTTTAGTTAGATAGTTGTTGTTTTTATGTAGCAAATTAAAATAACAATAATAATAATAATAATAATAATAACAAATGCCAAAGGAAATATTAGATTATACAAGAACCGCAGCTTTGAAAACACGTAACTAGCCCATTTGTTGACTACTTACAAAGAAATTAAATTGCACTGTGTATTATTCCTGTTTATTTTTTATTTTTTATTTTATTTTTTTTTTTTTTTACGTACAGACGAGTAAAACTACAGAAAATAGATTACTGTAATAAACTGAAAAAAGAAAAACCTTTTTTTTACAAGGCTATTAATTTCAGAATACATATTCTTATCGCAAAAAAAATATTATTATTATTATTATTATTATTATTGTAGAAATAATGGGCGTTAATAAAATAATGTAAAACAAATTAGTAATTTTATAGTTAAAGGGGAAAAAACAATACCTCGAACTATCCCTTAGTTAATCTAGGAGGTAAAGTACTAGTATCCATCAATAAAAATCTAGGCTTACTTTTATTTATTACACGAAATCTTATATATGTGAAGTTTCGGTATCCTCATCCTTAATACGAATGAAATATTTAAACATATCAGTATATGAAATCTCTTATAAGAAATAAAAAGACTTACTAAGAAAAAAGTACTAATCTCACACCAGTGATATTTTATAAAATATTTTATCTACTGTAAACAGCTTTTCAGCTTACTTTAAAGAAAACTGTGAATGTCGTTTCAACAAAAGTCTGCAGATGTGGACTTTAGTGTTACTATGGTAGTGTTGGGTAGGACACAGAAATTTCGAATTACAATTGGCATTTGGGATAGAATTGAAGGCTTTCCGCTGTCTCGCAGGGTAAACTGTATGGCTAATGCAGCTTAAATCTGACAAGACGTCAGGGGGTGGGTACTTTAATGTTGTTGTCAGATTAATAAATTGAAGTATATAGTTTTCGGATAACTTAAAAGGAATTAGTGGCTCGAAGGTGCAGTAACGCGCGTTTTATCTGATTATAAAGGGTTTTTTTCGGTAAAGGTAAATTTACAAATGATGCCATGCTAGGTGTGTGTTCTGTAGTGCTTTTTATCTTAACTGCAAGTATATCTTTATGTACTAATAAAGCCTAACGTCTAACAAGTGGGAGAGAGCGAATATGTTGAATTGTGACACTTTGTAACAAAGGGGGGGGAGGGGATAAAAAATATTGAAATAAAAGTTTGACATTATTTATGAACAACCCCTAACAGCATTATGTAAAAATAAATCAATGTACTTGTAAAGAATTAAAATTATTTTTTTAAATAATTAAATAAAAAATGTAAAAGTAATTGCATAATTTGAATTGTTCAGCATATACTGAGCAAGAAGCAGGAATTTAGAAATGGGAAACCTTAGTGAAGAATCTTAGTATTTTTAAAGAAAATTTACATATAATTATTGCAAATTATAATGTATATTTTTGCTTGATATTATTCATCTGAAAAATTACATTTATAAAAATTAAAATGCTTATTATTATTATACCTAGTGAAAAAGAAAATTTTGATCTCTTTTCAGTGTTGAATCCAGATATTTTTCTCCGCGAGGAACTTCTGTGATTCCGGGGGGGGGGGGGGGGAGGGAAGATGCCAATTCCGGCCAACATCCTAAAATCAACACGATATCTTTCAATAACATTCGATTTAACAAGAAGTTGTGTTTGATTGTTCATTTATTATTCCGACAAAATAATAAATAGAGCAAATTTAATTTACTTTCCAAATACTAATAATAAGTAAATAAATAATAAAAAGAACTGTTTACAAATTTAAAAGCAATTTTAAGATTCCCAACGTAAAATAATTTTAATTCTTTTTTTTTTTTTTTTTTTTTTTTTTTTAACTAGGGGTTTTGTTTTCTACGAGCTACACTCGTCAGCACTCGTTTCCTGGTAATGAGAGCCCCGCCTCTTCTGAAAGTCAGTTACCTGGATAGGTTTACAAAGTTAATCCATCAATAAAAGTTTTAAAAAATGTTTCGAGCTTTTATAAAATTTCGCATAATCTAAGAAAAAAAAAAGAAGGGGAATTTCTTATGTACAAACGCATAATCTTTCTGATAACAGCTTGCTGTATTTAATAGAGGAAAAAAAGAAAAGCATATAGGCGGAACTAAAGAGAACGGCACGCCTTTAATCAACAACGAAGCTGTTCGGCATCATACTCAATGAGGCTTTTAAAATAATATCAGAATAGTATTGAGGGTTAATGCTTAGTATTGTCAATAAAATACATACTGACAATAATATTAAATCAACTTTGAATAATCAGATGACAACTCTTTCTTTTTTGTTTTATCATTTGTTACTACATGTGTTTCTTTGTTTTAATTCGAAGCTTGCAAAATGCCCTATTATAGATAGTAAATAAAATTTATTTCTCGTCATAGATCTTAAAATTTATGTGAGTTTAATGTGATAGGATGCTATCAAGAAAATTATTTTTTAAATTAAAGACTAGTATAACAAACTTTGATTAGTGTTTTCCAGCTGTAATCAATACTTGAAACAAAACATGATTTTTTAAAAATATATTTCCCATGATATATATAAGAAATGAAAGCCGTGAAACATTTTTACATTTATTTTTGAAAAATCAGGCAACTAAGGGTTAATTCTTTTTCTCTCTGATAATTTCGAAAAAGTAAGGTAATTCAGCATTCGCAAGTGATTTAAAATAAATAAACAACAAGAAACAGAAGGAGTAAGAATTTTTCGTTGGGGATCTTTGTTCTCTGAACATCTGCAATCCTGTGTAAATCAATTATTTGTTCTTCTTCTTCATCATCAACTTCTTTTGCATTTTTCTTTCTCATTTCTGTTTGTTCACGTGTTAATTTTTATCATAAATGGTGGATTCAGAGGGGAGAAGTACTCGTGTGTTGACGAAATAAATAAATAAATTACTGTTCCATGCCCCTTTTTGAAAAACTTTGGTTGATATTTATTTTTCTTTGCTTTATTTTTTTTATTTATTACATTTCTGGTCTTCTTGTTTTGAAATGTTGCAAATCACCTTGAGCGACAGATTTTATAAAAATTTCCTAGTTTAAATTAGTTTCTAGTTCTTAGTTTTCCTAATTTCTTACTTTCATGTTCTTAATTTTTAAAAATTCGGCCAATGCTGCAAACCAATTTAGATCTTTTCCAAAAAAAAAATTATTCCGCCGGCGCACATTAGAATGCTGACTAAATTTGAGTGAAACTCAACCCGTAACAAAGTTTCAGTGAAGGAAGTGACATATTTTTCGAATCACTTCAGCTCGCATCAGTATTTTTGCATTTACATAATAATGATTCATGTAGAAAAATATCTCTCGTCAAGTATTTTAAATATAGTCAGGTTTCGCCCCGAAACCACAAAATTTTAATTCCGATATGCAACACTGACACCGGTATTTTTATCTAAAAATATGCCTTTTATTTTGTTTGTGAAAAATCGCATTTTCATATTTAGAAATATATTTGTTCTTAATTACCGGTGTCATTCATTTATTTCGACATCTTAGCAATGAAAATGCTCTGATCGTTAAAGGATCGTTAAATCTGACAATGAGAAGTCAGGGGGTGGGTACTTTAATGTTGTTAGGCTGATAAATAGAAGCATATAGTTTTCGGAAAACATAACTGGAATTAGTTGCTCGACAGTGAATTCATGCAGTAACCCGTTTTTTATCTGATTATAAAGTTTTTTTTTTTCGGTAATGGGAAATTTACAAATGATGTCATGCTAGCAGTGTGTAGTGATTTTTTCTTAACTACAACAATTATGTAACACAATATGTATGCCTGACATGTGACAAGGAGGAGAGAGGGAGGTATGTTGAACAGTGATAAAGGGTGGGAGAGGGTAAAAAATATTGAAATAAAAGTTTGACATCATTTGTGCAGAGCGCCTATGTAGAAATAAATCTATGTACTTGTAATGAATTTTAGTTATTTTTGAAAATAATTAGACTAAAAAGAATGTAAAAGTAAATGCGTAACTTAAATTGTTTAGCATACATTAAGCAAGAAGCAGGACTTTCGAAATGGGAAACCTTAGTGAAGAATTTTTGTATTTTTTAAAAAACATTACGTATACTGTTATAATGCATACTTTTGCTTGATATTATTCATCTGAAAAATCACCTTTAGAAAAATTAAATTGCTTATTATTTATATAGTGAAAAAGAAATCTTTGATCTCTTTCCATTATTGAATCCAGACACTTTTCTCCGGGAGGAACTTCTGTGGCTCCGGAGGGGCGGGGGGAGGGCACCTCCTGGAATCAACAAGATATTTTTTAATAACCTTCGCTTTAACACAAGGTTGTGTTTGATTGTTTATTTATTATTCCGACAAAATAATAAATAGGACTATTTAATCCCTCCTCAAAATACCAGTAAATAAATATTAAAAAGAACAGTTTTCAAATATAAAAACAATTTTAAGATTTCAAATGTGCTCTAAGGTAAAAAATTAAAAAAAAAATGTTAGTTTTTTTTTTATTTTTGCTGCATTTTTTAAAAATTAACTACGGACTTTGTTCCCTACGAGCTACACTTGATAACCCCCCCCGTTCCCTTTCTAAAAATCAATTAATTTGATCGGTTTTAAAAAACTTAATGAAGACTTAATGATAATTAAAATAAAAACAGTGATGATCGAACTGTAAACGGGGTTTAATTATTTTCTATTTTACGAAAAGTGTTTAAGACCAAATCAGCTGCTGTTAATGACTGGTTTCGCGTTTGAACATATAAGATTACTTAAACATGTAAAAATCATCTAATATAATATTAACGCAGTCAACGCAGAGTCTTTGCTATTGCTTTCCAATATTTTTTTTAACAATGCTATAAGGAAATAGATTTAAATAAGTGATTTTAGATGTAACATTTGAAATGTAACTTTTCTTTCTTTTTATAATACTCAGCTGAAAATTATTTTCATCGTTAGAAAAGAAATATTATTTCCGCTTTCTTTAAATTGGAAACAATGTGAGAGAGGTTATGTTGAAATATGAAACAAATAAATGTCCTGTGTGCGTATATATCCTGTGTATGTCGTGTAAATCTTTTTTTTTTCCTTAAACAAATTTAATCAAATTTGTATCTAATAACTTTTTTTTTTTTTTTTTTAATAAATTATTTGTTGAGATACAAGAAATTTTTATCACGTGGCTGCTAGTTTCTATCCTTTACTGTGCTATCGCTACTGGAAATTCGATTCAAAACGCTAACATTGACGGTATTTTTCTCAAAGATACCTTAAAAAAAATGGATAACACCATTTTATTACATAGTTTCAGAATAAGAACACCTTGCCAAGTTTATGCGTTTCCGAAAAGAAATGAATTTAAAAATGCATTAGAAAGCAACTTCTTTGGATTTGAGAAAAGCCTTAATAAAAACAGAAAAATATTTTCAATAATCAATATTTCATTACGCAGCTTTAAAAGTTGTGATGTTTTAAACCTCATTTTTTTTCTTTTTTTCTAAATGCATTAATTTTCTAATGAAACTGAAACCTTTTTTGAATATTAGGATTTCTAAAAATCATAACCATTAATTTTGCTACTGCATATTTTCTGTCTTGCGTACACATCGTTATTTTAAAATATACTGTAAAATTGTCCCATAAGTATGTATGCGGTATTCTTTAAAAAAATCTTAATTATATGGCAGTATTTTTTTTCTTAGTTGAGTTGGGCCAGATTGGGTGGAGTCTGGTTTGATTGACTTTTGAACGGGCCAGACAGATCTCTAAATGAGCCCCCCCCCCTCTTCTCCACCTACATAAAAAAAGACGTGCCAACATTTTAAAAGGACGACTGGTACCGTTTCTGTTTCTACTCTATTATTGACAATCATTTTCTATCTTAAATGATATACACATAATGAGAAGCACAAATTAACATGTTAGCTGCCAATAACTCCGCCCTCTGTGTTAAATAATTGAGAATTTCATGCGCTAGCGCGTGACTGGCAGCGAATGTGTTAAGAAGTATGAATTCCATATTATTAAAAGAAAGAAAGGAAAAAATAACTCTCTTCTTTTCTTTCCACTAGAACCAAATCCTCCCCAAATTCGTCTCAGTTTTTATCTTGCTACATTCTTTTCTTTCCCTTACACCGTTTCCCATAACTTAAGCTTTTTGAAACTTCTAACGTAGCCGCAACCCTGTTAGATTTCGACTCTTTCATCAACAGACAATGACAACAGAACACACACACCCATTCCAGTCATCCTCTGAAACGAAACAGGTCCCGGTCCCACGCCTATCCGCTTCAAAAAAGACGCAAACATGACCAAATTTCTGAGGCACCTCAAATCTGAAAACTGAGATATTGGGACAAATTGCCAGGGTGTATGGGACAAATGAGGTGCCTCATGTATGAGTTACCCAACACTATACTATGGTCATGCATGTTAAACAAATGATATGATTGCCCCAGGCTTTAACCCTTTCCGGCACGGTCATAATTTGTACTAAAATAAGAAATTATCGACCGACACCGGAATTTACAAACGAATTTTTAAAATACACTGCTCAAAACAATTAAAGGATATTGTAGTTTTAGGTGGATTTTGTATCTGGGAAACTTTTTAGCTGATTGATACATGGTCGACAGACATAGTAGGTTATATGAGAATAAATTACACATGTTTAACAGAAAAAAATGCATTTTATTGCGCATTTGTGTACAAAAGGAAAAAAACACAATTTGTGCATATGAGAAAAAAAGAATAAGAAAAGGTGTTTTCTTCAAAGAAAATCATTTTCAGTAGGGGGTATGGTTTCCACGGGCGGCCAGCAACGTTGAACACCTTTGAGGTATGGACTCTATGAGGCTATTAATGACGAGAGAGAAGAGCTCTTTCCAGTTCTTGGAGAGTTTGTGGGGGTTGTTGGCGGCCAGAAACTCGTCTTCTTAGAGCGTCCCAAACGTGCTCGATTGGATTCATGTCTGGAGAACACGCTGGCCATTCCATTCGAACGATTCCTTCCTCGAAAAGGAAATCCTCCACCAAGTTTGCACGATGTGGCCTGCAGTTATCGTCCATTCAAATGAAGTTATCTCCGATTGCTGCAGCGTAAGGGACTACAATATGTCTGAGGATCTCATCCCTATATCGACGACCAGTCAGAGCTCCATCTCGAATGATGTAGAAGTCAGTGCGCCCGTCAATGGAGATGCTACCATACACCAACACTCCTCCACCGCCAAATCTGATACTTTCGTGCACGAACGCAGGATTTTTCCTACTGCCACGGTCCCCCAGATGAAAATACGCCTATTATCCGGATGCACAGAAAAACGGGACTCGTCAGAAAACAGAATATTGCTCCATTCATTTCTCCTCCAGTTGACATGCTCGGTTGCCCACTCCCTGCGGTCGCGACGATGCCTTGATGTTAATCTAACACATACCATCGGTCGGCGAGCATACAGACTTACAGCATGGAGCTGGTTTCGGACAGTCTGAGTTGAAATCGTGGTGCCTGTAGCTGAGCTAAGGTGTTGTTGGAGAACAGTAGCGTTCATGTTTCGGTGTCTCCGAGCTGTTAACGCTAAATACCGATCTTCATTGGGCGTTGTTGCCCGTCTACGAGCTTGCCCTGGTCTTCGGCTTGCACTCCACTCTCCAAAAAACGGTTCCAGATCCTGGAAATGACACTTTGTGACACTCTAATGACTTGCTTCGGCTTGAGTTTGGCCCCCTTCTAACCTACCAACAATTCTCCAAGCTTCTGAATCTGTCAAATGACTTCGCTGAGACATCGTACTCATCGAAACAAAGCAATCACTGAATGCCGATCATCCTTGTCTTCATTCTCTTTTATCCAGTTGAAAGTCAAATTTCATTCGCTGCCGCTGAAGCGACGTTTTTGACGTCGAACTCAAAATTTGCATACTCCACAGTTAGAAAACCAGAAAAATTTGCATTTGTGATTCTATTCTTCTATTTTCGGCAAAAAAAAATTCGTTTATATCTTTATTTTATATAAAACTTCAAATATCCTTTAATTGTTTTGAGCAGTGTATTTTGAATTCCTTAATTTAAGCTTTTATTTTCAGGGAAAATCAAATCAAATCTCACTCTCGTTTCGTCTGTTGTCGGAATAAGACGGATGTCTGATCCGCTGCTAATATTGATGCTCTCATGCGTTTCTCAGGTGATTGTAGGCAGTTCGTTCGAATAACTCCGATCGCTATTTGTGAATGATGGCATCATACGCTAATACGCAAATTATTGATGAAATTGTTGATAAGATTACCAATGGTGAAGTTACTACTAACTTTAAAGTACAGTTTGACTCCATCTCTTCATGTTTTGAGGATTATTCTACTGAAATACTTACGAATTTCTTTGCATTTGCGGATAAATATATCCGAGACTTAAAAGCTAAACCAAACTACGCAAGCTCTCCGGATGACGTTGCTGAGGAAAGAAGAGCCTGTTTTGAAATATTTTCTCTGCTTAGGGAGCCAACCTTTGATAATTTACTTAATTGTGGACTTTTCGGCTTTTTTGTTCTATTACTTACAAAAAAACTAGTAATGCTATCCTTAATAAAACATCTATGAAAGATGAATTATTCACTGCCGTTAAAAGGGCATTAAACGTAAAAATACTGCGGAGATTTCATCAATCCCCCTTAACAATAAATTTAAAAATTTGTCTGATGGTGTTACACTACATGAAAATAATCTTACTGATAATACTCTTACTACTAATTCCGAAATGGAACATTCATCTTCTGATAGTAATGATAGCGGTTCTGGTAGCTCGAAAACTAGTGCCAATCCCTTTTATTTGGAGATTGTTGAAAATTGGACGACTGTAGCCAAACAAATAACCGAGATAAATTCAGAAAAACCTAAAATTGCCTTAAAGGGTGATCGTATTGTTGTTCATTGTAAAACTTCGGATGATTTCAGAAAAAACTCAGCGTTGGCTTGACCAAAACGCCAAAAAATACACTACTCTTGATCCTCGTGAACTTAGGCCCAAAAAATCTGCATTAGAGGTCTCCCATGTTACACTGATACCACTTTAATTATTGATAGCTTAAAAGATTACGGCTTCACGGCTACTAGAATAGGCATGCTTAAAAATCGTAAAACCGGAAACCCTATGCCAATTTATATGACGAATATCTTACCATGCAAAAATCTTGAAGAAATTTACCAAATTAAGACTATCCACTACTTATCTGTCAAAATTGAAGCTTTTACTAGCAAACAGTGTGTGAAACAATGTTACCGTTGCCAGAGTTACGGGCACACCTCGGAGGTATGCGGGTTTGACGCTAAATGCGTCAAATGCGGCGAACTACACTTAAGTACTCGGTGTACTTATTAAGGGCGTATCAAGCCCAAATGCGCTAAATGCGGTTTGGCTCACCTTGCATCCTACCGAGGATGCCCTATAAACCCATATAGACTTGAAAATAAATCCAGTAAAAAACCTAACAATAATGTCAGTAACCGGGTTACCACCCTCATAGCATGCATGGTCACAGTGACGTCACAATGACGTCACTGTGAGTCACTTTGGTCACTTCACATCTGTGACGAAAATGCCACCACTCACAAGGAAGGTCTCCTTACGGGCATACTCAGAAAAATCTGAAAAAAATTACAGAATGTTCTTCTCATATAGTTATATATGTTTATAAAAAAAATTTCGGCGGAATCTCCTTATAACGTCCGTAAAAAAATAATAAAAAATTCGTTTATTTGGCGATTTATCTCCGGTTGGCGAAAAAACAAAATTTTGAAAAATACGCTTTTACGCTTCGAATACTTTTTAAAGAAAAAACTTTCTGTGTTCAAATTATTTAAATAAGATTAGTTTAAGTAATTTTAGTTTTGCATTTTTACTTTACTTTAAGTGTAATTTTGTCATATACGTTTATATGTGCTTATAACAAAATGAAATTAATATATTTTATCATTTAAAACACAATTTAAATTGATTAAAATTGTTCCAAATTGAAAAATACACTGTTAAAAATCTGCTGCATTTTGTTGCAACGCACTCCCTTGCTTGTATAGAAAACGGTTACTTGGCCGTGAAATGGAGCTTTCTCATTGGTTGGAATAGAGATATTATATACAAGTGGTGGAGTGCGTTGCAACAAAATGCAGCAGATTTTTAACAGTGTATGACACGGTCAATTCACAGTGCTATGGAGCATTCTCATTGGTCAGAAGAGAGATATTCTATAAAAGTAGTGGAGTGACGTTGCAGTAAATGCTGCAGATCTTTAACAGTGAAGTCAATTAAAATCAATTTTCAGATTCGTTAAAATCGTCTGCTTTTGGCTAGGAAATGCACTGCTCGCCAAATCCCGCGTCACTTTCAGCTTTTCACGCCAATTATTCCAAACTATTTTTTTTTTTACATATCTAATAATGTAATTCCGCCGCTAATTTTCACTGATCCTTTATTACCTACATGAGTAGTTTAATTCGTATTTTTTTCAAAAAATTCTGAGTATGCCCCCAATGGAGACCTTCCTTGTCAGTGACGTCACATTGTGATTAAGATGTGACTTTCTAAAAAAATTTTCACAGTTCGTCACAATGTTAATGTCAAAGTAGTCACAAATGACACACTTTTTACAAATTGGTCACATTGTGACGCCACAAAGTGGTCACAATGTGACGTCACAAAAAAGCTCTAAAACGGCCATAACGACTTCACATCGATGTCACGTGACGTCACTTCGACGGTCACAAAGTCACAGTGTGACTTCACAACGACGTCACCGTGCCGTCACCATGTCTTACGGGTGGTCACAAAGTCACAATGTGACTTCACAACGACGTTGCAGTGACGTCACCATGTCTTACGGGCAAGGAATCCCAATTATTGGCTGAAATCTTCAAAAATTATAATTATACTAAGAAACCTAACTCTGTTGCTTATAATAATAGCTCAGAAGCTCTAAATTCAACTGATCAACCTGTTAAGAGCACACAATAGTCACAGAAAAATTACTCAAAAAGACCCGGATGACCATGTAAAGTCTATGGGAGCGTTCTTTTCTAATATCTCGCTCAAATTTTAATATTTTTGCATGATTTTTTTGCACAAGATAGCTGAGGGCAATTCATAACCGGGCTAGTTTTTACTTTTTCAATTTTTGTTTAAGATTTTCTTTAAAAAATTACTTTAACTTTCGAAACCGGTTTAAACCGGTTCTGAAACTGAAACTATCGTAATATAAAAAATATATAACCAAAATCGAAAAAGTAAAAACTAGCCCAGTTGTGGATTGCCCTCAGCTATCTTGTGCAAAAAAATCATGCAAAAATATTAAAATTTGAGCGAGATATTAGAAAAGAACGCTCCCATAGACTTTACATGGTCATCCGGGTCTTTTTGAGTAATTTTTCTGTGACTATTCTGGGCTCTTAATATACCTAATTCGTCAACTCCGAATAAACCGACCGATATGCCAAACTCTTTAGATTCTAGAAATTTTCAAGCTAATTACACAGATGATATACAAGATATTTTTAAAACTCTTAAGGATTTTAAAGAAATTCTACAAGTCACTAAATTTATAAACTGCATCAAAAACATTTCCGCTAAAACTAAACAATATAAAGATCCTATACAAAAAATGCTTGTTATAATAACGGAATTTGATATACTTGCAAACCAACTCCGCATTAACGTAGATTAAAGTCTTCGTTAAGATAAACTTCTTGTTTTCTGTTTGTCCGTTCAGTCGTGTTATAAATAAAAAATTTAAAAAAAAACTCATTATTTTTTTTTCTTTTTATTCTTATTATACTTGTCATTTTTACATTTTTGCATTTATTCTTATATTCTCTCTCGAGTTACCAGACCACGCGGTCGACGAGCTCTCCTAAATTTTGTTTTCCCATTATCCTTGCGTTTTCTTTTAGTTATATTGAACTCAACTCGTTGTAAATATTGTAAATATCTTTTATTATCATGATATTCTTTCTGTTTAATCTTAATGTTAAACTTTCTTCTTTTTTGCGCTTTTTGCATATATTGCTGTTATTTGAATTAATTTTTTAAGTTAAACTTAATGTATGGTCTCTGTAAAGGGTCTTTTTTTTACATTGAGGTGGTTTTTCCCTGCGGTAGCTTTCTTCGCCTTTATGGACTGGCTAGCTCAGTTTGTTATCAAATGAACATTGTTTTATTTTTCTTTTTTTTATGTACTAAGTTAAACTGTTATTTTTTATGTATCTTTTTTTTTCTTGTACTCTTTTTCTCTGTGGCAACCAGCCACGTTTAAACATCTTTTTGGCTCCCATTGCATTGAAAAACACTGTATTACGATATCCTGGATGTAAAGTTGCTCAGCAACTAGGAAGTCCATGTAACCGACTAACTTGTTCACTTGTTCACCTATTCAAAAAAGAACTATTAACGGCATTTCAACAAAAGTCTGCTGATGCGGACTTTAGTGTTATTATGGTCATGCATGTTAACCCTCTGGATCCCAAATCGCCCGAGACCGCCCGAGATATTTTAATTCGTATATTTCAGTTCCCACCAGAAAATTAAAACCACAATATTTGCTTTAATCAATAACATAACAGAACATTCCGTATTTAAATAAAATGAAATTAGCCATTGAATTTTTCTGGTGTGAAATGAACTACATAATTTCTAGAACATGTTCTACCATGGGAGTTAAAGGGTTAAACAAATGACATGATTGCCCCAGGCTTTAACCCTTTCCGGCACGGTCAAAGTCTGTATTAAAATGAGAAATTATCGACTGACACCGGAATTTACAAACGAATTTTTAAAATATTCTGAATTACTTAATTTAAGTTTTTATTGTAAAAGCAAAATTTTACTAAAATATTACTGGTGCGTTTTCCAAGTTTGGAATTAAAATTAGGTGTCCCAGTGGGGGGGGGGGGGGGGGGAGGGGACCGGGCACAGTGTGCCGAGCGTTCTGCACACGGAGTAAGAAGCAAGAGGGGAAAGTAGTGTTAAAATTTTGCCATGCGGGTTTTTTGACGATAGAGGGCGACACCTCTGCATCAGGGCTGTCGATCGATGCTTCTGCAATGCTTTTCAATGGAAAAAATGGTCATTTTTTAAATTTTTTTTTTTACGAAAAATCGGAATTTTTAGAAAGTTGTAAAAATGGAAATATGGTTAATTGAAATTTCCTTCAAAACATACATATTTTTTTAAAGGCGTTCGGGGCTTCATTTTCTTTTTTAAGCCATTTAAAATACGAGATCATTCTGACAAAAACCAAAGGGCAGGCTATTTAAAAACATTGAATATCGCGGATTAAAATAACTGTTGTAAGTAAGTTGAATATCACAAAGAAATAGACTTATGATTCTTAGAAATTAAGTATTAATCAAATATTTTGGTGTAAATTTTAATTTCGCGTATAGTTTTTATAACCTTTGAACAATTTAATAATTCATAACTTTGGATATTTATGCAATTAGTACATGTAGAAATAAAGCAAATTTTTACTTTAATTATTTGGAGGGGGAAAAAATTTTGTAAATTATAGGATCTCCAGATTACACTTTTAAAATAATTTAAACATAGTTTTTTTTTTTTTTTTTTACTTTGTTCCTATCTTTTATTTGTGACTGAGCAGTAAAAATAAATCTATTAATCAAAATTATTCTTAGCTCATTCAGGAACTTTTGCTTTTAAATCCTCATCTTCTCCCTCCGGCAATTCAGGCCCGTGTGAAATGGGGGGAGGGGGGGGCGGGGTCGCCCTGTCCGAGGAGATTGAGGGAGCACCAAATTTATTCTATCAACACCAATTTCTTTTTATATTTCCTGCTATCTTTACAAGAAGAAAGTATTGGATTTGTATAAGTTTTCGAATTCCGGTTTTCAACGAATTTTACCCGTTTTAGGGGTCAGAGATTCCAAAAAAACATGTTCTTATAAAATATCTGTCTGTGAAATATATTTTGTTGGTGCTCCATCTCAAGAAAAAATACACGGAATTTAATAAAATTTGATATTTAGGTGGCCTATGATATAAATTGTTGCTGATTAGTTTTTGGCGTAAATCGCTCAACAGGTAGCGCTGCTATGCTGCAGTTTTTACGATTTACGCAACATCTATATCTTAAGAACTAATACACGGATTGTAATAAAAATGTAAATAGTATAGTCTCATAGGTAGTCCCTGATATAAACTGATGCTGATCAGTTTTTGGTGCAAATCGCTCAACAGGTGGCGCTGCTCATTTTTTACGATTTACGCAACAGCTATATTTTAAGAACTAATGCACGGATTGTAATATAAATGTATATAGTATAGTCTAATAGGCAGTCCCTGATATAAACTTATGCTGGTCAGTTTTGGTGTAAATCGCTCAACAGGTGTCGCTGCTATGCTTCATTTTTTACGATTTACGCAACAGCTGTATCTCAAGCGCACGGATTCTAATAAAAATTTAGATTTGGGTAGCCCCTGATATAAATTGATGCTGATCAGTTTTTGGTGTAAATCGCTCAACAGATGGAGCTGTTATGCTACACTTTTTATGGTTTATGCAACACCTGTATCTCAAGAACTACGCACGGATTTTAGATTTTAATAAAAATTTATATTTAGGTTGTCCCTTATTTAAACTGACGTTGATCAGTTTTTGGTGTAAATCGCACCACAGGTGGCACTGTTATGATGCATTTTTTTACGGTTTACGTAACATCTGTATATCAAGATATGTATTAAAGCTTGTGTAAAATTTCTAGAAAAAGGAATCGGAAACTTCAGTTGGCGAGATGAAATCGAAACATTATATTTTATGCAGTGTTAAATTAAGGGAGTGGCCCAAGGGGATATCCCCCCCCGGAAAATTTGAAATTTTGTGTTTTCAATGGTCCAAAAGTACAATTCCCCCCCCGGAGCCATTGATGTCCCTCCCGGAGAAAAGTGTCTGAATTCAACACTGATTTTATGGGCCAATAAATTTTTATAATATTAATTAATCCATAGACAGTGGATAAAGAAGTAATAAATACTGCTTACAAATGCTATAAAAATCTTTGGCTAATTAATCGTTTGTAAAATGTACATGTCTTTC
Organism: Maratus speculifer; assembly: GCA_964019185.1. Lineage (NCBI taxonomy): Eukaryota > Metazoa > Arthropoda > Arachnida > Araneae > Salticidae > Maratus > Maratus speculifer. The sequence continues at coordinate 114,155,291 of OZ025301.1, forward strand.
TTAATATTAAATAAGTTTGTATTTAGACACAAAACAAAGTCTGTGCTTTATTATTCCACATAACATTTAAAAAACATATAAATAAGATCTATACACAGTAAAAAATTCTCAATTTAAATATAATTACAAGTAAATAGCTTTATATTAAAGCCTAAAAAACATCACTCACTTGTGGAGCACGGAATAAACTGAATTTTTTTTTCTTTTGTCTTTTTTTTTTTTTTTTTTTTTTACTATTATAGCCTGTTTTACATCCAGGAACACGGCACTTATATCCCATCTTAATTTATTTTATGATATATCAATATGAAACATAAACGAATAAAATATCTTTTAATTCGAACATATGCATCTTAAAGATACAATCATATTGAAATGCTGCTAAAAAACCAGCCTACATCGTATCGCAGCCCCCTCATTATTTACCAAAATTTCACTTTATATTTTCGAAGAGCCATGCGCGTTAAGTTCCCCTCCTACTTCTTACTCCGTGAAGCTACCTATTGCAGCCGTCGTCTGGAGGAAAGCACTTCCAGAAAATTTTGGTATATTTTCATCGATCATAACCCCCAGACCCCAAAACCACCCTCCGTTCAAATGTTGACATATATATATATATATATATATATGATTTTTGTCATGCGATAACTAACGTATTTATGAACCGATTTGAATGAAACTTGGTATGTACACAGTACATAAAAATATCTCAACCTAGTTCATTGGCCAGCATCATCCGCCATCTTGTTTCAAAATGGCGGCCATTTAATTTTTTTTTTTAATTTAAATTTAAAATTAAATGCAAAAAAAAATTAAAAGTTGAAAAATATTTTTATTTTATGTGTTAGATCTTAAAACACCAATTCCAGAACACTTTTTACTTTGTCTACATCTTAAAAAATGATTGAGTTATATCGCTTTGAATTTTTCTAATGGCTGACATTTTGAAACAATCTGATTTTTGTCATGCTATAACTAACGTATTTCTGAATCGATTTGAATGAAACTTGGTATGTACATAGTACATACAAAAATCTCGGCCGAATTTGTTGGCCAACATCATCCGCTATCATATTTCAAAATAGCGGCCATTTAAAATTATTTAAAAAATTTAAAATTTAAAATTAAATGTGAAAAAAATTAAAAGTTGAAAAATATTTTTATTTTATGTGTTAGATCTTAAAACACCATATCCAGAACACTTTTTACTTTGTTTATATTTTAAAAATTGATTGATTTATAGCACTTTGAATTTTTCTTATGGCTGACATTTTGAAACGATTTGATTTTTGTCATGCTATAACTAACGTATTTATGAACCGATTTAAATGAAACTTGGTATGTACATAGTACATACTAATATATCGACCGAGTTCGTTGGCCAGCATCATCCGCCATCTTGTTTCCAAATGGCGGCCATTTAAAATTTTTTAAAAATTTTAAAATTTAAAATTAAATGCGAAAAAATTAAAAGTTGAAAAACTACCGGCGAAATTTCCTACCAATAAAAAAGTATACAGTTTTTTCAATTATTTTTGACTGAAATTTTCCATTAGTGAGGTATTTAAATTAAGTGGAATTTTCCACAAAATAACTTACAAATTAACTAGTGGAACTTTTTCGCGATAGTTTCGAACCCTTTTGAAAGCGGTTACAGATGAACCACTAATTTAAATTCACTAATTCAAATTAGTGATGAATAGTTAATGAATTCACTAATTTAAAGATACATCAATTCCTCTTTCTTAAAAAATCCATGCGCATAAGGTATATACTATAATATCCCTTTAGAATAACAATCATTAAAATTTACTCATACCAGAAAAAATAAGGAATATTTTTTTTTAATAAATGCAACCCATTTTTGTATATAATCCAAGGAATATTAAATTCTAATTTCCAAGACATCTCCGTGCTGATTGCTAGCGAGGTGATGTTTATTAACAACTTTAAATGCAGTGATGGAATTTGATTGGTGGGTGCGGAAATTTTCCTCATATGAGGGGAAAATAGAGCTCTGCGGGAAAAAGGAATTTTGTGTCGTTTTGTGGGAAATTTTGATGTGTTTGAAGATTTTCTCTTTTAGCTATTCTTTCCCGAAATAAGCGGTGTAACATTTGTGCAGGCGAAATTACTGTATGTGTGTAAGATTAGAAAGACTAAAATATTTAAATTAAATTTACTCTAAGTGACTTAAATATACTTTCTCAAACATCGTAGTAAAGAATGTGGAAGCCACGCCTCGTTCCAGGTCGCTCACTTCGTAATCTGAAAGGTGCATTTCTTTTCCTAATATGAAAGGTTGGTCATTCTTTAAGACTCGGAAAAAATAGAAACTGGACAATTGCATATGCTGAGAGCTTTTTAACTATAGGAGGATACAAATATATGTACGGTATTGTCACGTTCTGTTAACTGCTGTACTTTGCAACGTAATGTTATTTCCCAAATTTGTTTTTTGATGCAGAATGCGATCTTTTACTAAGGACGGAGATGAATGTTCAAACATAAATATATTTCCTTTATTATTCTGCATCCAATTTTCTGGGAAAAACATGCAAAAAGAATAAAACTGATTAGAAAAACAAGGCTTTTGCAATACCTTTGCAGTTAAACATACATGGTAAAACTGCTTAACGCTGCTCAAGAATGAACACTCCAGGAAAGGAACATCCTTTTCTAAGTAAAAATGCATATTATATAACATTTTAAAATATTACGTTAAGTGTGTAAAAATCACCTAATTGTTTATTAAATTCATTTCTAAAGCTTATCATTGATATGTGTATTTTTTTCTTATGTAAAAGCATATACGATAATAGAATACCTCGATTTTTATAATTTTCAGATTTTTTTTCATACATATTTGTTCAATATGTTTAGCAATTGAATTTTTTAAATTATTACTAATCGCCGAAAATATATGCTTAACCCTTTCCGGCACGGTCAAATTCTGTTAGTAAAATGAGAAATTATCGGCTGCTACCGGAATTTACAAATGCCTTTTTTAGAAATTAAGAATCCCTTATTTTAAGCTTTCGTAGTAAAAGCAAAATTTTACTAAAATATTATTATTGCCGTTTGCAAGTTCGGAATTAAAATTCGGTATCCCACACTGGACACAGTGTACCGGAAAGGCATAATTGAAATAAATAAGTTACTTATATATTTTTTTCAGTATGTTAGTCATCGAGTATATAATTAATTTCTTAATGAAATAATAAAAAAATCTTTCAATTTTTGATTGTTTACTTTTATTATATATTTCACTTTTAAAAGTACTAGTTTTTTAAATGTCGAAAATTAAAAAAAAAGGAGAGGAGGGATAATAAATGAAATATTTTAATTAGAAATTTTCTCCCTAGAGGGCAGCACCGGCGAAATCATTATGAGAGGAAAATCAGGCTAATGTGAGAAATTTTGAGGGAAAATTTGGCTGATGAGGTTACCATCATTGTTTAGGGGTCATAATCTTCGTTAATCTTGTGTGAAAGACTATTTAACCCATTGGGGACTAGCGACCGGTATATGACACTTACGGTGCCACATCAGTCAAGAACTATTCTGCATTTGTCCACGGAAAAGCAAAATAACTACCTCCCGGTTCTGTCAAATATTGTTAATTAACGTGAAGTCCGTCTTGTCTACTGACAAAACCTCAGTGGTAAAGGAGATTATTTTAAACTGCACAGGCTCTGAATTATTTTTTAGCTGTTATATAAACACAAGTTGAATGTATTTTCCTTTGACTAGCTTTATCTGATTATACTTTAAAAGTTTGCGCTTATATACGAATATATACAGTAAAACAAAGAAACGTTCATGTAACATCAATATATGTGAATGATTGTAATTTATTATTTTTAGGTGCATTCGTAATTATGTAAATACGTAGCACCAATTGTTGTCACTCAGTCCGTCCATCTGTCCGTCTGTCTGTCCGCATATAACAACGCAAAAACTACCCAACCGAATCGTTTGAAATTTAAAATACATAATTATAACATAATTTTGTCGAGTCATTTCAAATTTTATGAAAATCGGATGGATAGATCAGTTACAGGGACAATCAAAAGGATTTCGTTACATTACGGTCAATAGGGGAAAAAGTTTAAAATGCATTTTAATCATTTGAAATTTAAAACATATAATTATTGCGTAATTTTGTCGAGTCATTTCAAATATTATGAAAATCGAATGCATAGATCAATTACAGGGACAATCAAAAGGATTCCGTTACATTACGGTCAGTGGGGAAAAAAGTTTCAAATGCATTTTAATCGTTTGAAATTTAAAACATATAATTATTACGTAATTTTGTCGAGTCATTCAAATGTTATGAAAGTCGGATGCATAGATCATTTACAGGAACAATCAAAAGTATTCCACTACATCACGGTCAATAGGGAAAAAGTTTCGAATGCATTTTAATGATGTTACACTCATTCGAACGTAATAAAATTCGCATGAATCTATGAAATATATACTAAAATATGCATTCCATACAATCTGTGATGCAAATAATTTTTATTATTAAATTACAGGGGCACACAAAAGTATCCCACTACATAATGCTATACGGGGAAACATTGTTTGGGGTGTGTTTTAATTATATTCAACTATTTCACATTTTATGAATAAGATATACGTTGCTGAGGTGTAATAAAAATTACTTCCTGCATATTTACAGAAACACAAAGATTTCGACTACTATACTGTATCCGAAGTACACTCTACTATATCAGCAAGATCTGAATATTTTTAAAACTTCGTTATCGTACGAACGCACTTCATTTGCTACGTTCACGTGCAATTTCCAACTTGTTTTATTTTAGCGTGCCTTTTAATTTAATAATTTAAAGTATATATTGTATGATATATTATATATTATATCCCACCTACGATTAATGAAGTTTTGCACCAGAAAAATTTTATTAAATTTTACTTTTTTAATTGTGGTTGGGGAGGTAGGGAGATTTTTTTCCAAATTTCCGGTGGGAGTTCCGAATTACACAAACACAAATTGTCCCTTAAAGGATTAAAATGGAATTGAATATAAAGAGGGGAGGCAAGCGCTGCGCCACAAATCGTTGACTGCTACCACTAAATTTGTATTGTGCCTTATTTAATAAACCTTAACCTTATTTAATAACAGAATTTCTGAAATTTGAGAACTTGAAAAATACTGTAAAAAAAAGTATGTCGAAAATCAGTCTTTTGTGGTGCAAAGCTTGCAATCCTGACTTATAGAACTATGCAATAAAAATATTAATAGTTGCTGAAGATTTTCTGGGAGCGACAAGCTGAATAAAAATTAGTTAATCAAATATTGCCACTGAATGACTAGTGATGTCAATTAAAAATGTCTCTAGTTATAAAGAGTGATAGACTTGTAAAATTAGCAAAAGTTAAAAATTCCACTAATTAAAAATCCAAGTCAAATCGGCATTTGGTTTCAAATTTCTTTTAATAAATTATTTTTATTCACCGTAACTCTTTTGTCCGATTTTAACATTTTATGTCCCAAATTATGAATTCATGAAAATTTCATCTTCTGAAGTACTTTTTTTGAAACGCTGTTAGAAGATTTGCGTAATCATTTAACCCTTTCGACCATGGCGTTTAGAAATGTGTTTGTTACTTTTAAAGTGCTGTAAGGGAACACAGTACCTTTGAAACCATTTTGAATAATACTATAATGTATATGGTAACCAGTAGCGGCTCGTCAGGGGGTGCTGCATCAATATTTTCGCACCACTAAAATTGTATAGTGATTCCAGTTTAGTTTAATCAACAAAAATTGTCGAATAAATAACACAACAGATTCTGTTAAATTTTAATGGTGTGAAAAATTTGATGCAGCACTCCCTGACGAACCGCTACTGGTGGTAACACAATACTTAATATTAAAAATTAAATTAATTTTTTTTAATCTTGCAGAGCAGCCTGTTTTTCTCAAAATTAATTTTTAATTAAAAAAAATAACTTTTTAAAGATCCCTATTACTTTTACGAATGTGAATATTTTGACTTCAATTTTTCCCCTCATTCATTAGAATATAGTAAATAAAATTGTGTATGGATTTTTAAAATGTACAGGTTTTTCATTTAATATGACTTTTTTTTTCTCGTATATGTCAAAAAATGAAAAAATTCAACTAACTGTCAATTTTTTTTTAAATAACTGTAAACTTGAATGTTAAATCCATACACCGAAATATTAATTACCCCAATGAAAACAAGTAAAAAAATTTTCAACCCTCTAATTAAATTTACAAACAAGTTGGAAATTGCACGTGAACGTAGCAAATGAGGTGCGTTCGTACGATAACGAAGTTTTAAAAATATTCAGATCTTGCTGATATAGTAGAGCGTACTTCGGATACAGTATAGTAGTCGAAATCTTTGTGTTTCTGTAAATATGCAGAAAGTAATTTGTATTACACCTCAGAAACGCATATCTTATTCATAAAATGCGAAATAGTTGAATATAGTTAAAACACGCCCCAAATAGGGTTTCCCCGTATAGCATTATGTAGTGGAACACTTTTGTGTGGCCCTGTAATTAAAAAAAAAAAAATTCTTTGCATCACAGATTGCACAGAATGCATATTTTAGTATATATTTCATAGATTCATGCCAATTCTATTATGTTCGAATGAGTGTAGCATCATAAAAATGCATTTGAATCTTTTTTCCCATTGACCGTAATGTAATGGAATACCTTTGATTGTCCCTGTAAATGATCTATGCATCCGACTTTCATAACATTTGAAATAACTCGATAAAATTACATAATAATTATATGTTTTAAATTTCAAACGATTAAAATGCATTTGAAATATTTTTCCGCATTGATCGTAATGCAACGGAATCCTTTTGATTGTCCCTGTAATTGATATATGCATCCGATTTTCACAACATTTGAAATGACTCGACAAAATTACGCAATAATTATATGTTTTAAATTTCAAACGATTAAAATGCATTTGAAACTTTTTTCCCCATTGATCGTAATGCAACGGAATCCTTTCGATTGTCCCTGTAATTGATCTATCTATCCGATTTTCATAAAATTTGAAATGACTCGACAAAATTATGTTATAATTATGTATTTTAAATTTCAAACGATTCGGCTGGGTAGTTTTTGCGTTGTTATATGCGGACGGACAGACAGACAGACGGACGGACTGAGCGACAACAATATGTGCTACGTATTTACATAATTACGAACGCACCTAAAAAGCTTTAAGTTTATCGAACTAGCATGTTATAAAAATATCATCGTGATGAAAAATCAGTTAAAAGTTTTTATTTGTATGAGTCATTGCGCTGGATCTTTTGACAAAATGTACAGTATAATGCGATATAATTGTCGTACAGGTAAAAATGAGGAGTCAAAATAGTCACATTTAAAGAAGCTTTCAGTTAATATTAAATAATGAAAATCGATATTTTGATCAATTGTAAGGTACTTAAATATAAATCAACAGACCCATCTTCATAACGTGCACCCCATACACAAATCCTTCTTTTTTTAGCACACGGATAACAAACTTTGTTTTGGAGAATTAAGGATTTTTAAAACATATTTGTAATGCTAATACCGCCATAAATATTCAGTATTCGTTTTTGTCGGACGGGAGGTATTTAAAACATGACTTATTAGCCCCAGTCTGCATAATTAGAAGCCCATTGAAACAGAAAGCCGATCTTGTAGGTTACGATATAATAAAAAGGTTAATAGTTGCTAAAGATTTTCTGGGAGTGCCAGCTGAATAAAATCGAGTTAATCAGATGTTGCTGCTGAAGGAAGAGTTAAATATGGTCTAGAGGAGATGACAGACTTGTAAAATTAGTAAAAATTAAAAATTCAGTTAAATAAAAATCCAGGATAAATCGGTGTTTGGTTTCAAATTTCTTTTAATAAATTATTTTTATTCACCTTAACTCTTTAGTCCGATTTTAACTTTTTATGTCCCAAATTATAAATTCATGGAAATTCCATGTTCTGAAGTGCTTTTTTGGAAATTCGGAAACTCTGTTAGAAGATGTAAGCAATCATTTAACCCTTTCGGCTCTGGTGGTTACAAATGTATTTCTTACTATTAAAATGCTTTAACCCTTTATTTACCGACAGTACTTATAAGTACCATTGTGGAAAATTTAATAAAAAAAGTATTTAATCAGTCTATTAATAAAAGTTCTTTTTCTTAACCACACAATATACTTTACTCGATCTAATTTAGATACAATAGAAAAACGATTCGAAGTTAAATATTTTAAAAAAGAGATAATTTTCTTAATCATATTCATAGGCATATCTCTCTCTCTCTCTCTCTCTCTCTCTCTCTTTTTTTTTTTTTTTTTTTTTTTTTTGAAAAAAAGTTATATGAAATGTTTTCGATGGTAAAACCCTTTCAATTTACAGAGAGAATCATAATACTTTTAAATACATTGCTTTTATAAGAATTCTAGTATTTCCATAAAGGTATTTTTGGTTAATTAATTTTATTATTTTTGTAAATATTTTACAAAAAAATTATAAAAACCGATATGTTTAGTCAGTTTTAATGGAAAACACTTCTAAATTTCACATTATTATTATCTAAAAATTCCAGTATATCTTCAGATATTAAAGAAGACAATTATTTATGCGAAGCCATTTCTTGATAAATAATTCGGTAGATCACAGGTTAAGGGATCACAGTTACCATCTCTTCAGTTTTAAATAATACTGTAATATATGTGGTGGCACAATACTAAATACTAAAAATTAAATTATTTTTTTTTAAATTCTTTTACAACAGCCTATTTTTCTCAAATTTAATTTTTTATTAAAACAATTAACTTTTTAAAAATCCATACTACTTTTACAAATATAAATATTTTGGCTACGATTTCTACCCTCATTCATTAAAATATATTACATAAAACTGCGTATGGATTTTAAAAATGTGTGGGATTTTTCATTTAATATTACCTTTTTTTTTTCTCTCTCTCTCTAGTATGTATAAAAGTATGAAAAAAATTCAAGAAACCGTCAATTTTTTTTTTTTTTTTTTTTTTTTTTTTTTAAATAACTATGAACTTAAATGTTAAACCTATACACAAAAATATTAAATAACCCATGCAGAACAAGTAAAAAAAAATTTCAAACCTCTATCTAAATTTACAAAAAAGCTTTAGCGTTTATCGAACAAGCTAGTTAGGATGAGCGAAGCGAATCCTCTACTAGGCCACTCAAATGACATTTTGTCGTACACTTTACAAAAAAACTATACAGTATTTTGACTTGAAATTAAACACAAATATAAATTATGATCTGTAGATTTGCAGAATATTATTTTTTTTTTTTTTTCAGAAATACTTTTCAAAAAATTATTATTTTAATTAATTTATTTTACATGTTTTTCCATTACGAACGCATTTTCTCAAATAAGAAGTGGAACACGTACGTTTTCAGAAGAAAAACGTAAATCATGGGGTCAGTAATTATAGCTAGAATCATCATTAAATAAATAAAATATATTTTCATTATTCTGATAAAATATCTCAAAAACTGCTTTTAAATTTTCAAACTATGCTCATTCCTTTTAACTATGTATAGTTTCATGATTTCTTTTATAAAATTTATAAAATACTTTTTTTTAGAATAATTATAGCATGTTTTTAATGAATTAAAATTTGCGAAAATTCTCTTATTAACATTCAATTATAAAAGTATTTTTCTGTGTTAGGAATTCAAATACACAATTTATTCTTATTTTTTTAAATCATTTAAGCAGACGATATTTATGAATTTTAAAAGAATTGCATTATGTTTTTGTGAAGTGGCAATAAAAGAATTGTAAACAAATAAAATTAATTAATATTTTGTATAATTCTACTTCGAAAATATTTTTATTTATACCAGTCTTATTTCATAAATAAACAATCTGAGGAAGTTCTTAGTTATTTGGTTGAAATACATTTTAAAATTAAGATGCGCCGAAACATAAAATTACATTTTTGCTTAATAAAGATGGAAAAGCAATTTTAAAAATATATTATTACTTTAAAATATTTATCTTATAGCATAATACTTCGCGAATCCAAACAAAGCATGGCTTTTGCTAGTTAAAAAAATATCACCGCAATGAAAAATCAATTTAAAGTTTTCATTTGTATAGGTGATTGCGCTGAATCTTTTGACAAAATACAATAGAACCCGATACAATGGTCGTATATGTAAAAATGAGGAGTCAAAACATTCACAATTAAAGAAGTTTTCAGTTAATATTACAAAAAAGGAAATCGTATGTTGACCAATTACAAGGTACCGTGTCCCCTTAAACATAAATCAACAGGACCCACCTTCATAATGTGCACCAAATACACAAATCCTTCTTTTTGTAGCACATGAGTAACAAATCTTGTTTTAGAGAATTAAGGATTTTAAGACATATTTGTAATGTCAATACCTCCGTAAATAATCAGTATTCGTTTTTGTCGGAAGGGGGGTATTTAGAACGTGATTTATTAGCCCCAGCCTGCATAATTAGAAGCCCAACGAAACAGAAAGCCTAGTAGGTTATGATGTAATAAAAATGTTAATAGTTGCTAAAGATTTTCTGGGAGTGCCAGCTGAGTAAAAAGTAGCTAATTATATATTGGCGCTGGATAATGAATTAACCCTTTCCGGTACACTGTGCCCAGCCTGGGATATCGGATTTTAATTCCAAACTTGCAAACGGCACCAATAATATTTTAATAAAATTTTGCTTTTATAGCAAAAGCTTAAATTAAGGGACTCAATTTCTAAAAAAGTCGTCTGTAAATTCATGTGACAATGGATAATTTCTCATTTTACTAACAGAATTTGCCCGTGCTGGAAAGGGTTAAAAACGTCTTTATTTATAAAGGAGTGGTAGAGTTGTTAAAATTAGTAAAAGTTAAAAATTCAGTTAAATAAAAATCGAAGGTAAATCAGTGTTTGGTTTTTAATTCTTTTTAAGAAATGATTTCTTTTCACCTTAAATCAGTCTGACCTGGAAACTACCTCACTGTATAAAAATGAAAAAAAAATCTACTTAAACTGCAATCGGAAGAGTATATTAAAATACATTTGTTCATACATAAATTATTTGCTCTATCTCTGCATTAGAGAGATATACAGGGTTAACACAAATAAATGGCGGGATTTTGAAAAATAATATTTCCAAAATTATTACACATATTAAAATAAGTGATATATGAAAAAAAAGAAGATCGTTACAAGTTTTTTTTTTTTTTTTTTTTTTGTAACAAATATTTTGTCTACGAACCTGGAAACTCGATTTTAGCAGTTGACTCGGTGTTACCATTGTGTTTCCCTACACCCAAAATTGAGATAACATAGAAAACTGGGAGCAAGAAAACAGAATCGTAAATCTACGAGTCAAACAATATGACTTTATTATTTAACGTTTTTCTACTTTGTCTCTTTTAACCCTTTATCTACCGACGGTACTTATAAGTACCATTAAAATTACTTCTTATAAAATTCTTTTAATACCTCAATTATTAATAATATTGTTTGGAATGAGTTACAGATGCATTACTTTATCTTGTTCCAAAAGCATTATTGGTTACAGAAAACAAAAATATTTTTAAAAGGATGATTTCTTTTCCTTTGTATCTTTTCAGCTTTTATGGCGCAGAGGGATGGGATGAGAATTGTTCAATTCGAAAATATTTCTATATTTAAGTTGAGAGAACATTCTATTTCTACATTTTATAATTCTACAAAATACTAAGAAAACAATTTAAAATAAAAGATTCGAGTTCGGCAAGGGTGTAGTCATAAAATTAACAGAGGACATACGCTATAAGCAGAGGGTATACGCTCAAGACAGAGAGTATACCCAATAGTGTGTATATTATAGCTTTCCTGAGAGACAGGGTGTATACGGTGTTCTTTTTTTAAAAAAAATCCAGAAGGTGTACGGCGTACACCCCCGGTATACCCTCCACTACATCCCTGGAATGGGGTTATAAAAATTACACAAAATCCGTGGTAAATTCAAATTTAAATAATCATTCTAAATCCTTCAATCCTTCAAAAATTAATTAAATGACTATGTAAATATTTTAATTTAGTGTAAACAATTTATGTAAAATATTTTAGAATGTAAAATTTTCATGAATTAATAATGCGGTAGATAAAGGGGTTAAACTTATTTTATAATCAAATTTCTGGTTTCAACAGAAACATATTCATATGGTAGACGTAAAAATGACGGTCAAGGTAGTTCTAGTGTTAAAAATATTAATTTCCAGAGGAGATAGTTTCAATACACGAGTTTATCAAACTCCCATAGAGCAAGGGCGGATCCAGCCCTCCTTCCAGAGGGGGGGGGGGGGGGGGGTCATAGCTCCTTTTTTTTGGGGGGGGGGGGTCACACCTCTTAATAAGCAAATTTTCTATTGAATACTGTCTTCATATCCGAAATGGCTAAATTTCTGTTACTTTTGGGAAGTTAATTTTATTCGTAACAAAAAAAGTTGCATTCATTTTTGTAAAATTATAAATATATACATTTAATTCAGACACCAAGAAATTGAAGATCATTCCATTTTCTTATCAGATCAAACAATCATTCAATAAATTGAGCATTTAATGCAAATTTTTAGGATTTGACAGTTACAAAAAGCTGTCATGGATGAGTAATTGGCTGTCACGACTTGAAATTCAGTTTAAAATTCTACAGTTTACGGAGATTTCACGAAAGATTCTTAACCGTTATTAGAAAATGGAAAACATTAATCAATCACATTTGATCTGAATGATTGCAATGCATCTAAGATTAAAAAAATACTTCGTGGATGTACCAGAAATTACCTACTTTGGGTTTAAGTACAGCTTTAAAAGAGTCAGAAAGACTCTCACTGTTAAGCAAGGAATAAATTTGAAAGAATTCAATTTGCATTTCATTTTAAAAAATTTCTATAAAAACTTTCTTTTTTCAGGGGAAGGGGGTCATGACCCCCGTGACCTCCCCCTTGGATCCGCCACTGCCATAGAGAGGAATTCGGAAGCTGAGTGACCGGATCCTTAAAATTGTAATAAACCATTTCACACCAATCTTAAAGCGGTATTCAAAAAAATATTTTTCCACGCTCAACAACACGAAATTTTTGACACATTTTCAGTGATTTTTAAAAGTAAAAACACGCAACTTGCTGATGTGGTTTTATGAAAAGATTTATAAGCCAGTGTTGCCAGATGCAGTATTTTCAATACTACGGTAGTATTTTTTCGGCCGAAATTAGGAGCGTAGAATTTTTTGTAGTATTTCATTTAAAATTATTATTTTTGAAAAAACATGAAAGAAATGACAGAAATTTGAAGAAGTGAGCGAATTTGATATAATGCCAAATTTATTATTGAACAATCTTCCATCTCCATTACCTACTGAGCATAATTTTTTAATCTTTAGCAACCCATGGAATAAATACCATGTTTACCAGGTAGTTTTTTTTTTTTTTTTTTTTTTTTTTAGTTCTAGGTACTTCTATCTCAAGTTGTTTTAAGTCAAATATATGCTACATTTAAAATGACATATAATTAAAAATTTTTACATCAATATCAAAGCTTTGTTTTTAACTTATACATGTAATAAAATTATATCAACCATTTTCTAGTTTATTACAAATAACGTATTTTTTAAAAACTATGATTTATATTACATTAATTAACTACGGTAGATGGCGCTAAAGTCTGCAGCGTAGTATTTGTAGTATTTTTTGGAGGTAGTTGTAGTATTTTTCGTTTTAAAAATCTGGCAACACTGTTATAAGCGGCCTGCTTTTTATTTTTCCTAACATTAATTAGAACTTGATTTACAAACAATTATTTTCTCAGCACGACTATATTTTTCGTTTCAAGCACTATCGCTTCGGGAAGTTCGGTACAAAATGCCCCCTTTGACAGAATTTTTTTAATATGTTTCTGCTTTTATCAAAAAAATCGACCAATAAGGCAAATCATATAGTTTCTGAATGAGAGAACCTGCTAATTGGATATGTTTGAGAGCAAAAATGAATTTCAAAATGAGACATAAAATACGCAGTTTGGATTTGAGTACAACCTTAATACAATAAGTTTTTCTTCAACTTCTATTTTTGTTTAGTTTGTTTTAAATGTAAGAGATTGTCCTATCAAAAACTTGTTAATGTAATAGTTGTAGATAATATAAAAAAGATGTATAATAAATGAAACTTCTCTCACACTTTCGTATCTACTTTGCTTCCATGCTTCTAAAAAGTATTTCTGGTAATTAGCAACCTAACGTTTGTTCGATCGAAATTTTTAATTGCGGAATTTAATTGATATATCTGGTAATTATCAAAATTGTGGAATGAAAGTAGATAATTATAAATAGTTTCCATAAAGACATATTTTTGCGACAAAACATTATTAATAAATATTTTCAAACATTATTTGAAAATACTTCTACTTTTGGTGCTGTAGGACCTGGCTTGGAAGTCCCTATCCAAATTTTCAGACTTCTATGTGCGGTAGATTTTATTAGCCGTCGCATATAACACAATCATACACAATGCACACAAAATCTGTTTTCTGCTATTATTATAGATTTATTTATTAACCATTTGGAAAATGGTTGTAGCACTCAATCTAGAGATATCTGAGGCATATCTGAAAACTTGTGATGTCTGTATTTTATTCGCTTTTTGGTTGGTCCAAGTTTAATCCATGGGTACGTAATAAATAACTGCTATTATGTAAACCGATTTTTTTTTCTTTATTCGACAAAAGTATACAGTACTCAACTATTTTCCATTTACTTTCAACAAAACTGGAATACTAATGTTGCCACAATGAAAAAAAGTATTAAAAGTTACAAAAAAGTTTAATAACTCAAAAACAAGTTGAGATACAATTTTTTTTTTTTTTTAATTGCATTTTAAAGTAATTTTTTTTTCTATATGACGGTGCAGCAATTGAAGATGTGCGATGTTTAGAAGTTTAAAAATTTGCAGTACCGAAAATTGTAAAACTGAAATTTCATTTAAAATTTATTTACGATAGGCCCAGGAATATTAATGTTAAATCCTTAGCTTACGTAATATATGTTTATGTTATTACGTAAGCCATGTTTTGATCATCATGAAAGTGATGTTCATTATTATTATTATTTTAAATATAGAATTTATTTAAAAATCCAAAATTTTTGTCTTTGAAAATTTTATTTTCCAAATGGTCGTTGTAATTTTTTAAATTACATTTAAAAAAAAAATTCTATTCAAAAAAGCTTGTAAGGAATTATTTAAGTCATCATTTATTGTCTCCCGATTAAAAATAATACTACATTGTTAGAAATATTTTCTGTTCGTATACATTAAGAAATATGTTCTCTAGCCAATGCCATGTTTTTTCCAACAGTATATTCATTCCGCTGGCGCCGACGTAATCTATTAAATTAATACATCATCTTCAAAATGTACTGTACCCTCCCAACTTGCAAAAAATAAACAAAATGTGAAGAAATACGATAAAGGCTACAAATATATGTACGGTTTTTGTAACTCAACGCTTTTATAAAAGAACTGATGCATTGCTCGCCTAATATGTCACTCTCTGGGTAAATCGTGCGCCTAATGTAAGTAAACACATTTTTATTAAATAGTATTTTTTTTTTTTTTTGGGGGGGGGGGGGGGATTTGACCAGATGAGCAGAAAACCGCGTTTTGATATTGGAATATTTCCAACGTTATATTAATATTTTAGATGTAAACCTACCGGAAAATATGTAAAAGGAAAAGAAAAAAGTTGTTAGTACTTGGAAGGATTAGTATTGATTCTTTATTCAGATTTTATTTTAATAAATATTTTTTGAATCAACAAATAAAATAAGATAGACATGAAACTTAATAACATAAAATTTTATAATATTTTTTTCATATTAAAAATATTTCAGATAAATACATTATATGTTTCGCCAAACAATCGCAAATTCCCATCGGCACAGACTAACCATTGTAAAATAAGCAAATCGTCAATTGTATGTAAAAAATGGCAGATAACAGAATGAAGACAATTTTTATTAATATATTTTTTTAATTTTCGATTAGATTTTCATAAAATTTCACGTGGCTCGACAAACTTCTGCGACGACTATACAAATTAAATTTCAAACTATCGGTTAGAGAATTTTGGGGGTTTTATATGATGACAAACAAACAGACCACGCCAGACGACAACAATAGGTGCTACCTATTTATATAATTAGAAACGTACCAAAAAATGAAAAATTTCAGTTTTTGATGCAGTAGGGGCTGCTATGGAAGGTCCTCATACAAATTTTTATATCTCTGCCTCTGCGTGTAGGGGGTTTTCTCGCCATTGCATACACACAAACGATATTCTGCTTTTAATATCGATTTATTTATTTTTTATTTTCCCTTTTCTTTTTGGAAAGTCATAGTAAAAATTTATATACATAATCATTTACTGTCTTCGTATTAAAAAGAATCCTATATACATTATTAGGGAAAAAAAAATCTGTTCGCATGTATTACAAACTATGTTCTCTAGCCAATTTCATGTTTTTTTTTTTTTTTGTTTTTTTTTTCCCAACAGTATATTCATTCCGCTGGCGCCGGCATAATCTATTAAATTAATACATCATCTTCAGAATGTACTGTACCCTCCCAGCTCGCCCTTAATAAAAAAATAAACAAAATGTAAAGAAATACGATAAAGGCTACAAATATATGTACGGTTTTTGTAACTCAACGCTTTTATAAAAGAACTGATGCATTGCTCGCCTAATATGTCACTCTCTGGGTAAATCGTGCGCCTAATGTAAGTAAACACATTTTTATTAAACATTCCTTTTCTTTTTTTTTTTCTTTTTTTTTCTAGGGGGGGGGGGGGGATTTGACCAGATGAGCAGAAAACCGCGTTTTGATGTTGGAATATTTCCAACGTTATATATTAACAAGGAAGAACTCGTCGAGTTTCGACGAACGAAAATCTTTAAGAAAGATTTGATCATTGATTTATAATAAATCTACAAAATTAGTTATAGTAAAAAATTACATCTTATATTGGTTAGTCTAACTCTCAAACAAATATTATTTTAAGCTAAAATTAACAAAATCAATAAAACTCAATTATCCAAATAATTAAACAAAATAAAACCGAAATTCACATGATTTTATAACAGACGATATTTTTGAAATAGTATACGCGTTTTAATTTCTTTTTTTTTTTTTTTTTTTTCCTTTTTTTTCTGTTTTAAGAGAAAATGGAGTGATTCTGTTGCCATAATTACAAAATTGGTACTAAAAATTGTAAAAAAAATTATATCTCAAAAAAAAAAAATAGTTTTGAAACAAATTGCATTTAAAAGTACTTTTTTTCTCTATACGATGGTGTAAAAGTTTAAAATATACGATGTTTAAAAGTGCAAAATTTGCTGTACCGAAAATTGCAGAACCGAAATTGCGTGGAAAAGTGTTGCACATTTTAATTTCTACTTTTTTTTTTTTTTTTTTTTTTTTTTTTTTTCAATTTTAAAAGAAAATGGAATAATTCTGCTACCAAAATTACAAAATTGGTACTAAAAACTATAAAAAAAAATAATATTTCAAAAATAAATTGAGATACAGCTTTCAAACAAATTGCATTTAAAAGTAAATTTTTTTCTCTATACGACGGTATAAAAATTAAAAATCTGCTATGTTAAGAAGTGTAAAATTTGCAGTAGCGAAAATTGCAACACAGAAATTGCATGGGTAAGTGTTGCCATTCGCAAAATGACGTATGCGTTACGCACAGATACGTTTGACTTTTATAATATAGATAATTTAGATGTAAACGCGCTGAAAAATATGTAAAAGAAAAAGAAAAAAGAGTTGTAAGTACTTGGAATGATTAGTATTTATTCTTTATTCAGATTTTATTTTAATAAATGTTTTTTGAATCAACAAATAAAATAAGACAGACTTGAAACACAATAGCATAAAATTTTTTTATAATATCTTTTCATATTAAAAATATTTCAGATAAATACTTAGATGTTTCGCCAAACAATCGCGAATTCCCATCGGCACAGACTAACCATTGTAAAATAACCAAGTCGTAAATTGTGTGTCAAAAGTGGCAAATAACAGAATGAAGACAATTTTTATTAATATATTTTTTAATTTTCGATTAGATTTTCATAAAATTTCACGTGGCTCGACAAACTTCTGCGACGACTATACGTATTAAATTTCAAACAATCGGTTAGAGAATTTTTGGGTTTTTAAAGGAGGACAAACAAACAGACCACGCCTGACGACAACAATAGGTGCTACCTATTTATATAATTAAGAACGTACCAAAAAACGAAAAATCTCAGTTTTTGATGCAGTAGGGGCTACTATGGAAGGCCTTCATCCAAATTTTATATCTCTACGTGCAAGGGGTTTTCTCGCCATTGCACACACGCAAGCGATTTTCTGCTTTTAATATCGATTTATTTATTTAATTTCCCTTTTTAGATGCGTTCGTAATTATGTAAATACGTAATACCTATTGTTGTCGCTCAGTCCGTCCGTCTGTCTGTCTCTCCGCATATAACAACGTAAAAACTACCCAACCGAATCGTTTGAAATTTAAAATACATAATTATTACATAACTTTGTCGAGTCATTTCAAATTTTATGAAAATCAGATGGATAGATCAATTACACGGACAATCAAAAGGATTCCGTTACATTACGGCCAATGGGGAAAAAAGTTTCAAATGCATTTTAATCGTTTGAAATTTAAAACGTATATTTATTAGATAATTTTGTCGAGTCATTTCAAGTGTTATGAAAATCGGATGCATAGATCAATTACAGGGACAATCAAAAGCATTCCGTTACATTACGGTCAATGGGGAGAAAAGTTTCAAATGCATTTTAATCGTTTGAAATTTAAAATGTATAATTATTACATAATTTTGTCAGGTCATTTCAAATGTTATGATAATCGGATGCATAGACCAATTACAGGGGCAATCAAAAGTATTCCGTTACATTACGATCAATGGGAAAAAATGTTTCAAATGCATTTTAATGGTGTTACACTCATTTGAACATAATAGAATTGGTATGAATCTATGAAGTATGTACTAAAATATATATTCTGTACAATCTGTGATGCAGAGAATATTTATTATTAAATTACAGAGCCACACAAATGTATTCCACTAAATAATGTTATACGGGAAAACATTGTTTGGGGAGTGTTTTAATTATATTAAACTACTTCTCATTTTATGAATAAAATATACGTTAATGAAGTATAATAAAAATTAGTCCCTGCATATTTACAGGAACACAAAGATTTCGGCCATTATACTGCATCCGGAGTACGCTCTACTATATCAGAAAGATCTGAATATTTTAAAACTTCGTTATCGTACGAACGCACCTCATTTGCTACGCTTCACGTGCAATTTCCAACTTGTTTTTTTTTTTTTTTTGGAAAGGCATAGTAAAAATTTATATACATAATCATTTACTGTCTTCGTATTAAAAATAATACTATATACATTATTAGAAAAAAAAAAAAAAATCTGTTCGCATGTATTACGAACTATGTTCTCTTGCCAATTCCACGTTTTTACCAACAGTATATTCATTCCGCTGGCGCCGACATAATCTATTAAATTAATATATCATCTTCAGAATGTACTGTTTCCCCAGGCGCTCCCTTAATAAAAAAAATAAACAAAATGTAAAGAAATGCGATAAAGCCTACAAATATATGTACGGTTTTTGTAACTCAACGCTTTTATAAAAGAATTGATGCATTGCTCGCCTAATATGTCACTCTCTGGGTAAATCGTGCGCCTAATGTAAGTAAACACATTTTTATTAAACTTTTTTTTTTTAAGGGGGGGAGGGGGGATTTGACCAGATGAGCGGAAAACCGCGTTTTGATGCTGGAATATTTCCAGCGTTATATATTAACAAGGCGGAACCCGTCGAGTTACGACGAAAGTAAATCTTTAAGAAAGAACTGTTTCATTGATTCATAATAAATTTACAAAATTAGTTACAATAAAAATTATCTTCCGGCAATGCCGGGAGGAAGAGGTAGCTTTCATATACTTATATACTTATTCATTTATTTTAAAGTAAATTACATTGTTCAAAAATACTAAGCTCAAATTAGTGGAAATAATCTTATAAAATTAGTGATTTTATAAGATTGAATACTAATTTTTGTCAAGACTGAATATTAATAGGAATTTTTAGAAATTAGTCATATTTTATTCAACCTGGTTTTATTTTAAGCGATTTTGAGAGTCACCAAATTCCACGATATCATAAAGTGTGTGCCATTTTAAAGCAACACTGTGGATCGTTCAGATCAGACCGTTTCAAAATGTCAGCCATAAGCAAAATTCAAAGTGCTATAACTCAATCATTTTTTAAGATATAGACAAAATAAAAAGTGTTCTGGAATCGTTGTTTTACGTTCGAACACGTAAAAGAAAAATATTTTTCAACTTTTAAATTTTTCGCATTTAATATTTTAAATTTTTTTTTTAATTTAAAATGGCCACCATTTTGAAACAAAATGGTGGATGATGCTGGCCAACAAACTCGGACGAGACATTTGTATGTACTATGTACATATCAAGTTTCATTGAAATCGGTTCATAAATACGCGTGTTATCACGTGACAAAAATCAGATCGTTTCAAAATGTCAGCCATAAGAAAAATTCAAAGTGCTATAACTCAATCATTTTGTAAGATACAGACAAAATAAAAAGTGTTCTGGAATCGTTGTTTTAAGTTCTAACACATAAAAGAAAAATATTTTTCATATTTTGATTTTTTTCATTTAATTTTAAATTTGAAATTTTTTAAAAAATTTAAAATGGCTACCATTTTGAAACAAAATGGCGGATGATGCTGGCCAACGAACTCGGTCGAGACATTTGTATGTACTATGTACATACCAAGTTTCATTGAAATCGGTTCATAAATACGCGTGTTATCACGTGACAAAAATCAGATCGTTTCAAAATGTCAGCCATAAGAAAAATTCAAAGTGCTATAACTCATCATTTTTTAAGATATAGACAAAATAAAAAGTGTTCTGGAATCTTTGTTTTAAGTTCTAACACATAAAAGAAAAATATTTTTTAACTTTTAATTTTTTCGCATTTAATTTTAAATTTTAATTTTTTTTAAAAATTTAAAATGGCCGCCATTTTGAAACAAAATCGCGGATGATGCTGACCAACGAACTCGGTCGAGACATTTGTATGTACTATGTACCTACCAAGTTTCATTCAAATCGGTTCATAAATACATTAGTTATCGCATGACAAAAATCAGATATATATATATATATATATATATATATATATATATATATATATATATATATATATATATATATATATATATATATATATATATATATATATATATATATATATATATATATATATATATATATATATATATATATATGGTTATATATATATATATATATATGTCAACATTTGAACGGAGGGTGGTTTTGGGGTCTGGGGGTCATGATCGGTGAAAATATACTAAAATTTTCCGGAAGTGCTTTCCTTCGGACGGCTGCAATAGGTAACTTCTTACTTTTTGTAATGAAAGCTACCTAATACCTCTTATATTGGTCAGTCTAATTCTCAAACAAATATTATTTTAAGCTAAAATTAACAAAATACTACAAAATTCAATTATCCAAATTATTAAACATAATAAAACTGAAATTCACCGTATTTTATAACAGACGATAATTTTAAAATAGTATAAACATTTTAATTTCTTTTTTTCTCTTTCTATTTTCAGAGAAAATGGAGTGACTCTGATGCCACAATCACAAAATTGCTACTAAAAACTATAAAAAAAATTAATATCTTATAAATAAATTGAGATACAGCTTTGAAACAGTTACATTTAAAAAAATAAAAAACAGAAGTATTCAATTTTTGGACATTAAACTTAGACCAATCAGGAAACGAATAAATTTAAATAAGTTGCGGAATTCAACCAATAAAAAAGTTCAAATATACTTTAGATTTCATAATTCTGTATCGAAAACAACAGCTATTTTTCCCAAATATTTAATAAGTAAAATAAAACACACTCATTAACATAAAATTTATATATATACAGTCAAACCCCGTTAATACGCGCCCCGCTTAATACGCGAAACCGCTTAATACGCGAATTTTCTTTGGTCCCTTGAAATACTCCTATCTTACACATATAAAAAACCCTCTTTAATACGCGAATGGTTAATACGCGAACCCGTTTAATACGCGAAATTTTATCAGTCCCTCGAAAGAAAAACCTACGTTTAATACGCGAATGAGCTAAGTTCTAAACATACGAGTTTTTAGATGAAGTATTTTCCCAAGCATTTTATACAACAATTATTTTGCTTATTTTTTATACAACAATTATTTAAACCCAATTAAATTGAGCATTTTTCCCCTCAAAACCACACGCTGACCAGATTTGGACCCCGATCCGAGTCTAGCACAAGACTGCCCAATCAAAACTCTCCTAAGGAAATCTCATAAGCGAGACGATGCTAGGGTTGCGCAAAAGTTAAAGACATTACGTCTGTTTTGAAAAACACCTGTTTCCATTTGGATAGTGTATAAAACCACAGTGAGTCGCTATTTAAGAATATGTAAATTAAAAATAATTGTTACAAAACTTTTTGAAGTAAGTAAAAACCTGAGTGTTATGTCGTGTTTTCGCTCGCTTTCTGTACGCATAGGTTCAAAAAATCAAATTACGCAAAGCAGAATATACCCTCAATTCAATACTTTTCTTTCATTTTTTTGTCATCTAAAAATATAAATGTAGGCAAAAAGAAAATTGAATTTATAAAACCATACAAATTTAAAGTTCATGTAAGATTCATTCGACGAGGGCGCGGGCTCCGCAAGTCAGTTTTTATAAGAAGCATAAATGAAAAGAACTTTTCCCATAACTTAGAAATGATGTGACCCCCCCCCCTCTTCTAAATTAGAGCGGTAGAATCGATAGATGGAGCATGCGCTACAATCGCAAATTAATCACGTGAGTCTTTCCAATCGCTGTTTCAACAGTGCTGTGATATTTTTAAAAGAAGAGAGTCGCTTGTTGTTCCATGTATTATCTAGTCTACAATATCCATCTATGCTTTTATAATCTAATATAAACTATGACGGAAGGAGCAAAACATATTAAACGAAAGGCTCTCTCGATCACTGAGAAGTTACAAATTATAAATCAGTATGATGCCCATGTTGTCTCAAATAAGTCTGCGTTCGCCATAGAGAAAGGTATACATGAGTCAACTTTAAGGACTTTAGAATAGGAATGCCATGGATAACCAACTGTAATTGGAGGAACAAAGAACAAAAAAATTAAAACCGCCAAGATTGAGGACATCGAAAAGGCCCATCACAAGTTGTTTGTTCTAGCGCGCTCTACGGATATCACAATAAGCGGCTTGCTAATACAAGAAAAATCTTCTGAAATCGCAGCAAAAATGGGATTGCTAGATTTCAATGCCTCAAATAGATGGCTGGATCGATTTAAAACTAAGTACGGAATAAAATTCCAGCAAGTGTGCGGTGAGCCACCTGCAGTCAACATTGAAGATGTTCACTGTTTGAAAATTAATGTGCTTCCGCAGCTTGTAAAAAACTATTCAAGGCGGGATATTTACAATGTGGACAAATTTGGGCTTTTATACAAATTGACACCCAATAAAACAATGCTCATGAAAGAAGAAACATGTCATGGAGGCAAATTGAGCAAAGAGCGTCTTACTATTCTGTTCGGTGCCAATTCTGATGGATCAGATAAATTAAAGCTGCTGGTCATAGAGAAATCACGTAACCCCGATGCTTTAAAAATGTCAAGAATTTCCCCTGCCGAAACGAAAGCCAGCGTAGAGCATGAATGACGGACAACTTTTTTACAACATTGGTTTTGATAGACGTATGGGAAAAGAATTGCGTCATGTGTTATTGCTTGTGGACAACTGCCCTGCGCATCCAAAAGATAACGAAGACCTGCATAATGTCGAAGTTGACCCCGTTATTTCTACTTCCAAACTTGATTTGTGTCACGAAGCCAAAGGACCAAGGAACGAATAACAGTGCCAAAGTAAATTGCCAGACTCGCGTCGTACGGCGATATCTTCACCAAATGGAACACGGTAGCAATCATTCTTGCTACGAGTGTCGTCCAATTGCAATCCTCGACGCTATGCACGTGCTTACTGCAGCATGGGAGAGTATCACACCAACAACAATTACAAACTGCTTTCACGAAGAGGATTTCGGAAGTAGCGAGGACATCATTTACACAGAACCAAACTCGCTTCCTAATGTTGAAGAAGATTGTCTGGCCGCACAAGAAACTGTTGTGGAAAATTTTGTCGATTTAGACACGTTCATTAATATCGACAAAGATCTAGTTACCTCCGAACATAGAAGTCTTGCTGATATCATCGCCGCTGTAACTATGACTAACAAATCAGATGAGGTGGAAGAAGATTGAGGTGGAAGAAGATAATGAACCTGCGCTCCCGGTCCCATCTTCATTTTCCAAAGTTACAGTGGCATTCAGAGGCTAACACAATGTGCGTCGTCACTGGACGGAAGACCCTCAACAAGCGAACTTTACCTTTACCTAAATAAGGCGGAAAAACATCAAGTTGATGGTGCGACCGCATGTCAAACAGGGCAAAATTGACAGCTATTTTTCCAAAAAGTAATTTTAATGACATTATAGACTTCAGTTTCTTCTCAAGACTCAAGTTTATTTTAATTGACTTTTTAATATTATGAACACTATTTATTATCACATCTATCTGTTCTGTATAGCTAACAAATATTCTAATTTTGTTAACATTAGTTTTAGTTTATATGGTTAGCAGAAATTTTTGTGTTCGTCTTATTCAATTTTATGTGTCATACATAATAAAGCTAAATTTGAATTGACATAGGATTTTTACTTGAGAAAATAACGATTATTTGAATTTTCAGCTTCCAAAACATTCCCACGTAATAACCACATAATGATTAAAAAATATAAAATTTTATTTTAAATCTTAAAAACGCTAAAAATTGACAAAAAATTGTTTTTTTTTTCTCACAGATTGTTATTAAATAAACCACTCAACGAAAATTCGCGACCTTCGGTTAATACGCGAACCCGTTTAATACGCGAATTTTGATCGGACCCCTGATTCGCGTATTAACGAGGTTCGACTGTATATATATATATTTTTTAAATATTAAAGACATTTTAAATACATTTATGATGCTTTTCGCCAAGCATCGCTAGGCCTTACTGGTTTAGATTAACCATTGTAAAATAAGCAAGTAGAAAATTGCATGTCAAACGTGCCCCACCAGTGGCCGCGAGATTCTGACCTCCAAACTGGTAGACGGTAGGTGCTGGGTTCGAACCCAATCGCGACCGTCGGCCTAACCGTTCGGAGTTTTCCGTGGTTTTCTTCGAACCTTGCGTAAATACGGGTTAGGTTCCCTTAGAAAGACCCCCACGGAGGGCATCCCACCCCTTAGGGGCCTATATCCCACAATGTTTAATAATTGGATATAATATAGCAGATAATTGGCCGACATAAATACAAACAAACAAACAAGCATGTCAAACGTGGCAAATGAGGTGCGTTTGTAATGTAACAAGTTTTATCCATATTCAGAGCTTGGTGCAAATGTTAAAAAATGTTACGGATTTATCGAATTGGTATATTCAATCGAATTGGAATTTACAAATTTTCCATATTGCACAGATATTTGTGTATTTTGCATATTACACTGAAATATATGCAAGAATATTGCACAGATATATGCATAAGAGCCGAATATTACACAGAAAATTTTCAAGAAATGTTTACAAATTTTTCATAGCTATGTGTGTAAGAAATGAATATTACACAGATCTATATGTCAGAATATTGCGCAGAAATATGTGTCGGAACGGAGTGTTGCACAGACCTGTGATGTAGTCGTAAAAAAATCAGACCGTATACGCTCAAGGTAGATCGTATACCTTAGAGTGTACACACTATAGCTTTCTTGAGAAACAGAGGGTATACGGTGCTCCTTAAAAAATCCAGAAGGTATACGGCGTATACCCGCGTACATTCTTGGCACAAACGTATGTGTACTTATGTGAGCACAATAAATAGCAATACTTGAAAATTTGGCTTGTGCAATCTTAGGTGAGTGGTCAAGTTAACGGCTTATAATCTCGGAGATCCTGAGTTCGAATCCCGGTTTGGTAAGTATTGCTTGTTTACTGTAGATCGAATAAATAGTGTTTATTCTCTTCATATGTCTTTAAATAATTGTGGCAGTAATTCAGTAGACAAAATACAGAAATAATACCGGCATCATGCTTTACCCATAACAAGTTTCGCAAAACAAAAAGTGGGTTTTTAATGGATAAACATTATTTTACTATGAAAAACAATAAAGAAAATTTAAATGTATAAATAACATAAACAGATTAAAGAAATTAAAGTTATATATATTCAATCTTTTGATTCACGTCGTGTGTTTGATTCAGAACTCAATTTTTTGTACCTTATTTTGAATTGAATTTTTAAAAGACATTAAATGCAGAAACATGACATAAAGTAGTTCAAATCAAAAATATTGTATGGAAAATAAATGTATATATAAAGCAAATTTTCATAATTTCGCACAATATTATGATCGTATTTTTGAACCTAGTAATAGATGCATTTATTTTTGACAAGCACACATACAAAAATTCCTACATATTCTCGAAAATTTTCCCTTGCAATATGCTAATTTCTTTCATGTTTTGTTTATTTTCTTGGAACGCTGCGGAGCCTCTGAAAAGTGTAGTCGGAGACTCAAGGGCTCCGCGGAGCGAACTTTGGAAACCTCTGGCATAAACTAACGGGTGACATTGATAAAATTGATTTAATTACATTAATAGACTTTTTCAAAATTTTATCATTTGTTATGTTACTTAGGATATTCAGCTAAAGGTACAAATAAATTGAAGCCTTTGACTTATACAGTTTTTGTGTGCAGACACTGTGACACAGGGCAGAGACGAATAATGTTTCTCAGATAAACGAAACCTTAAAAAGAGCAGAGGAAAGAGGGCAAGCGAAAAGCTGGTATTCTTTCCTCACATTTTGTTCCAGTAGTGGCGCCCTCTCTTGATTTAAGAAAGAAAGAATTTAGTTTCTAATCCATACTAGAAGAGTTATATGAATAACGATGACTTTCCATCAAATGTTAAAAGTTCCGTATTTCAAAAAATACAAGAATTTTTAACCTTATTAATCTGAATAATTTGACATTTTTTTAAAAAATCAACATCCATTTTTATAACATTTCTTTCAAAGAATAAAGAAATATGAATTATTTAGAAATAATCTCGTAAACATAATATATTCTCGCTTTAAAAGTTTGAGTTTTGTTTTTACTTTCTTATTTTTCATTGTTTGACATCTAAGAGCCTTCTTTGCAGTTGGTTTTATTTTATTTTATTTTATTTTATTTGTGTTTTAGTTTATTAACCAACTTTTAACAAAATAGAAATACAATCCGTTTTTCAGTCCATTCGTAACTATTGAACGAATGTTCCAACTTTTAACATTTTCCAACGACGTTGAAAAATGTTTATGCATTCGATTTGTCTGTCCGTTTATCCGTTTGTCCATGCTCTGACTCCGGTAAATATACTCGGATTTTCGTGCAATTGATAAAAGTTATTTACGGCCGCCACCAAAGCATGTTCGGTACTTAAACTTGGTGGAATAATAGTTCGTTTACAAGGACACTCAAAAAAAAAAATTCCGTAACACCATGGTATATGGGAAAAAATTGTTTACAGAATATTTCAATTATGAGATTACGCTATTTTAAATGTACTGAAAGTGATATACCGTAATTTCGGGTGTATAAGCTGCGGATCAAACAATTCTTTTTGGACCCAGAAATCTTATTTAGTGATTGAAGACTAATATTTACGGCGATCTAAGTAGTTACACTTATTTCTTAAAAAATTCTCGGTCGAAAAAGAATTGTTTGACCCGCGGCTTATACACCCGAAATTACGGTAAATCACTAATTGTCTTACAAGATGATTACGATAGATTAGGGCTCAGGGCTCTGAAGCTACAAACAACCACAGCTTCTTCGAGCTTGTTATTATCAAACCATATACTGACAATTTATGCTAGATAAACTCGAATCTGAATCCGATAAACTTAAATCGGTTTACTTTCGTCATCTGAATCTGAATCTAATATGTCAAATAGATTAGAATTTCATTTTCTAAAAAATTGTTATAATTTGTTAAATTATTATTATTATTATTATTATTATATACTATTTGAGTTAAAAATAAAATGTTCGCTGTTGAAAATAAAAAGTTTAGCATTTATAGTTCTTTAACAAGGACACACAAAAGAATTCTGATACATCAGGATCTGTGAGGATCTGTGTTTGCATTGCATTTTAATGACATGAATTTCTTTCATATGTAATGAAATTAGCAAAAAAGCAAAATGACGTGTCAAGCATGTATTATGAAATATTTTCGAACACTTAGAAACTGATTTAATAACATTTCGCTGTTTAAGTGTTTCCGAGCCATATTTAAAAATATTTTTCATTTATTGAGTTAAATTTTTGAATATTTTGTGATGGTTAACCATATCATTTGTAAACAAAACACATAATAAAATTTCCACTTTTTTTTAAATTTTAAAATTTATTTAAAACGCGGAACAATTTAAAATCGTTGTAACTCAAATTATTAATAATAGAATTTAATATATATATATATTTTATTATTTAAATAAACAGGAACATATAAGTTTCAATCTTATTTCAGCATTTTTAAAAATATTAATTTAATTAAAAATTTAAAATAATTAAAGTAAAAATTTAAAAATAACCATGTAATTTTTTTAAATCATATTTTTACTAGGACTTCCCTCAGAGGGATTAGTCTGAGCGATATTGCTGAGAACATATATTTAATAATAATTTCCAAAAAGTAAAGAAAAAAATACCACATTTAAAAAACAAATGTAATTTAACAAATTACAACTATTTGGAAAATAATATTTTCAAAGACTATAATTTTAGGTTTATAAATGATTTCCATATTTTAAAAACAATAATAATATCATTTTTAGGATGATCAAAACGTAGCTTATGTAATAACAGAGTTATATTAAAATGCCTAGACATTTAGAGAGACGTTATTATTCCTGAGCCAATCATAAACAAATATTAAATGAAATTTTAGTTTAACAATTTTTGGTACTGTAATATTTTAAATTTCCAAACATTGCACATTTTCAATTTTTACACCATCGTATAAAGAGAAAATTTACTTTTAAATGCAACTTGTTTGAAATCTGTATCTCAATTTGTTATTGAGTTATTATTTTTTTGTTAGTTTTTAATTTTTTTTTTTTTTTTTTTTTTTTTTTTTTTTTTTGCATCGTGGCAAACACATTTAGATATACTTCAGATTTCCCAATTCTCTACCGAGAACAACTATTTTCCAAATAAATAATGAAAAATGAGACGTTATTTTTAATTGATTATATAGTGCCATAAATTTAAATGTCAAAAATGAGCAAAGTAAATGGAAGAAATGCAAAATTTTATATAAAAATTTCTATACACGGTTAAAAAATGAGAAAGCAAACTATGCAAATCAGCCATGCATGGGTATAAAATTGGAAGTACGCAATGCATTAAAAGTAATGCAGATAATAAAACATTAAAATATCTTGAATCGGAATTTAAACTCTTTGAAATGACGTAAAATATATAAACAGCACATAAAATTGCAGAAATCATGAAGGTTGAGTAGAATGATGGAGTTTTTTTACATGGTGTGTGGTCCTCTTAGATAGTTAATATAGAATAGTTAATAATATAATATCTATATCTGTTTTCTATGGATACGATGAGGCTCTCGATAAGAATTTAGGGAATTCTCTCTTTAAAAAATGATATATAAAAATCCTGAAAACGCCAACAAAGGAAAGCAATGTATCGTTCGAGTGTGTCTCAGATATGCTCGATCAGATTTAAATGGATTGTGCATGCTAGCCACTACATACACTGCTTTTCTTACTTTTCAAACTTGTTCTCATGAAGTTGAGCTGTATTTCATTGTAGCATGCATTAAATAAAAGGAATATACAATGCGTGCAGTATAAGGTACGAACGATATCTGAATATCTAGTCTGCATAAGCCTTGAGCTGTAAAAATGTCACCACAAGTGACTTATAAATCTGCGCATATTTTTTCGCAAGACATGCTGACTCAAATACGTCAATATGAACTCGATTATGCAGTTTTATTCCAAAAATTTATTATTTAAAGACTAATGACAGTTGAGAAAATGATAAAATCCCCAGATTAGTAAAGCTGAAAAATTAATGTACCTCTCCCCCGTACCATTTTGTTATGGAATTCTTTTGTGGTGCCCTGTAATTGAATAGTAAATATTCCTTGTGCGGCATGCTCTACAAAATATATATTCTAGTGCTCCTCATAAATGCATATCAATTTCATTATGTTTCGATGGGCGCATAACAGCATTAAAATGTTCTTGGAATTTTTTCATCCCATCGGCTATAATGTAACGGTATAGTTTTGATTGTCCCTGTATTTGAATTATTTATCCAATTTTACCAAAAATTAAAATGACTCAACAAAATTCGGCAACAAATATATATTTAAAATTTAAAACGATTCGGTTGCATAGTTTTTGTGCTATTCTATGTGGACAGAGAGACGAACGGTTCAGACGACAGCTATAGGTACTACGTTTTTATATATTTACGAATGCACCTAAAAAACTGTTAAATTTCAAAGCACATGCCGAAACTGAAAACACATGACAAGCAATTATTGCTCAAGGACAGTATTGTAACCGATTTCTTTTGTGTGTCCCTGTAAACGGATTAAAAATAATATGAATGTCCTGTTCAAACGTAATCGTAATGCAATTCATCGATTTATATAAGTTTCAATACTTTAAAATAGTGTAATTTCATTAAAATAATCTGTTAACGATTTTTCTTATAGACCATAATGTGATGGAAAACTTTTGGGTTACCCTGTAAGTAAATTATTAATCTCACATACTTCATATACAATAATAAACATGCTTAGGGGACCCTAAATAAGGTTTACCAATTGCATAAAAATCCGAGTATATTTACGGATGTTAGAATGTGGACAGACGGACAGACAAACCGAATGCATAAACACTTTTCAACTTTGTTGAAAAATGAAAAAAAAGATTGATTAAATGATTCATTTAATGCAAATAAATAAATAAATAAATAAAATAAAATAAAATTTCACCCAAAAAGCCAGAACAGGATTTGGTACTTTTCTATATAATTGGCATCGAAATATCGTTATTAGGTGCGTTCGTAACTATGTACATACGTAGCACCTATAGTTGTCGTTAGTCCGTCCGTCCATCTGTCTGTCCGTCCGTCCGTCTGTCTGTTCGCCTATAACAACGCAAAAACTACCCAACCGAATCATTTGAAATTTAAAACATATATTTATTATAATTTTATCGAGTAATTTCAAATTTTATGAAAATCGGATGCATAGATCAAGTACAGGGGCAATCAAAATTATTCCTTTACATTACGGTCAATGGGGGAAAAAGTTTCAAATAAGTTTTAATCGTTTGAAATTTTAAATATATAATTGTTAGATAATTTTGTCGAATCATTTGAAATTTTATGAAAATCGGATGCATAGATCAGTTACAGGGACAATCAAAAGTATACCATTACATTGCAGCCAATGGGGAAAAAAGCATCAAATGCATTTTAATCGTTTGAAATTTAAAATATATAACTGTTACACAATTTTATGGAGTCATTTCAAATGTTATGAAAATAGGATGCATAGTCCAATTACAGGAACAATCAAAAGTATTCCCTTACATTACGGTCAATATGAAAAAATAGTTTAAAGTAGAATTGACATAAACCTATGAAGTATATATATATATATATATATATATATATATATACAAAACCAAAAGAAATTACATATCCCCAAAATACATGGAAGTCTTCATCAGGGAGGCCCCTCCATGTAGGGGTAAATACAGAGAAGTTTCTGAAAGGATGTAGGCTCATAAGCTAAATTACATCCTTAGCCCCCAACTTCTCAGATTTCAGAAATCAAACTCAAACCTTCAAAAATATTATAAATATATACAAATTTTTTAAAGATACCAAAGGATACAATTTTCCTTTTTTATTTGTGTAAATTTTGGTCTTGTCCTTTGGTATCTTTAAAAAATTTGTATATATTTATAATATTTTTGAAGGTTTGAGTTTGATTTCTGAAATCTGAGAAGTTGGGGGCTAAGGATGTAATTTAGCTTATGAGCCTACATCCTTTCAGAAACTTCTCTGTATTTACCCCTACATGGAGGGGCCTCCCTGATGAAGACTTCCATGTATTTTGGGGATATGTAATTTCTTTTGGTTTTGTTATATACATTTTTTACATTTCTTTTTGCAGCATTTTGCGCATTGGTCTGTAAAAAACTGTTTATTTGTTTCTTCATTTTTTAAAAATTAATTGAATGGTTTTAATAAAATTGTGTATATATATATATATATATATATATATAGAGTGCATATGTATATATATATATGTATATATATATACTAAAATATACATTCTTTACAATCTGTGATGCAAAGAATATTTATTATTAAATTACAGGGCCACCTAAAAGCATTCCGCTGCATAATGTTATACAGGAAAACTTTGTTTGGGACGCGTTTTAATTATATTAAACTATTTCACATTTTATGAATATGATATGCGTTGCTGAGGTGTAATAAAAGTTACTTCCTGTATATTTACAGGAACACAAAAAAGATTTCGGACACTATACTGTATCCGAAGTACTGTCTACTACAGCAAGATCTGAATGTTTTTAAAACTTAGTTATCATACGAA
This sequence comes from Maratus speculifer, assembly GCA_964019185.1. Lineage (NCBI taxonomy): Eukaryota > Metazoa > Arthropoda > Arachnida > Araneae > Salticidae > Maratus > Maratus speculifer. Next base: position 114,188,369 of record OZ025301.1, read on the forward strand.
CGCATCACATTTGCTACACTTCACGTGCAATTTCCAACTTATTTTGCATAACATGGTAACCAGGCAATTGTTTTTTTCTATATTAATTAAATCTGTATTTAATCGCGTTTTTATTTATTGTTGCTTCCTTTTTAATGTAACAGAAAATAATTCAAAAGTGATTTTCACCAAATTTTCGCCAAACCAAATACGGTATTACTTAGTTATCCCGTCGACCAATTTCGCCAAATGATACAAATCGCCAAAGTAATAGCCAACTTATGCATGTTGACTAAATTTTTATTTTAATTAATAGAAGAAAAATTAAATTAGTAAAACATTAATAAAAAGTCGAGATAAAAATTACTTTATGATGTTTTACGCACGCGTATCATGTTTAATGTTATTGAATGGGACATTCAAGGTCATCTGTTGTCGGAGTTTAATCTTATAATTTGGCGATATTTTTTTGGTCGACGGCATAACCAAGTAGTACCCGAAATACGTATATGATATTTTTGTCCTATTTTTATGGTACTTTTCCATTAATACCTTCACTTCGGCGTTTTTATAAATCTTGGTCCTTTTTGGGCTTCAGAAAGTCAGATTTCATATCTGATGAACGTTTATGCTTATTTTTTACACATAAATATGGCATAAATGTCATATACGCGCCAAGTTGGTGCGATTTTATCTGTCGCCAAATTGATGAAAACTTTGATTTTGAATATTGCTGTAAGTGTTAATATAAGTGTTTCGATTTACTGTGATATGTATATTTATTATTATATTTATTATTATGATTATTATTTATAATTTTTATTTATTGCTTCAACTATTGTTTCTTTTTTGCTACTACTTGATTAAACTGTCGACAAACTATAAGATTAAACGCCAATAATGGATGATCGGGAATGTTTCATTCAATCGTATTAAACACGATACACGTGTTTAAACCTTTCAGGGGCAAGGCATTTGTGCTCCAAAAATGGTCAATTTATATTTGCGAAGAAATTTAATTGAAAATAATCTGAAATAATCAAAACCGTTTGGTCACGTATATTATGAGATCAAAATTGTACTAAAAATTTACTGGTTCCAGTTGGCAATTTATGCATTAAAATTAACCGTTTGCATACTGCGAATGGCTTTCTTCAAGAGGTTAAAACGTCATCAAGGGATTTTTAATCCCACTTTTTATTTGTATTTTTATAAATGTTTTATTAATTTATTTCTTCTTTCGTTATTTAAAATTAAAAAAAATATATCAATATGTGTAATTTGGCTATTAGTTTGGCGATTCGTATAATTTGGCGAAATTGGATGACAAAATAACCAAATATTACAAAAAAAAAAAAAAAAAAAAAAAAAAAAAAAAAAAAAGTGATCGATGTAAACAGAATAACAATATATAATCTATTAATAAAAGTAACATCTAAAGCAGCCATGTCAAACTCGTATTTAATTTAAATACGAAAGAATTGTTTCCAATTTGCACGCGCGAAATATAAAAGATGTTACATGGCGATTATAAAACGCAATTATAAAAAAAATAGCAAAATATCAAATGCTAAGTTACTAAGAATTAGGGCTTTTTTCTTTTCAATTAACGAAAAAAAAGAGATTTTTTTTCCAGTTTGTTTTTTAAGTTTAAATACGTTTTATAGCACTTACATGAAAATTATTTGCATATTTTCCTTGCTCCATGTTCTTAAACTTGAAATTCTCATAAAAACATCCAGCTTGTGAAAATGACGCACACCAAATTTCTGTGACGTATGCAAATAAATGGTGCTTTTTTATCAGTTTTTTTAATATAACTTTTAAACTATTTGGAACTAATTTTTCGTAGGTAGTGCATTCACCAGATTACCTTCATAGGCACCTATTGGTGCAAACAGAATCAGAATCCGACAAGTACTTTTTGAGATTTGCTTGACGAAAGAATTTTTTTGAATTTTAATATCGTTACGTATCTCTGAGTATAAAGACTTCGCTTCGCTCAGACAATAAATAAATATTTTTTTTTCAAATTTTCTGAAACAAAATTACAGAACTAAAATGACATGTTCCAAATTTGGACCACTTAGCTTTAATGGCTCTTGATTGAAACATATAAATTGGAGAAATCGAAAAAAAAATCCATTTTGAAGAAGAATGCATTTTTATAAAAAGTCATTTCCTAATAACTATTGCTTAAAAACTAAAATAAAAAAAAAAATAAAAGAAGAAGAAGAAGAAGAAAGAAAGAAAAAAAAAAGAAGAAGAAAAATTAATATTTCCTGTTCCAATGGAAAAAAAAAAAACATGATTTAAACGTTATTTTAAGAAGAAAAATACAAAGAAATGTTTGATGGAAAAGGCCAAAAAAAAAAGCAGATTACTGTATTTTTATGTTGCCATTTTCCCATTAACTTTTGCCTTTTCCATGTCGGATTGGATTTCAAGGTGGAAAAATTCTATGATTAAGTCAAATTGGAATAAATTTTGCAGTTTTTCATTTTGAAATACCAAACACAAGAGCCTTAATTAATAACTTTGTCATAATAACAGATCTTTATTATATTTGTCTGCTTACATTACGATTAAAGTTTAATTTTAATAATTTCTAAAACTGAGTTTCATAGACATATTATTTTGTTAACTTTAGGTTAAAATAATATGTGTATGAGAGTTATAAAAACCAATATTAGATGCATTTTTTATTGTAACTAACTTCGTGGGTTTATAATAAGTCAATAAAACATTTCCTTCACAAATATTTTCTTTCGTCGAAATTCGACGGGTTATACATTGTACTCTATAATGGGGAAATTTAGTTTAACAAGAAAACGTCTAAGGGGTTGAAATTTCCCTTGCAGTAATTTATGCTAATAATATACTAATATAGCAATTAATACTTTAGTTCAGCCCTGTAGATTACATAGTATCTTTATTACATGCCAGTATTTAGTTCAAAGTAAAATAGTCTTAAAATTACTGAAATCCCATTCCCAGAAATTACCATCTATAGGTGACCATGTCTCCAAATCTTTGCGTGACCCTGTATATCATTTTATCTATTAGTTAACTACTTGCAAATCAGCGTAAGATTGCGTAACTTACTTAAAAACCAACTTTAAATAAATTACGCTCATATTCACTAACATTTAGGAGCTCTTTTGTGTAGCCCTCTATATCAAGTATACCATTTATACTTACCATATAATATTCATAAATTTAGTGAAACTTAAAAGCGCATATCGTAACTAAAATTTGCTTTTGTCCATCTGTCATCGTAGATAATAGACAGTACTTCAGATAGAATATACTATTTAAAAATTTTTTCGTATCCTTGTAAATACTATGGACTTCGTAATTTTCGTGAAATAGTATTATCAATCATTGATCTATCAATCATTGTAGAAGAATGGTAATTTTAATTTTTATAAAACATAGAGAATAGTACTATATTCTTCAATGTAATCGTGTTCATATAAAAACGTTTACTTTCATTTATGACAATCCGCATTTTTATTCTTCTATCTTCAATAGAAGATTGGTTGATTTTTGACGTCCGATTATCTACGCTAATGGGATATAGGACCAGGGGGAGTGCCCTCCGTGGGGGTCTTTCTAAGGGAACCTAACCCGTATTTACGCAAGGTTCGAAGAAAACCATGAAAACTCCGAACGGTTAGGCCGACAGCCGCGATTGGGTTCGAACCCAGCACCTGCCGTCTACCAGTTGAGAGGTCCAAACCTCTCGGCCACTGGTGGGGCTTTTCAATAGAAGAAAGTATTGTAATCGAAATTTTTTTTCGACTTCCGGTTTTCGACGGATTTACACGTTTTAGGTGTCAGAGATTCCAAAAAACACGTTTTTACAAAATGTCTGTCTGTCCGTGTGTGTCTGTGTGTGTGTCCGTATGTCGCCATTCTACCATCAAAAAGTGTATGAAGTTATGCATAGAATTGAACTAAATTTTTTGTGTAAGTGTATGGATAGGGCTAGTTGGTCCTCCCTGAATTTGAAAAAAATCCGCCGGAAGGGGGCGCTGCAATCGCGATGTTTGTTCCATTTTCAACATTGTACCGACCAAAAGTATATGAAGTTATGCGTCGAATTGAACCAATTTTTTTGTGTAAATGTATGGCTATGGCTAGTTGGACCTCCCTGAATTTGAAAAAAATCTGTCGGAAGGGACCGTTGCAATAGCAAATTTTATGCCATTTACAATATTGCACAACATAAAAGTGTATGAAGTTAGTTCGAGAACTGAACTAAATTTTTTGTATATGATTATTTTTTGGTAAGGCAAGTAGGTCCTCCCTGAATTTGAAAAAGAAATCTGCCTATCATTCTAGTGTCCATCGGCTCGTGCAGAGACGGAAATTCGTTTTTACTCCGATTAATTGACTGAAGCAGAAATTTAAGATGAAAATCAAAGTTGGTATGGTATTGAATTAAAATTATTAAAGCATTAAAATGAGTAACTATTTTTTTTTAAATATTAAAATGTACGTATGAGATAGAAGAAAGGTTTGGGATTGGCACATCCAACTAGTTAATATTGTACCGACCAAAAGTGTATGAAGTTATGCATCGAATTGAACCAAATTTTTTGTGTAAATGTTTGGCTATTGTTAGTTGTTCCTCCAAGAATTTTTAAAAAAAATCCGGCAGAAGGGGGCGCTGCAATAACGATTTTTGTGCCATTTTCAATATTGCACCACCTAAAAGTGTACGAAGTTATGCCTAAAACTGAACTAAAATTTTTGTGCATGATTATTTTTTGATATAGCAAGTAGTTCCTTCTTGAATTTGAAAAGAAATCTGCCTATCATTCTATTATCCATCGACTCGTGGAGAAACGGAAATTCGTTTTTACCCCGATTAATTGACTGAAGCAGAAATTTAAGATGAAAATAAAAGTTGGTATAGCATTGAATTAAATTATTAAAGAGTTAACAGGAGTAACTATTTTTTTAAATATTAAAATGTACGTATGAGATAGAAGAAAGTTTTGGGATTGGCACATCCAACTAGTTTCCTTTATAACGAATATTTTTTTTTATAATATTGTTTTTTCTATACTCGAACAAAAGCTTCAGAATAAAAGCTTTTAACTTTGCATGTCCCTCAATAAAAAATGGCAGCATATGTAAAAGTAAACAGCATTTTTGTGACCGTGCTCAGACTATGAGCCGTAGATATAAATATAAACTCCATAACTAACTGACGTTTTACACATAGCAAATTTCACTTTTCTATATTTGCGAGGGGGGGGGGGGAGTTGAATACAAGCAGGAAGCAGGAATTCTGCGTTTTCAAGATATTAAACCGATGAAAAGCCACCGATGAAAATGCATAGTATATACAGGGTGTCCTAAAAATATTATGACAATTTTTAGGGGAGGTAAAGATTGAAAATTACATAGCAGTTCATGACCGGAAACATCAATGTGCGCCGCTAAGTACAAATGATACAAAACATATTTCAGTTTTATGACTTAAAATACATGCTTTTATTTTGTATAAAATGATGTCATTTGTAGCCGTTGAAGTATTGCACATTTACGATCCATTCTTAATGAGCATATATAAGAAATTATGTATATGACGTCACCATCGGGGAATAATACATAAATCCATCAATATACGATGCCGTCGTTCAAGAAACTCGTCAAAAATCGGGTATCTAATGATTCACATGCCTTCATTTGTTCGCAACATTAATCATTTTACATCAAGTAAACAATTAAGTGGAACACTGCAAGTTAAATGAAATCAAACAAAAAAACTGGTGGAACCAGAGAGAAAAGTAGAGCTCGATTTAAAAAAAAAATCTTACAGTAAAATTTGGGAAATATTTTCTATGTGCGTGCAAAAGAAAGGGAAACAGATGATCTGTAAAGCTTATGAAATAACCCAAATTTTTGTTAGCTGAAAATGAGGACTGAGCTGTACTGGTGCCTTATATTCAGAATTATACTATTATCCACTCAAAATGATTACTGAGGAAAGTAGTCAATAGGGTCAATCCATTTCAAGTGGTCCAGCACTGGTCGCTCGACTATTTTTAAAAAATCTGAAATTTTTTGTACAACAACCCTAATATGATGGAAGTTCAAAATGACCGTTATTTTAATTCTACTATTTTTTGTTTGTGCATGGCGGCCATCTTTGTTTCATCGTGTGCAGCGATTTTCTCAAATACTAGGATACACAAAATTGTAAATATCTCGTCTTCTATTTTCCCAATTGAAATGGGGTTTGCAGCATTTTGTTCAGAATAATATAGGCTAAATGTACGGTGGTAGAATAACTTTTAAAAATGATTTTTAACTGGTAAAATTTTAGCATAAAATGTAAGTTTTTTTCCTAAATCTGTCCATTTACAAGAGGAAATTTTTCATGCAAGGAAAACTGTCAACCTTACACAATTTTTTCTACAAATAGGTCAAAAGTGCGTGTACTCATACACCAAGTCCCAGATCTGGGAGTTAATTTCTCTTTACGAAAAAAATTCCGAAATTCTTCAAAAATTTCAACAATCGCACTTTTTAGGCTTTGATAACTCTGGTGGGGCACGAGATAAAAATCTGAAATATTGGCCTATAAATGTATAGTGTAGTAGTGACATGTACAAAAAATTTCAAAAAGGAGATTTGACTACAAGCTGAGATATGACATGGAAAATATGTGAAAACAATACTGCCAAACTATTGTAAACCTACTATGTAATTGTTCAACAAGACTGTCAATCTTGCACAATTTTTTCTACAAATGGGTCAAAAGTGCGTGTACTCATACACCAAGTCCCAGATCTGGGAAATTATTTCTCTTTGCAAAAAAAATTCCGAAATTCGTCGAAAATTTCAAAAATCGCACTTTTTAGGCTTTGATATCTCTGGTGGAGCACGAGATAAAAATCTGAAATTCTGGCCTTTGATAGTATTATGTAATAGTGTTATGCACAAAAAATTTCAAGAAGGAGATTTGACTACAAGCTGAGATATGACATGGACAATATGTGAAAACAATTCTGCCAAACTATGTAATTGTTCATACCTCCAAAATTTTAAATTAATTATTTATGGTATAAAGTTAAATGTTAATTACAAATATGTTTTTCAAATGTTTCTGTGTGATTTAAACAATTCAGAATGTATGCTAAGTCAATACACTATTTGTGCATATGAACAAATCTACTAGAAATGCTATTGCAACAATTTTACTCGGAGCACATTTCAAGAAAAGTAAATTACAGACAATGGATTGCAACTGATCGAGTTGACGTGGCTTCAATTATTAAACCTAAAGAATTTCATTCAAGTTAACAAGGGATAACAAGACTTGGGGGGCTTCAAATAAAATTTTTAGAAAGAAAAGCCTGATGGACTGACAACAGTAACTGGTCGAACTCATAACATCTCTCGTAAATATTATTAAGCTCTTTGTTGAGCATACATAGTATTTTGTAAATTAAATGTTTATTATTTAACTGTTTTCAACAAACGATATTTTCTGTGTAAATATTGTAATAAAGGAGACTAATCTCATTTCTCCTAATGTACTCGTAATAGCATTTCTTAACATTTTTTTAAATCACCGTATCTCAGCTTGTAGTCAAATCTCCATCTTGAAATTTTTTGTACATAACACTACTACACAATACTATCAAAGGCCAGAATTTCAGATTTTTATCTCGTGCTCCACCAGAGATATCAAAGCCTAAAAAGTGCGATTTTTGAAATTTTCGACGAATTTCGGAATTTTTTTTCAGAAAGAGAAATCATTTCCCCTATATGGGACTTGGTGTATGAGTACACACACTTCTGACCTATTTGTAGAAAAAATTGTGCAAGGTTGACAGTCTTGTTGAACAATTACATAGTAGGTTTACAATACTTTGACAGTATTGTTTTCACATATTTTCCATGTCATATCTCAACTTGTAGTCAAATCTCCTTCTTGAAATTTTTTGTACATAACGCTACTGTACAATACTATCATAAGCCAAAATTTCTGATTTTTATCTCGTGCCCCACCAGAGATATCAAAGCCTAAAAAGTGCAATTTTTGAAATTTTTGACGAATTTCGGAATTTTTTTCGCAAAGAGGAATTAACTCCCAGATCTGGGACTAGGTGTATGAGTACACGTACTTTTGACCTATTTGTAGAAAAAATTGTGTAAGGTTGACAGTTTCCCTTGCATGAAAATTTTTCTCTTGCAAACGGATAGATTTTTGAAAAAATGGTACATTTTGTGCTAAAATTTCACCTGTAAAAATTTATTTTTCAAAAATTTTCTATCACTGTATATTTAGCCTATTTTATTCTGAACAAAATGCTGCAAACCCCATTTCAATTGGGCAAATAGAAGACGAGATATTTACAATTTTGTGTATCCTAGTATCTGAGAAAATCGCTGCACACGATGAAACAAAGATGGCCGCCATGCACAAACAAAAAATAGTAAAATTAAAAGAATGGTCATTTTGAACTTCCGTCATGTTAGGGTTGTTGTACAAAAAATTTCAGATTTTTTAAAAATGGTCGAGCGACCAAAAAAATATTTTCTGGACCACTTGAAATGGATTGACCCAATAGAATATATTGTTATGTTGTCTAAAATCGGTTAAGCCCCACAATGCTAAACAAATATAAACCATGATGTGATAATTAAACTATAACATTAATATAATCAAGCTGTTGAGGAATTGATGTAGATAAGTATGTTTGAACACAAATATTTAGTATATGATTGAATCGTATCTATTCAAGGTTTTGAGTTTACTTGGAGCTTTGATCTTCCAGTTATCAAAACAGCTGGTATGGAATTGTGTTCACACTTTGTACAGAACGAACCGTTCTCATACTTCATTACATCAGCCTGTAACATATAGTTATGAACCCAAATTTCTAAACTGGTTATGGATGATTGAAATACGGAAAGAGTTAAAAACGCCTCTTTTTCCCTGATTGATTTTAAAGCTAACACGTCGCTGAATGTTTCCTGGTTCGGGTTATAATTGAGTTGTTTCTCTTTTTTTTTTTTTTTTTTTTTTTTTTTTTGTTTCACGAGAAAAAAGTGCCAAAACAGGGGTTCTGGATCTCCGAAACTAATCGGTGGATCTGGATGAATTTTTGTAAACTTTGAGATCTAGGATAGGACACTTCCCCTTTTGAATTTCGTCGCGATCCGATGATTGGGTCCAAAGTTATTAAGAGGCAAACTTTGGACTTTAACATTAGAGATGCAGCTGAGCTCTACTATACAGCACTATCGTGCTGTATGATATAGTTTACAATAGATCCATTTTATTTATCGGAAATCATTAATTTATATTTTCTTCTGAATTTGGAAAATGTTATTACATACGGATTTACAAAATTGCATTCTTTCAGCTTTTTTATTGGAGTTAAGTAAGTGTGGATGTGGATAAAAAAAATCACACAAATATTTTTTAAATCACATGTTTCTAAAGGGAAAGTGTTGATTCATTTCTAAAGTAAGTTTTTAATACTAAAAATCCCCATTTAATTAATAAATGAAACAAAAATAAAACCAAAAATCAACTCGTTTTATAGTTGACGATATTTTTGGCATAACACGTATTTTAATGACATTTTTGTCTCTGCTGTTATGCGAAAATGGTAACAAAAATTTACAATAATGTATTATTTTTCCTTTATTTTTCTGCTGAAAAGGAGTATTTCACTCACCACATTTTTGAAATGGTATTTTTAATTACTAATAAATTAATACTTCAATAATAAACTGATATACAGTTTCCTAACAAATTACATTTAAAAGTACTTTTTTCCTATGGGACTGAGCAAAAATTTAAAGTGTGGAAAGTTTAGAAGTTAAATTGCAGTAGATTATCAATATGTATCCGTACAATAACAAACCACTTTCTTTGGTCGGTGGCCAGGGGCGTAAACCACCCTAATCGCGTAGGGGGGTGTCGGCTCAAAAATTTCCGACTCCAAGAAGGAAAATTTCCGAGTACTATGGCCAACATGAAGACTAATATACATATATATATTATTGCCGAAACGTCAGTGAAGGCTTACTTTGGAGACACGAAATTTTTTTGTGTCTGTCTGTCTGTCAGTCAGTCTGTCAGTTTGTCAGTCTGTCTGTTCCGCGATAACTTCCGTAAAAAGCATCCGATTGGCTTGAAATTAAGTGGGTATGTTAGTGAGGCACTGGGATTAAGCTGTATAGTTTTTTGTAAGATTTGATTCATTCGTTCGGAAAATATAGAATATTTTATTTTGCGCAATAATGCTTTTCTATGGCAAATCCAATGATTTTTTTTTTTCTTGAGAGAAAATGTCACATTTCATTAATTAAATTCAATGATAAAGGGATACTGAAATTTACCAGTTAAATTATTCGTATTGTTTTGAAATTTTGTCTACACATTTGTCAGATTTTTTAAATTATTACTGTAAATTTTGGAGATTTTTTATAAATGTGTTCCAATAATATAAACTAATTTGTTTTAGAGATTTACTTATTTCAAATGTATTTATTTCATTTTCTTTATTTCCTCTTAATGGTTGCTAAGCAACCATTCATCATAATCCTTATTTTTATAATGTTATAAATTTGAATGCGTGTACGAAAATTTAAATGAAGTCAACGTCAAAACTGATTAATTAATGTGTTTGTACCTTTGTGTATAACTATAACATAGCCCAGAAAAGAACATAGGCTATGTTTTATTAATTTTATTCACATATTTTCCTTAATAATTCAAAATTTCCTTCTTTTTCATACAGAAATAATAGCGATTTTTTAGGTAAAATTTAACCAATTTCCTTTATCGTTTCCAAAAAAAAAAAAATCAAAATATGGAATAATTTTTCAACGGCAATAAGTTTCAATTGAGCAATTTCCATTTGAAAAATTAAACTAAGAAAAAATAAGTATGACGTCAGAATTAAAATAAAAACAAGTATAGTACTTTGTTAAATATTAAACACGGAAATTTGTTTCGTTAATAAGAATTTTTCTGACAAAAATGAGGGCATAATTAGAAGTAAAAGAAATAAAAAATAATTACATTTTTAACAATTATTTCACCTGATAAAATTTGACGTCATAATTGAAATAAAACAGGTAATTTATAGTAGTCGTAAAAAATATAAGAAACATGGATAGCAATAACTCATGAATAATGACGTCATTGCCGAAACTTCAGTGAAGGCTTATTTTGCGACACAAAATTTATTGTTTTCCGCCTGTCAGTCTGTTCTGTCTGGCTGTCTGTCCGCGATAACTGCCACAAAATGCAATCAAAACTTCTTTTTTTCGGAAACAAAATTGTAAAACCCTAGATTACTGAATTTACACTTTCAAAAGTTTCTGATACATCAGATTTAGGTGTTTGTGGTGGTCAGGTATGTAGAAGTATGAGGATAATGAAAAATGCTTATTAAAACTGTTACTTATCCTTATAAATCAAAATGTATAAAGAAATACAAGATATACGATAACCATTAGCAAATTGATAGAAAGTTACAAATTTAAATTTAATGAGACTACAGGGGGTTCAGGGGGGCGGAGCCCCCCTGAAGAAATCTACTGTGGTATAATAATAAAACAAAAATAATAGATCATGAATTTTTCAAAATATCCTAACATAACTAAATCTTTAATTTAACGCTTTTGATGGCTAAAAACTTCTTATTCTTATTTTATTCTTATAAATAATTACGTAATTTGAAAATTTTAAATTACCGATTCCAGGAAGTTGAATATTACCCAAAATGTGTTTAAAAAAAATGATGTGAAAAGCTGACGTTGAGGCTCCTGATCTGCAGATTTACTAGTATATATCATAATTCGCAAGATAATTATGACTTAGTGTATCGAGATAGTCAGATAATCTTATATTAGATTATTATTAGTCTTATATAATATATTTTCCCCATTATTAGGCGATCTCCTGATGGAATACAATAACCGTTCCACCCAAGAGGGATACGAGTCGTGCATAATACGAATAAGCAGTCAAAGTGCTTTCCAGCTATATATCACATGAAAGGTATCGGCTAAAATTAGAAATGTGGTTGCCCGTGAGGGCAAAATAGGAATCCAACAATATATCACAAGAGAGATGTATTCCAAATTTAGGAAATTGTCCTCCCTCTCAGAATAGACCGTTTCCCTAACTAAAAAATTTTCATATATTATAAGTAATATTTATCGGAGAGCCCCCCCCCCCCCCCAAAAAAAAAAAAAAAAAAAAAAAAAAAAAAAAAAAAAAAAATCCGATCTAAAATGATAAAACGTTACAATTTCAAAAAAGATCGAAAATTGTCCCCAATAGAGGATAAGATGGGGCAGGGGGAGAGGGAGAAAGATTTATTATATGAAAGAGTGATTTGAGGGCTTTCCTATTATATGTCCAAAAAAGCATGGATTTTTTTTACCCCCATTTAAACTCCTCGGGGGTGGAAATTTTAAAATATCGCTGAAACACGTATTTAATTAGTTTTTAAAAAATTTATTTTCTGCTGTTTCACGTTCTTATTTGAAAAGACTGTTGACATGTGCCAAATGTTCTAAATTTTTCGACTCACCCCTTTTAACCCCCTTATGGTGAGATTTCTAAAATCACTGGATTATGCGTTTAATATTTTTTTAGTAGATTTATTTTCTGGAATTTTACGCTCCTACCTTAAATGTTTGCTGAGATATGGCAATTCGTTCCAGAATTTTTGACCTCCCCCCGCTTGTCCCTCTTAAAGCACAAAATTTCCATTTTGTGCATGCTTACATCATAAGAAGTACTTTCTCTCCAATTTTCATAGATCTAGATTCAGTAGTTTGGGGTGTGCGTTGATTATCAGTATGGCAGGACAAACTATTTTATATATTTATTGCTATCTCTACTAGCTGACCCACCCGTTGTTGCCCGGCATTAGATAAAATATATAATTAGATACATCATATAAATATATTAGATGCAATATATAGATAAACAACAAATAAATTATTAAAGCAGAGTATGTAAATTTTCAGGAGCGAATTCAAAAGGTTTTCAAATTATATTCAAAATTTTTAATAAAGAAGGCAATTGCACATAGTTTTTCTGACTCCTTGAGAAAACATGCGCAAAATACCAAAGAAAGAAACGAAATGCATAAGCCAAAAGTAAAATTCTGGTTCCTTTTTCATCTACCCCCCCCCCCCCCCACAACACACAGGCACATCAGGCACAAAAAATGTACCAGTAAAGTTGAAATTCCTTTTTAAAATTTCAAATTGCAAAAGAGGTTTAAAAATCCATTTAATCATCAATTAGCTTTAAACAGTCAAAAGTTGCGCTGTTTTATCTTCCCCCAAGGCTAAAATTATTTTCAAGTTTCAAATGATTAAATTTTGATTCTTATCTATACACACACACATACAAAAACATCTATCCATAAAATAATAATCAAAATATTGTTATGCAAGGAGACAAACTTATTATACTTGTACTATAACAAAATTTTAAAAATATAGAATATTTTACATACATTGACATTTGAACTTCAAAAAATAAATGAACTTTCTTAGTTGTTGAACCTTGAGATAATAAAAATGAAAAGCCATGTAGGCAAAAATATATTAAAATACTACATTACTCTTAAATAATGATGAAATAAAATTTATAAAATATAAAAAGATCTATAATACAATTTTAACTTCGTACTTCGTGTATAATACTAAATACATTGACTTGCAATTGCAAATTGTAAAATGGTTGGTAAAAAAGAAGGCAAATATATTGAAAGAAAAAAAAATGTAGTTAAAAATGATAATAATTTCATGAAATTTAAATAACAGCTAGCTTGTCATCTCCAATTTGTAACAAAATTAGCAAATAGTTAGGAAATTGCGATACTAACTGTTAAAAAAATTATATATATCGAATAACAGTACATTTTTACAAGTTATTAAATAATTTATCTGCCCCCTCAAAAAATAAATAAATAAATAGGGTAACATCCCCAGTAATTGGCACATTAAGAATTTGTCGTTAAACTTACTTAAATTTTCATTACAAAGAAATAAGCTATTTACTTGGAAATATTTTTAAATCAAAGAATGCATATCTGTGCATCTATTTTGCCCACTAAAAGCAAAAAAAATTTTAAAAAGTATTTTTATAAAAATATATTTATAAAAAGTTGCTGAAATCACCAGTAATTGGCACCTAGAGCACCAATGTATGACACCTTGTGATCCAGTAATTGGCATATGTTTATATTTAAAAAAAAAATTACATTTTGCATTGGGTTTAATCGCTTTAAATTAATTTACCGTAGATGAAGATGCCATATTTCAGGTTTTTGAGAGTAAGAAATCAGCATATTAATCTGAAATGTGAACACTTTAAAACAATACAATATACTTACATTAATATCCAGTAATTGTCATGCTGTCCCCAGTAATTGTCATATGAAGCTTTAATGGATTCCAATTACTGATAAAATTTATATTTTCAAATAAAAACAAATGATAAACAAAATTGGTCTATAATTTTAAAAATACTTCAAAAATAAATGGTTTAATCTCAAATTCCTTGCGAATTCCTTGTAATTGGAATAGGTGCCAATTACTCGGAACTAGCAAAATTGAAGCACCATTAATTGGCAACTACCATTAATTCAGAAATCCAAATATTTGTGTCGAAAATACTTTTACACAATTAAAGTAACCCTTTTTAACTAAACAAAACTGTTGTCAATTAAAATTTAAAATATATTTTAAATCAGATAATAATGAATTGAAAAGCATGCCTTCCTTAAGCCAAAGAACAAGAATTTGCAACAAAATGGCTAATTTGATACAAGCCAGATTTGTTTCTCTTTCCTAGGCTCTATTGTCATCTTGTAAAATAAATCAAAGTTATAATCTTTAACGTAAATGAGCATATAACTGATATATGGTCTTGAATTTTTAAAAGACTGGATATAAATCTTTTTTTAGGACATGTTTGTAAAATGTGCCAATCACTGGTGCATGCCAATTACTGGGGGTGTTACCCTAAATAAAAAATAAAAAAATAAAATAATTCATTTTTAAATATGAAAACAATTCAATTATTTACACATTTTACATATCTAAAATTTTCTGTAATAAAATAGCTAGCTTACTTCAAAAGGATTTTTTAGAGCTCCAACAATGCAAAACGGTATATGTATATGAGCTGAAATTTTATCAGTATGCTTTTGTTTATTAAATGTGTTCCTGTAATCACTATCGAAAATATTATTACATAACCCACATTGCACTTTTTGTCTCTTACATTAAGTGGGGGCATAAATGATAAATAAAATATTGAACTAGTAACTATATACTAAAATATTCTCCCATCAACACTTTTTAATTGAATGGTTTCGTACTATGAGCCAGAATACTAACGGTTTAAACAAAGAGTTAACGCAGGCGCAGTTTGTTTTGTAACTGACACATAGGGCGGGAGGTGCAACGTCCAGTCATTTAGGTACCCAAGCCCAAGCTTTACGTTGAAGAGAAAACAATGTTTTATCTTTCTATTTTTTAGCATTCAGTTAAAATCTCTTTAGCGGTTTTTTTTTTTTTTGTTGTTGTTTTTGTTTTTTTCTTTAAGTAAAATTGAAATCTGTTTGCTTGGGGAATATTTCAGAGACAAAAAATTGTCAAAAATACGGGATTTCTTAATATAAGTTTTAATTCTTTCTAGCGACAAACTTAAAAGCAGCGTAACAATTTGGTGTTACAACTCATTTTTCTGACTAAACAAAATGTAGTAGTAATAATAAAAATATTAAAAAAATTTAATACAATTGACCGAGGAAAAAGCTAACGAAAGTATTACTTCTGAGAGAAGTAAACTCGTATAGGCTGTAAAATATCCAGATTATTTCGAGATGCAAATTCAAAGTATTTGGGTATTTTCAATTTTCATCCTGTATCATAAATTTCTTAAACAATCTTTTAAATCAATCAAAAATTACGTAAAAAAAGTAAGTATAAACAATTTCGCATTTATTATTATTATTATTTTTTTAATAAAATAAAAAGAAAACACAAATTTAGATAGTAGGAAAAAATGAGACTATAATTATTTTCAATTAAAGGTAAAATTTGAATAGAATGGAAAATATCCAGATTTTGATATGAAAAAATACCAAATATTTGTATTTCTATAAATGAATTTTCATCGTATACCACCTAAATTCCGTGATACATATTTCTAATTAAATTTAAAGTTTAGAATAAAACAATAAAAGTTTCTTCATTTCGATCAGTATATCTTAAAATTTCTAGATTAAACTAAAAACTTTCCAACAGTAAAAAAATACAAGTAGATTTCGATATATCCAAGTCAAAAGACACAGAAGAAAAAAAAAAAATTTTGGATTATCAAGGTTTTACTCAAATATCACTGTTATAATTAACGGTATAACTTTAATATTACTAGAAAATGTACAAGAATATTTTTTTTTTCGTCATGTCGAAGTTTCCGAGAACACAATATTTGACAAATCAAAATTTTTCTGAGTAGTTTTATCAGAAAAATAAAATCCTATATATTAATAAGTTATATTAATTAATTAGTAAATTAAAGTAAATAGTAAATTGGCAATTAGTTAAAATAATTAACAATAGTTCCGGCTAAGAATAAATTTGTTTTCTTCATCCTAAATTGTTTTTTTTCCTTCTTATTTTTCTTATCAGAAACTGCAAGCGGAAATAAATCCGACTGAGAATAAAATTTTATAGGTTTTCTTCGATCTAACTTGTTTTTCTTATTTAATTAAAAACAACAAAAATATTTCTCCAATTCATAAATATTTATAGATTAATACCCTTTTTTTCGGCTAAATTTACTTTTTTCCGATCGAACAAGAAATTTTCCGACTGACTTTTCCGTTTTTCCAATTTATAAATCTTTATAGGTTAATACGTAATACTATTTTTTTCGACTAAAGATGCCTTTACCGGTGGAACAGAAAACTTCCGATTGATATTTTCGTTTTTCCAATTTATAATTTTTTTTATAAGTAAATGCCATTTTTTCCGATCGAATAAGAATTTTTCCGATTTAAAAATTTACAAGTTTTTATAGGTTAATACGTAATACTATTTTTTTCGACTAAAGATGCCTTTACCGGTGGAACAGAAAACTTCCGATTGATATTTTCGTTTTTCCAATTTATAATTTTTTTTATAAGTAAATGCCATTTTTTTCCGATCGAATAAGAATTTTTCCGATTGAAAAATTTACAAGTTTTTATAGGTTAATACGTAATACTATTTTTTCCGACTAAACATGCCTTTCCGGATTGAAACGGAAAATTTTCCGAATGATATTTTCGTTTTTCTAATTTATAAGTTTTTATAGGCTAATACCATTTTTTCCGATCGAACAAGAGTTTTTCCGATTGACTAATTCGTTTTTCCAATTTATAAATTTTTATAGGATAATACTATTTTTTCCGACTAAACATGCCTTTTCCGATGGAACGGGAATTTTTCCGAATGATACTTTCGTTTTTCTAATTTATAAGTTTTTATAGGTTAATACCATTTTTTCCGATTAAACAAGAATTACGACTGATTTTTCCTTTTTCCAATTTGTAAGTTTTTATAGGATAATACGTAATACTATTTTTTCCGACAAAACACGCTTTTTCGGATGGAACGGGAGAATTTCCGAATAATTTTCCAGTTTATAAGTTTTTATAAGTTAAGAAAATTTTTTCCGATCAAACAAGAGTTTTTCCGACTGATTTTTCTGTTTTTCCAATTTATAAGTTTTTATAGTGTAATACGTAATGCTATTTTTTCCAACTAAACACGCCTTTTCCGATGGAACGGGAAATTTTCCGAATGATTTTCCAGTTTATAAGATTTTATTGGTTAATACCATTTTTTCCCGACTAAACATACTTTTTCCGATAGATCTGGCAATTTCCCGACTGATTTCTCCTAGGGGGGGTGTTGCACCCCCCCAAACCCCCCCGGGATTTACGGCCCTGTCGGTGGCTTATGGTTAACCCTAATTTACTTTTTAGTGACAGTAGTTTACTTGTTGCAATTAAGTTATTTTGATGTTCTATTATTCTCAATTGTAGTTCCCCATTTATCATTTACAAAATTAATTGGTTATATATAATATACATATAATAAAATACTTTTTCGTGCGTATATAAGGAAAAGGTAGCTCGACTGTAGGTCAAATTACTGTAAATCAGCAAAAAAAAAAAAATCCTGCACGTTTTTTATGACCCCTACTGTACATATGAGCTCTGGGAATTTGATTGGTCTAAGTTTACCCGACCTATAATATGATTGGCCGACGTCACCAAGATGATTTCCTGCAATGATCGCTGTGACAAAAATGTGATGGTAGATTGGTTGACAGAAGTGTTTGTTTGTAAACATATCCTTTCCTTATTGGCAATTGGTTTTTAGAAGTGTATATTAGAAGTGTTACATATTCGAAACTTTGATGTAGAATTTCAAATTATTTTAGCATACGTAAAATGAAATTAGAAACTAATAGCATTAGTTGAGTAATAAGGGGGCCCCCGTATGACGTCAGGCTTCCTCTACTATTAAATGTGAAGCGGTCCCTGAGCAAAGCATAAAAATAAAATAAAATAAAAGCAAAATACATAGGGAGATTTTGCAATAACTATATCTGAAAAACTAATGCACTGATTTTCATCTAACTTCAGATTCAGTTATATGTTGACATAAGTTGTTGCTCACTAGGTTTTGGTTTGAATTACCTAGCCAGTGCGCTGCTATATGACATTTTTCAGGAAGTATTAACATGCATAAGATAGAAGAAAACTTTGGAATTGCCACATCTGACTAGTTTATTATTAATTTAAAGATTTTTCTGCAACTCGAACGAAAGCGCCATAAAATATTTCATTAATTCAAACAATGTATTTTTTCTTTAGCCGCTTCCCTGATTTGACCGTACGTCATACGGGCGATGTATTTTTGTCAGTCATGATTTGTTCATTCGTGGTACGGGCAGATGATTTCAAATCATGATTTATTAGTCTCCCCGGTAATTTTTTATTGTAAATTTTGTATTATTTAATCGAAGCATTTTTTTTAAATTCAATTATGCACAAATTTCTGTTTTAAAATCCGGTGATAAAAGATTAAAAATTCTGTAAAAGACAATAAAAATGGGCATTATTTGAACATTTTTTTTAAAAATTATTGATCAGTTAAGTGGTTAAATGAAAAAAAATAGGTCATTTCTTCCGGCATTTAGTCACGGCCGTGATTTAGTAGTACTCCAAAATTTTGATTTATCTTCCGCGAAACGCCCCCTTTCTTGATAACTGTGAAAGAGCTTCAAAGCGTGTTCAAATTTTGATGTGCTACCAAAACATTTGCACTTGGGATATCACAAAAAATATTCATAAAATAAGTACAAAACTAAAAAAAGAAAAGGAAAATGCTGGTTTTAGGGCGAAGCATCCTCATGCTTAAAGTAACAGTAAAGTGGTTCCGCCCTTAACTACCACTTTTTTTGTTTTTTGTGTATTTTTAGAATTTTTTTCCTTTAACTATTTTTACATGAGACATGACACAAAATTTTGACTTAAAAAAAATAATAACTCTTGTGAAAGTACAGCGAGAATTCCACAAAAAAAGGTAGTTGCCTTATTTTATATTACTGTTGTTTGCTGCATTACTCCTGATAGTATAGGGAAGTTGCAATCAGCTGATATACTATTGTATTCAAGTGGAGGTAAGGGCAGTTCAACCAATCAAGACTGCGTATTTTAGTCTTTTACCTCCAGCGTGACGTCAATTGCAACTGCCCTATTGCTTCTAAAATATATTTTATTTCAATGACATTTTTTGCACTACTTTTTAATAAATGTAGAGTCTTTTAAAATACGGTCGTTACAACAATTGTTAACCAGAAAGACTGGGTAGATAGCGTCGTTTATTTTCGAACTCAATCTTCAAGCAGACGAAAAGTAAAGAGCTGATGATTACAAGTGCGCATAACATAATTTTCTGGACGATTTAAGGACTCGGATATGCAGCGCATTGTCTTATACGAAATAAAAATTATACGAATTTGAATATTTAAAACTTTTAAATGCGTTTACAATAAAAAAAAATTGGGACTTAAACATTTGTTAAAAGGGAATTAACGGGACGATTATTCTGTAGCGAAGACTGTGAGCAGGCCGTTTTAGTTCAGGCTGGATGAAAAATAAATAAGCTGATTGCAACTTATAAGTTTTCACTGCATTTCTATCTTTAATCGATCATTTTTAAGAGATATATTTTCTTTAAAACGTTAAAAAATAAAATACAATTTTTTTTAATCGAAGAATTTCGTCCATTTAAAACCCAAATTCAGTATCAGTTGCGAAAGCAATTCTCACAAGGTGAATTCCGCATATTGCCATTTTTCAAAAATCGAATTGATAAATGCATCAGTTCCACGACATACGCATGCGCGTTTCTGTTTATTTCTTTTGTAGGATTTTCTAAGGACTGGCGTCAGGCGAATATTATCTATATTGAAGAAAAAAATGTCCATATTTGAAGTAAGATTTGCAGTTATTCAATTACTTCTTTTCAGTATTGAAGCTACATTTTTATTTCTGTTAAGATTTAAACTCTTTTGTCATTTTCAGGTGTTTTGCTATCTGCACTTGAATTTTTGTGGAATGACTTTGATTTCCATCTAGATTATTTACAAAATTTCCTGCAATAAAGATTTTTTAAAAATATTTTTTGTAGTTCTAAAGGAAATTGTTATTCTCTGATTATTTAAAAATGCTTATTTTATCATATCTTATTAAGTATGTTTACGTCATTTTATAAGTGCTTGTCTGTAACAGAATTGCAACTATTTTTTTAGATAAGACTACGTATGTTATATTGCGTTGTCTATTTTATTGCTAGCCCATAGGTTCAATTCATACCCTATCCTTACCATTTTATGAAAAAATGCTTTTTTGAAAAAAAGATCATAAACCAAATTAACTTATGTTGATATAATTTTATTTAATAAAGTGTCTAATTACCATATTGTAAACCGTTTTAACTCTAAATATATACTGTATGGTTACGCAACCGAGCTGCTTACTTGTTTATGTATGTATATAGATTAAAATTTATAATGTAGTTTCATAGAGAGAATTTTCACAGTCATATGCGTGAATTAGTCATTATGCATGTTTCTTTTTAAATTAATCAAATTTTTGTGTGAAAATACCTTTTACTCATTTTTCATTAATCATGTGCAGTGTTAGCTTTTCTTTCAGTAGTTTACAAGCATTTCACTATTTTAAAATTGTCATTTTTTTATTTTTTTTTATTTTAACAATTGCTATTGTTAAGGGTTAACTGTGGGTTCACACTCTTCTATAAGGTACTTTTGACAAGTTATTGCTTCATCCATAATTATGGTGATGATATGAAGTAGTCAAATTGGCTATTATATATATCATGAAAATAGAAATAGTAGAAGGAGAACAAAGGCAGTGCTTCCACTTTTGCCCCTAGAGTCTTTCCGAGTCTGGCTGGCATTTCTGGCGGTTTGGGAGAAGCAGTGGCGTAGCTAAGGGGGGCGTCCGCCCCAGGTGCCGAGGTCTAGGGGCGCCAAATTGAGAGAAATTGTTATATATTTATATTGGGGTGGGGGTGCAAAATTTCTTGCTGGCCCCGGGTGCCAAAAAACATAGCTACGCTACTGGGGAGAAGATGAAATCTGGCACCCCCTATGTCCCACTAGCAGACTAGTCGAGAGACTAGTCAAACAGGTCATGTGATTGAAAGTCAGTCCAGCATCACTAGCACCACGCCATGCACTGGACAATACTTTGGGGCTAAGTTCTGTTGGGAAAAGCCTATCTTCCTTGTTCTACTTCTACTATTCTATCTCCATGTATCAGGGTTGCCGGCTTTAAGCCGGGCCAAAAAAAGCCGGCTTTTATTTTTAAAGTGTTAATTTGTATCAAATCCATATTAAATTTGGATTGATTTATTTTTAATACATTTTTAATTATTTACTACTCAGACATGTTACTTTTCCGCAGAAACGCGGAATTCCACTTTTTCGGCACCAAATTTTATCATTCTTGAGTTTGATGCAAATCTGCATTAAAATCTGTGGACCTTTTTTTTGGGGGGGGGGGCGTGCTAGCAAGCGAAGTACAACAAAGCAAGACTTCGAATGAACCAGCGTTAGCCAGCTGTCTCCTTCAAAGGCGCGCCACTTCCTATTTCCCGTGGTCTATCACGCATATAAACCGCGCATCAAAGCGGGAGAGATCGTCTTCTCTCTCTGAACTTTGAATCGTACAGCGCACATCAACGAAATGCCGGAGAAAAAGAAGATGCGTAAAGCCTTGGTCAGGGGGTGAATCTCGTCCGAAAATTTGAAATTGGGTTATCAGTTCTGCAGCAACTTGTACGGTTTTTGTGCGTGGAAAAAACCATCGCGAAGAAATGCAAACTTCGTGAAAGGATCGCCGAAAAACACACATTTCGTCAATATTTCGTGGAAAAACGACAATTTCGTCAATGTTTTTTGTCAACTAACTTTGTTAAAAGATTGCTGAAAAACTCAAATTTCCTGTGCAGATCGCGGAAAAACAGCAATTTCACCAAATATCGCATATAAAAGGCTAATTTCATCTAAAGATTGCGGATATAACGCCGATATCGTTAAAAGATCGCGAAAAAAGACGCCGTTTTCGATAAAAGAGCGCATAAAAATATTTTGTCAAAGATTTTCGGGGGGGGGGGGGGGCGATTTCATAAAAAAAAACACGAGAAAACGCCGATTTTGTCAAAAGATCGCGGAAAAACCGCCGATTTCGAAAAAAAGATCGCAATAATTTGCCGATTTTGCTGAAATATCGCAGATAAATCGTTGATTTCGTCTGAAGATCGCGGGAAACGCCGATTTCGTATGAAGATCGCGGATAAACAACCTCACGTGGGGGGAGTAACTCGCAGGGCCCCTCCCCCTCCCGCCACCGATTTCCGAAAATGCCATATGAGCTTCGGAAAAAAAAAAATCAGTTAGGAAATAAATCAGTTAAAAATGAATAAAATTTATTTTTTCCATTCTTTGATATTAAACATGATAATTTATTGACCAGTTCTACATATATTTAAGAAAGATCTTTGGAAACTGTTTACAAATAAGTTTACAAGTAAAAAATTTCTCTAAAGTGCTTTAAAATTAATTTTTCTTATTTTCATAATATTGAAATTGTGTTATCTTTTACAGTATGCAATCTAAGTTATTTTTAATTATAAAATTTCAACACTCATTTGTATGACCAATTATTTATATATTAACTTTGATTTTTTTTTTAAAGGGTGGAGGGAGGGGGGGGGGGTATTGCGTGAGGCCGTGAAAGTTCAGCTTTTTTTTTTCTAAGCCTGTACCATGTCTGACTACTAAAAAAGTTATAAATTTCTATTTAATTTTTCAAATAAGTAAGTCTTTATAACTGTTAGAAGTCAACTGTGAAGGCATTATGTCCAAAAATATATATAAATCTTGGAAAAAAGAAAATATAACAAAAAATGTGTTTTAAACTTCTCTATTTCATAGTTCTACTTATATTACACATTCTTAAGAATTATATTTAATTGAATTATGACAAAATGTAACATATCAAAGCATTCATGGAAACATTTTTCAAGTCAATATGTAAAGATTACGTCATAGATGAACAATGTTGAAAGACAAATAAGGAATGATTCAGTATTTGAGGCGAGTTTATACATAATTATATATACTTAAACAACAAAAAATGTTTGAATAAAATTTGTTGAATTAAAATTTTGAATAGCTCTTTGTTATTTAAAAGTGCTTATATGCCGTCTTGCATGAATATATTCATGCATATGCTAAATGAGAATACTGAAATAAATTGTGAAATATAATTTATTATGAAATATGCATAATTCATAATATTTTCAATAGTGAGAAATTGTGATTTTTTTATATGTATGATTTTAAATGTTTATAGGGAATAAAACATGACATTTTGATAACTCTTAAAATTAGTTGAGTAATAAAACATGCAACTAAGTACCCATTGTCCTATTTAATTTTAAAGAAATAAAAATGGGAAAACAAGGTTGGATTAAAGATTAATGTAAATCAAAAAAGCACTTGGTATGGGCATTTTATAATTTAGCTGACATATTTGCAATTCTGACTATAAATTACTAGCAACTCCATCAATAAGTTATTCTAGTATTAATGTCTTCATTATTGAAAAATTGGGTTATAATCAAATTTCTCATAATAAATCATAATTAAAATCCCAATTTTTTATTTTAATAAATTTATTAAACTCAAAGTAAATTAAACATCATTAAAACTAGTTAAAGGACACTTAAAAAATGTGTAGCTTATAATAAAAACGCTTCTCTGTATAAAAGCCAATTTTGGCCAAAAAAGGCCAATTTTAGCCAAAAGCCGGCTAAAACCAATAAAAGCCGCCGGCCTGGCTTTTTTTAATTTTAGCCGGCTTTTTCGCAACCCTGCCATGTATATATACACAATATATGGCCAAAGGTGATCAACCACTTGCCATTTTAGACTTTTTGTTAAATGTCTAGAAAAATACATGAGGAATTATTCTGGAACTCTCAATGTGTAAACATAATAATGCATGTCATACATTTCCGTGAAGACAACCCTGTCAAAACTGTGGCAAAAGTGCTCAAACTGTAGATTAAGTGGCTTGTTCTAATAAATTGGGTTCATTTTAGTGTGGATAGCATGTATACTTGTAGAAAAATTGAGGTTTTTATAAAAACAGTCCCAATTTTTTTAAAATTTCGTTTATAATTTCTGGAGTTTTTAATGTTTTTTTTTTTCTTCCTGAAAATAAGAAAAATAACATTGTAACACAATACCCTGTAATCAGGATTAAAAAATAAAATTGTATGAAAAATGAGCAGGCTTATAAAATAATTTTTCACTGCACATGCATCAACGATACTAAAATTTCATTTGCATATTTTGTTAGCTAAATATATAGAACAACTTTTAGAAAAGTCTCAAAAAACATAGCATGAGAATTCTGAAAGTGATCGCCAAGAGATTAAACTCAAAATACGTTATTTCCAAAATGAAGCAAAAAGATGAGGGGTGTATCCATTTATGCATTGATTTGTGTCAATATAGAATACACAATATGGCACGTAGTACTATATTTGGATAAAACCTTTCTTTTTTTTTCTCCATTTTGGGCACATTTTATTTGAACTTGTTCAATTGATGATCGCCTTCAGAATTTTCAAGCTATGTTTTTGAGACTTTTACAAAAGTATCTCTATACATTTAACACAATACACAAAAACTTTAATTTCTCTACCAATATATACATGCTATCCGCATAAAAATGAACACAGTTTATTACAATAAGACAATCATAATCTACAGTTTGAGTGCTTTTGCTACGTTAGTTTTGACAGTTATCCAAAAGATTTTCATTCTTTTCAATTTGTTGATATTCCCCTAAATAGTTTTGGAGAAAAAAAAATCTTCACTGAAATGTATGACATGTACTATTATATTTGACACATTTAGAGTTTCAGGATAATTCCTTATGTATTTTGATAGTTTTAACCATGGTTCAAACTGTTATGTCAAAAATCTAAAGTATTTCATTATTTGTAATGCAAATGAACTTTTTATTCTGAATTTACATAGTTTAATTTCATATGCTTTAAAATAAAACTGTTAATATTTAATTGCAAATTTTTTTTTTTTTTTTTTTTTTTTTCAAATGGGTAAGAAATGTATTCAAAATGTCATCATTGAGTGTTTACAGTAATTTTTACTTACCCATCATACGTAGTATAGGGTAAGTCTTGCAATCGTTTTGAAAATCGAAAAAAAAAAATTTGACGGATTTACACGTTTTAGATAGTGGAGATTCCGAAAAACATTTTTAGAAAAAAAAATTTTGCCCTGTCTGTAAACGCTCTATCTCCCGAACAAATTGAGATAGACTTGAAATTTTGTATGTAGTTAGTATGTAAGAATGGGACGAAGCCTTATTTAATATCAGCAACCTCGATTATCCGGAACTATTTTTTTCAGACTCTTGAAAAATTCGTTCTGATGAAAGGTATATAAAAATTTTCGCATTTTTTTGTTTTAAGGAATGGACGTAAAAGGCAATAAAATAACACACATTTTGCATATAGAACGAAGTCGATCGGATTATTAGTTGCTGAGATATTTGTAATCCTGTTTTCCATATTCTTCAATTTTTCATGACTCTGCATTTCATTCAAATTTCTATTCAGAGGTATATTTTAATTGGAAATGAGACGCTTAATCCAACGCAGTTAATTGTTAGTTAATAGGATTATTATTTTTGGAGTTATAAAGATGCTTCTTTTACGCAGTTCGGTACTACTTGAGTAGTTTGGCGTTTTATATAATTTGTCGAAATTGGTACATCAGCAATTCTTTAATATAGCATTACTATGTATATTAATATTTAAATTTTGTTTATGAATTGAAATGCATTGTATAAATAGTTTTTACATGTTTTATTTTCATATAACTATCCATGATGGGTAAGTATTACAGTGGCTCCCAACGACTAGTTTTTTTTAATTTTCTCTCTGCTTTTTGAGTATGCTTGATTGTTAAGTTTAATTTTTTTTTCTAAAACAGGATCATAGTCATCTTGGTTTTATAAATGATAGAATTAAGAAAGCTGAGAAGCGGCTAGAGCAAAATCCATATGATGTAGAAGCTTGGAGCATTATTGTTAGGGATGCCCAGGTAAGATTTAGTTTTAACTTATTGTGCATGTTAAATACTTTCATAATTTTAGTTTGTAAATTTGAATTATAAATATTTCTTTTCATCTTTACAGATATGGAATTTCATATTATACAAAGTTCATAATTCTAACGGGTTTTTTCTCCCCACAAATCACCTTTTAATTACAGGTTCATGTGTCAATAAAAATTATAAGCTTATTTTAATAGAATAAAGGAATGATAAAATTGTTATTCATTGGTTAAACGGTTAATAATAGATGATTTGCATAGCTTTTGTAAGCTCATATAGATGACTCTAACATTTCGTATAAAATGAAATCTATAATTTTACAATATACTTTGTCATCTCTTAAAATGCAGAGTTTAATGATTTGCCATGTCAATTATCTAATATGTTTTTTTATGGCATTGCAAGCATACATATAATTCTAAAAGAAATAACATAAATCCTATAAGAATAAAATATTTTTTAAAAAAAAAGCACAAAACTGCAAATCCTGAGAAATGGTGAAATATTTTTGGAGGCTAAATTTTTCTTATAATGAGTTAATATCATTATCAAACATTTATTTTCAAGCGAGGTTTGATATTTTTATATATTCGATTTTTACGTTCAAAAATTATAATTTTGGATAATTTTTTTCATATTTTCAACCAAAGCAAATGAAAAAGTGCATTGTTTTTGAACTGTTATTGACTACGTTAGTTTGGTGGTAAAGAACTTATGCTTCAGGCAATGCCTTTTTTTAAGCCAAAATAAAATCTTTTCCAAGCTTTGTTTTAAGTTGAATTTTTAAACATAGAGCTAATAATTTACAATGCAATGCTAATTGTGCAGAGAAGAAAAATTGGAAAAAGCTGTCTGATTTAGGCATTTTGTAATTTGTTGCTTAAATAGAAAAATTCTTTTCTGGTTTTGATTTAATTCAGTTTAAACTGCATTGCAAGTTAAGAGATAAAAAAGCAGACATTTATGTTCATGTTTTTCAATAAAATGTTGTTGTTTAAAATATTTTTCTATAAAACATAAATTTTTCTTCAGATTTGATTTTCTTATTTTATTTTTAAAAGATAGTAAGTTATGAAAAAATTACTCATGTGAGCAGCAAAATGTAAAGTAAGTAGGATTATATTAAACTGAATTCGAATTGATAAAGGGGATAAAAAATTTTTTATTCAAAATAAGTGAGCTTTATCTGAAACTTAATGAATGAAGGAAATATGAATATATGAATGACTTATATACAGGGACAAAAATAAGGATGCTCAAATTTTCTATCAACATTGGTGTACCTTTTTCTTGGGCAATTTCAAAGCTTTCTTTTAATTTCAGAAATAGCAAATATTATTGCCTTATTTAATGCACAAATTCTATTTTTTGATGTTGTTTTATTTCAAAAGCAAGATAAGTAGTAACAGTAAAATAAATAAAAAAGATGTGAATACTAATAAATAAATTATGCATTTAGTCAGGGATGAGATTCTTCCGCGGATCCGCGGTTTTCAGCTTTTTTGTCATTTTTTTAATTTCCACTTTTTTCGAATTTTCAGATTTTTTTTAAATTTTTGCTTTTTTATCATTTTAATTTTTATTTTCTGAGTTTTCAAGAATTTATTTCATGCAGACTTCCGTTTTTTATTCGTTTAAATAAAAAAAACTGTAAAATAATTTTAATCAAACATCAAAATATGCCTCTATTTCAACACTTCAACTACGAAGGTCCTTTATCGCATCCGGTGGTTATCTTATTTCATCGCGATCGCCGAATGTTCATTGAAAAACAAGAAGACTTCAACATGGGCGATTGTGTTCCATGTATATCTCAGATTTCTGGATTTTTCGATAGATTTTTCAGAGTTTATGAGATTATTATATTTAGTGGAAAATTCGAATTTTAAGATATCATGAATTTCGACACATGGTCGCCGAAAAAAAATCAATTTGTCGATTGTTCGCAGAAAGAAATTGACAATTTCATCGAACGATTGCGAAAAAAAAAAGCGGAAATTTCACAAAGGATCGTGGGAAAAAAAATTCTTTAAATGTTAAATGTGATTTTTGTCCAAAAATCGCCGGAAAACGGATATTTTGACACAAGATCACGTGTAAAACGGAAATATTGTCAAAGAGTCTAGGAAAAACGTAAATTTGTTAATGTTAATTTAAAAAATCCCACGAATTTAATTAAAGAATCATGCAAAAAACTAATTTCCTTATAGAATCGCGGGATAAAAACGCAAATTTCGTAATAAAAAGATTTAAATTTCGTCAAAAAATTGTGAAAAACGATGAATTTCGTCGAAAAACGATCAAATTAGTAAAAAAAAAATTGCGGAAAAACGATCAATTTCGTCACAAAAATTTCTGAAAAATGATCAATTTCGTCTAAAAATATCACGAAAAAACGACCAATTTTGTCTAAAAAAATCGCGAAAAAAGATCCATTTTGTCGAAAAATCGCGATAAAACGACCAGTTTCATCAAATAAACGCGAATAAACTGCAAAATTCGTCATAAAAGTGCAGAAAAACGGCAAATTTCATGAAAAAACTTCACATTTCCTTAAAAAAAATCGCTTAAAAACAGTAATTTTCGTCAAATAAGTGCGAAAAAACGGCCGATTTCGTCAAAAGATCGCGGAAAAGCCGCAAATTTTGTCAAAAGATTGCAAAAAATAAAAAAAAGGGGGGGGGGTTTATTGCTGGATTGGAATTTTTTGTTCCAAATATTTTTTTTGCTGCTTTAAAAACTAATTTTGTTGTCACATTTTTTTTTTCTCTCTCTCTCTGCTCCAAATCTTTTTGATTGAATGGGACCTTTGAAATTGGTATATTTTGCATTTGATAATTTTCAGGATTTTCTACTTAGCATCACTTAATTTTCAGGATTTTTCATTGAGTCACAATAACCCCTAATATTTGTAAAATAAATTTTCATTGTATTAATCAAATACTTTCTGCCTTTTTCATGTTAATAATTCCTTTTTTATTTATGCAAAGCTAAATTGTATGTAATTTATATTTATTAATAGCAATTGTATTTGTTGCGATTGAAATTCATGTCATTGCTCAAATGTCGTTCACGCAGTTTTCAGCTTTTTTGCTTTTTGGTCAATCTCATCCCTGATTTAGTATAAATAAAAAAAATTCTGACATCTTTTTTTTATTTTAATTAGTTCATTGTTACAATAGAACATTTAAATATAAAAAATTGGTTTTTATTAAATATTTGTGTAAGTTAAAAATATTTTCTTTTTAAACTAACATTTATGTACAAATACTCCTATTCTTCTATTTGTTTTTTACAGGACTGAAATTAGTGAATACAGAATCTATTAGAGATTCTTATATTTTATTAGGCCTATTTCTTAATTTGAATTTATTTTATTTAAAACAATTTCTCTACTGTGATTCTCTTTCAATTATGTAACATATGTCTGTTAGCTTAGTTAATAATGTAAAATATTGTTTTATTTATTTTTTAAAATGTAATTCAAGAGTTTCTATCTAACAAGGAGAGGGCCAACTTTGATAATTGGAGATTTTGCTTATTTTAATATATGTTGTAGAGTAGAAGCCCCTTAGTCTCAAGTTCAATTGATTTTATACAACACCCCTTAATTCTTGAAAAACAGGCAGTCTAATTTTATAGCAGAATTTAAGTATTAGCTTAGTGCACACCAAAGTGTGTCCTCATAGCTTGATCAGTATGATATCTGCTAGCTGTCAAAGTGGCCCAAGTTTAATGCCTGGGCATGAAATTATAATGTAAATGAAAATATATTTGAAATATGACATCTAATTATTTATAATTAAATTTTATTGAAGGTAAATTATGATGGAGAAACATTATGGGCTCAGCATTTTCAGGCTGTAATCTGTTGCATTTTTTATCACAAGTATTTCCTCCTTCTGAATATAAACATTCATTTTCAACAATAGTAGCAGAAGCAGACAAGTACTTCTATGCTAATTTTGACATGGTAGATAAGAACGTTTATTTTTTTGCCACCATGTCAGTGGATTGTCCACCCTTAGTGTCAGTGGCTGTGATAAGTAAAGATTCAATTCATTTGGATGTTTTGATGATAAACTTTCAGTAGATGTACTTGTTTCTGTTTCTCTACCAATTTCATTGAAGCATTGCCAAAAAATATTATGCACTTTCTTAGATAAAGGATCATTCGTTTCTTTTTTGACATTCATATTCATGTTATCAGTATCACAATCAATTTCGTGCATTTTTTCTGTAAGAGCAAATTTGGCTATTTGAATCTCGTAGTCATTGTTTAAAAAAGGCAGTTTTGAAACGGGGATCAAGCAGAGTTGATAAAAAATAATAATCAGTTTTGTTAATGTTAGAAAAGCACTTATCTGATTCCGTTTTTAAAGTTTCTTTCATGGTACCAACCCCAAAGAATTCAGGTCCGCCTTTTGAGTAACATTTTAAAGTTGCTACCGTTGGAATGACTTCAGATAAAAATAATTCTTTTTTTTCTCATAATTCTTGTGTTTTCTTCAATTGGTTGCAGTACTTGAAGAATATTCTCTATTGTTCCCCATTGCTTTACTTTGAAGTTGCAGTTAATAAGCCCATGCTCCGTTGAAAATAATGAAATAGCTTTTTTTTAAATCTAGCAAGTGTTCCAACATGTAGAAAAAAAACTGTTCCAGCATGTACTAATATTTTGGATAGTTTCTTGGGGGATTTATGGAGTTCTTCCAGGGGTGATTCTCTTCAGAAATTTCCGAATCTTTAAGGCATCCTCTTCCGAAAATTTGAAATTGGGTTATCAGTTCCGCATAGTTGCCAACTTGTACGGTTTTGCGCGCGGAAAGAACAATCGCAGAGAAATGAAAATTTCGTGAAAGGATCGCCGAAATAGCATACATTTTGTTAATATTTCGTGGAAAAACGATGATTTCGTCATTGTTTTTGTAAACGAACTTTGTCAAAAGATCGATAAAAAACGCGAATTTCCTGTGGGGATCGCGGAAAAAACAGCAATTTCACCAAATATCGCAGATAAAACGCTGATTTTTTCTGAAGACTGCGGGAAAACGCCGATTTCGTCTAAAGATTGCGGATATGACGCTGATTTCGTTAAAAGATCGCAGGAAAAAACGCCGTTTTCGATAAAAGATTGCTTAAAAATATTTTGTCAAAAGAATATTTGAAAAAATACGCCGATTTCATCAAAAGATCACGGAAAAAACGCCAATTTCGTCAAAAGATCACGGGAATAAAACGCTGTTTTCGAGAAAAATCACGTAAAAATGCAAATTTTATCTAAAGATCTTTGAAAAAAATGATTTCACTTAAAAAAAAACATGGGAAAACGCTGATTTCGTCAAAAAATCTCGGAAAAACCACCGATTTCGGCAAAAGATCGCAATAAATCGCCGATTTTGCTAAAATATTGCTGATTTCGTCTGAAGATAGCAGGAAAATACCGATTTTGTCCGAAGATCGCTGGAGGGGGGTGGTGAGTCCCCGGCGAAAATTGGAGCCCCCCCCCCCCTGCCGATTTCCGAAAATGCGATGCAAATTTCCGAAAAAAAATTTTCATCCAGAATCACCCCTGAGTTCTTCAACTTGTATTTTCGTTAAATGATTAAAATGTTCCATTTTTGTTAATTATGTGCCAACAGGATATATATATATATATATATATATATATTGTTAGTTAATTGATACAATGCATCCAAAAAAAAAATAAAAAAAATTAAGACACTATTTAAATTTTGTGCTACAGTCTAAAGAAAAGGTAGAAAAAAATATGCATGTAAAGTTGGAAGTTTTATGAGTAAAAATGAAAAGACAGAATAACATTAAGATTCAATATTTAATTATTATGAGGGTCATTCCATGTCAAATCAACCAAAAAAATTCAATATTCAACCTGACCATTTCCGATATCAATGAAACTGCTGGGGATCATTCTTTATGATGACATAAATTAGAGCATATTTTTATTTTTTGTTTATCGCTTTAAATTTTTATACAATTAATTATTTAAATTTTGAAAAATCATCATTTTTTGACTTGCATAAATATTTTCAATTTTGAATTTCTCAAGTTCTATCAAACACAGAAAATTTTATGACCACTCATTTCAAAGAGGAGTTTATAAGGTTTAATTTGATATGCAAGTCGACTATGTATAGTTAAAATAAATAAAATTTTAAAAATTTTAAAATTTAAAATTTTTTTAGATAGTTATTTTTAAAAATTTTGAAAAAATTGTATGTTTGTAGTAACTTTAAATTCTGAAATTTTTAGAGTAGGATCTCAATGGGATCAGGAGTTATGAAATAAAAGCTGAAAATTACCATACAAATCATAAATAAATAACAAAAAGACAGAGAATTAAATTGCTGTTTTAATGGTAATTTTTGCTTTTATTTAATAACTCCTGATCCCATTGAGATCCCACTCTAAAAATTTCAGAATTTAAAGCTTATAATATTACAACAAACATATAATTTTTTCAAAATTTTTAAAAATGACTATCTAAAAAATTTTCAAATTTTAAATTTAAAAAAAATTAAATTTTATTTATTTTAACTATACATAGTCGACTTGCATATCAAATTAAACCTTATAAACTCCTCTTTGAAATAAGTGGTCATAAAATTTTCTATGTTTCATAGAACTTGAGAAATTCTAAATTGAAAATATTTATGCAAGTCAAAAAATGATGATTTTTCAAAATTTAAATAATTAATTGTATAAAAATTTAAAGTGATAAACAAAAAATAAAAGTATGCTCTAATTTATATCATCATAGAGAATGATCCCTAGCAGTTTCATTGAAATCGGAAAGGGTCAGGTTGAGTCACTGGTTGATTTGGCATGGAATGACCCATGAATTTCTTTTTAAGTAACTTTGACTTAGTAAATGAATTAAAATCTATTAATACTTGCATAGTATAAAATTACAATAAGTTTTTTTCTTTAAACAAGCATAAAATTGAAATATTATTAAAATTAAAAATAAGAAATTATTTGGCCAGATACTGGATATTCGGTAAAATTTTGCACCAGATATTCAGTATCCGGCAAAAATCTACATCCGGTGCATCTCTACTATATTTGCACTATAGATTTCTTTATCTTGATCTATTGAGCAATTGTTACAAGAATATTCTTGATCAAATATTTATTTTGCCGTGCTCATAATTAATTTTGGATACAGTTTAACAATGTATGTCAGGCATGAAAGAGTTCCTCCTAAAGGAGGATTTCCACCTTTTTTGAAGCAATTTTGGTCATTCTCTGGATTGGTGCAAAAATGCAAAGAAAATTTTGGAAGGATATTGGGGGGGGGGGGGGGTTAAAAATTTAATAATTAGACATTTTATCTACTCAAACACTTGGAGTTTGTTCTTGAATTGTGCAAAAGAAGCATAAACTGAAAAGTGAACTTCTACATATATGCATCTGAAACCAATGGCGCGAGCCCACCCAATAATTTGATATCTATCCACCCAATATTTATGTATTAATTCAAAATTTTTTTGAGCCCACCCAATACTTTTTAAAAGTTGGCACCACTGCCTGAAACTATTGTAAATGAAGCTGTTCTGAATGTCTTTCAAGAATGAAATATTTTTTAGACTTCGAAAATTCAAATTGAAAGGAAGTTTCTTTTTGGAATAGAATATTTTGTACTATTTATACAACACTTTTGGATAATTTCTGCTATACCTTTTTTTCAGATGCATTTCTGAAGCAAAGATAAATTTAGCAAGGCGATTTTTTTAAGAGGGGGGGGGGGGATTTAACAGCTGAATTATTCAGAATAATGTTTGTTTTGGAAAATCAATGCTTGTACCTCACATAAGTTGATCAGAAATATTTGGTTTTTCTTCTTTAGCATTATTAAAACTTTCTAAGTTAAGAGGGGGGGGGGGGCAACAATCATACGTGCAGTTACATTTAATTTTACTCTTTGTTAAAATGACACTGAAATTATAAGATTTTGACGCCGTTGCATAGATGGGAAAATTTTTCCACCTTTTTTCACGTTTCCCGCTTTCATGCCTGGTATGTAAATCTGTAAGTGTATGAAGCAAACAGGATAAGATGGCAATATCACTCATTATTATAGATGTAGTAATATTCCTAAGCCTAGATCATTATTTAAGGATGCAGTGTGCATACTTGCAATAAAGATTTGGTTCAAATCTCAACCCACTTGATTGGCTCACTAGATTAAGATATACAGTAGGGCAGAAAAAAGAAAAAAGTTTTTGAATTCAAAATCTGTCTGGTATGTGAAAGTTGTATGTTGTATTCAGGGTTGTTTGGTTTAAACCAGGCTGGTTTAAACCATGGTTTAAACCAAGTGGTTTTTTTAAAAAAACCATGATGGTTTTTTTTAATTTGGTTTTTTTCCCTTTTCCCTAATGTTTTCATTTATTTTACACATTATTAAAATGTGCAAAATCAAAGTTATGGAGTAGCTACAAGCAAAGCTAAAGACAAATTAAATTTTTAAAGTGACAAACATCTTTAATCAATCTAATTTTTCTTACTAGCTATAAATTGACATGGCAAAATATTTCTCTACAGTGAACTGTGGAGAATAAAAAAAGGTAGTTAGTTTTAATTCTTTTTTAAACCTTTTATTTTTTTAAAAATGCAAAAATGGCATATGCCAGCCAAAAATGCAATTTTACTGCTTAGATAGCTTGATTATGATTTACTAAGGATTGCATCATGTATCAAAGCATCAATAATGACATAATCATAAGTCATTCTTTCCATTTGTTACTCTTGTTCTGTATGCTAATGAATGATTGGCTATGAATTTTCTCTGTTCCATAGCTATTGGTTTTAGTAAGCTTTGGTTTTTCTTAGATTGGATTTGCAGTTTTTACATTATTTTTTTCTGTTTCTAGTTACTTTGTATTGTATTTTATTTTAACCCTTTCCGGCACACTGTGCCCGGTCTGGGATACTTAATTTTAATTCTAAACTTTCAAATGGCACCAGTAATATTTTAGTAAAATTTTGCTTTTACAATGAAAGCTTAAATTAAGGAATTCAAAATATTTAAAAAATTCGTTTGTGAATTCTGGTATCAGTCGATAATTTCACATTTTAATACAGATTTTGCCCGTGCCGGAAAGGGTTAAGAAAGCTACTTATATATATATTGAAATAAAAGAATGTCTAAAACTAGAAGAAAGGAAAATATAATCTGTTTTTCATTTGAGGGAATAAGAAATACATCAAAAACATGTTTAAGAGCCAAATGTAAAAATTGCATGCAATGTAAATGCTGTCAAAGTAGCTCTTTCTTATAATACTAGGTGTGATTCATTTTCAGATGCTTTAGATGTTTACCTTAAAAATTGCCCCACTTAAAATTTGTGTAGAAAATAGGAATGTTATTGATAAAAATATTCAAAAGCTCGTATCTGTCTAATTTTTACTTTAAAAGAAATGCTGAAGATATGTTTAAACTGTTCAATTCTGTTGCAGTTGCCCTGGATAATATCTAAAGTAATAAGTTCCATTACTAATGCAGTTTATAATTGGACAGGTCTTCAAAAAATATTAAGAGAAAAAAAATGTACAATAAAGAAGTCTCATAGTTTTTTAGTCCAGGTATAAAATAGCCCTAACACCCATGCCCTTTTAGGTATACATGCTTGAACCACAATACAGTCAAAGTGAACTATGTGGACAAGAAAAAAAGGATACATTAAATTTTACAAAACTAAAATATCCATGTAACTCGATGCTTGCACAGATAATAAAATTTAATGCTAAATCTTCACCTTTTGAAGAACAAAGAAACAGAAAAAATAAAGTTTGTATTTAAAATAATAATAATTTTTCTAAGCCTATGTCTCAATTTGTGTAAGCATTACATTCGTTGATGTAGCAAGTAAGTCAATACACATGTATTTTTTAGCATTAATAAAATGCATATTTATATTTTTTAAGTAAATATATGTAGTAAAAGATTAATAATCATTTGTTGATGTTAATACTGTAAATAATTTCTAAATTATGCACAAGAAAATGTTTTCTATTTCAGCTTTTTTCTGTTAATTTAGTAAAATATGTTTGTTTGCCCTTTACTATGTCCTTCATTATCAACCTGCATGTAATTATTTCTTAAATTATTATCTAAAAGGTTTATATAAGTATACTAATAAATTAATAGTTTTTTTTTTCACACAATGAATATTTCCCTATAGAAACCTAAACTTATAAGATAATTTAATTATAAATTTTTATGCTTTAGTTATTTAATTATCAAAAAAATAAATACTAATATGAATGTTTAACATTAATTAACTATTAATTACAAAAAATCTTCATGACTTTCTAAAACTCAAGTTATTTTTCTTGGAAATGCGATTTAAATAATGATTTGAAAAAAACCCGGTTTAAACCAAAAAAACCTGGTTTAAACCAAAAAAACCCGGTTTTTTGGTTTTTTTCAAAAAAGCCGGTTTTTATACCAACCCTGGTTGTATTGCTTATTATGTAAAAAAAAAAAAAAAAAAAAAAAAAATCGGTCCTTAAATTAATATTTTCATGTGTCTTAAGGACAGGGTTGGCAAGTTTATTCAATAGGGAAAAAAATGCAGAAACAGATTTCTTCTGTAGTTGAAAA
Organism: Maratus speculifer; assembly: GCA_964019185.1. Taxonomy (NCBI): domain Eukaryota; kingdom Metazoa; phylum Arthropoda; class Arachnida; order Araneae; family Salticidae; genus Maratus; species Maratus speculifer. The sequence continues at coordinate 114,225,805 of OZ025301.1, forward strand.
AATAGAAGAAACTGTTATTCTTTATAAATTTAACATATAACTTAAAATTTTATAAGATAAATGTCTTCTTGCTATAACTTTAAATTCCATCAGATCTATACAATTTCAATTATATACTAAATTAATAATTACCCCAGTTTTTAAGCCAATATCACATGACACCTGTCATTGGCTAAATGAAGAAAATAAATTTTATCTAAAATGCTCAAAATCAATTAATTGTTATCCATTTTAATTTAACATGTATATTTTTCAGTTATTAAAACTTTTGAATTAGTAGTAAATAGTACAGATCATTTACCCACAGTAGAATAAAACTCATTAAAAAAAAAAAAAAAAAAAGTACTTTTAATTTACATCAATTTTACTAAGGTAAGTAATACAGTATAATATTGCTGTATTTAAAAAAAAAAATTATTAAATCTTCATTTTCCTTACTGCAGCAAAATATTAATGTAAAAAAAAAAAAAAAAAAAAAAAAAAGCAGTAGAATGCTGCAATCAATTTCTCCATTTAGAATGGGTGAATAGAAAAGATAAGATAAAAAAAAAAAATAATAATAAATAAATAAACCTTTCAAATCCTATGTAAAATTTGAGTTTAAAAGCATTTCTACATACTCAGACATGGGTGTAAAAATCTAGGCATCTGTTGGCAGTCTTTTATCACTTAATTTTGTTTCAGATTAGTTAATTATTCAGAAGTTAACATTTAAGAACTAAGAGTGCTCAAATTTCCTATAAATTTTTCAAATACCAACTTTTATGTTATTTGAATGTGTATAACTTTTACAAGAACTTAAATAAGAACATCTCAAAATTTTGTGTGTTAGAAAGCAGTAGACTGGATTGTCAAAATGGTCTCAATTCAAAGAAATATCATTTAATCAGCTAGAGCAAATGATCCCCCCCCCCCTTTTCTTTGAATCTCTCTACTGAAATAATAAAAATTTATTGTTGCAGTTTAAAGAGAGGTGGGAGGAAAACTCTACATATTAGCATATAAGCTGAGAAAGTTAAAAGAAAATAGAACTTCATAGTAAGAGCTTAATTTATACATAGACAAAAGAAATTGACAATTTTTGGACTGCTGCATATTTTTGTAAAGCCACTATGATTTTTGTAACTACATCCCTGCATTAATGCATACAATTACATGTAGAAACAAGAAAAATCTGTGTTTTTAAATAATATAAAAAATGTATACAACAAACTTTGTACAGTGCTTGAAAATCCTTGATTTTCTAAGAGAGCCAAAATAAAAGTTGTTTGAATTAATTTTTATTGGGGGGTTTTTTGTTACAAGCTTTTTAATTTTTAGCCACAAAATTAGGATATATAATTTACATATATATTTTTTCCCATTAAATACTGCGGTAATTCTTTTACTCTGCTTGTTCTAAAAAAATTCAAAGATATTTTTTGTTTTTTGTATTTTTAATTAGTTGGCTAATACCGTATTTCATTATAAATATTTAAAGTGTAACATTTATATTTTAATGAATAATCTTTATTTCTTTAGCTATTTTTTCAGAATTATTTCTTTTTCAATAACTGCAAATTGATATTAGTGTTCTATTTTTAGAGCAAGAAAATAGAGGATGCAAGGCCGTATTATGAGAAACTTATTTCACAGTTTCCTAGTGCAGGACGATATTGGAAGTTATACATCGAACATGAGGTTTTTAATCTTCTTTATTGATTTCACCTTTTTTAAAACCTATCTTTGTATCATGCTTAATTATCCTTTTTTTCCATACTATTCTTAATGAGTTAGTCAGGTGCTGCCAATTTCTTATACTGGTGTGATGACAATAAAAATTTATTTCTTGGCTAGTGGGGATAATATGCAGGTGTCTCATTTTTTGAGTCATGTCTCATTTTTATCCAGGTGTGAATGTAGTGAAAGTGTGTTGTGTGAGTCTTACACTAATACACCTTAACTTAAAATATGTACACATTTAAAGTGAGAAATCTAATACTTAACATTTATGGTGAAATTATAATTAAAATAAGTGGTACTAATTAATGTTTCAATTGCTCTGTAACACTGAAATAAAAAGAAAAAAAAATCGAAATTATTTATAATTTTTCTTTTAATTTTTAAAACCCAAATACATCTTTAAATCTTTGCTCATATACAGTCAAACTTTGATATCTTGAACGTCATTGGAAAAGAACTTTAAGTTTTTTTTTTTTTTTTCGAAATATTATTTAATTGAAATTTAAGACAGTATAGAATCAATAATTCATATATTGCAAACAAAATATAAAGTGTTATTAACATTAAATTTAAAAAGTTTAAAAATAAAATTAAGTTTTATCAGGGTTAAAATGTTATTGCTTAGTCATTTAACCCGAAATGAATATTAGAATAAACTGTAGAGCAAGGAAGGCGAACCTGTAGCACATGCCATGAGTAGCATGCTAGAGATTATGTTTGGCGCAGGATAGATCCTGTATAAAAGTACAGTAGAATTTCTCAAAATCTGTTAATTGTTCCAGATGTTTTTCTATTGCCATTATCAGACAGAGTGAAGCAACTTCAATGCATTTCATATGATATTGGCTCATGAAATTTTAAGAATAAGAGATAATTAGGTGATTATTGCTATTACAGATTAAAAGCAAAAATGTTGATGATAAAATATATTTACTTGGAATTAAATTCCTGACACTAAAAGCTGTAGATTTTTGTATTTGCTATTTTGAAAACAATTTAGCAAGACATTCATTTCAGAAATACATAATATGGAAAATTCATGTAAAACAATCTTGTCAAATGAGTCCAATTCAACTTGCATTCTCTTAAAAATAAGAGTGCAAAGCTGATGTAAATTCTTTGACATTGAGAATGAGACAGCAGAAATATTTAAAAAATGAACTTCTAAAGTATAACTTCAAATATTATCCAGATCTTTTTTAATGCTAAAAATAAAATTTTAAGTAATTTTGATTCGTTATTATTTCATCCATTAAATTTTTTTATTATTGGCACATCATGATCATTTAAAATATATTTCTGGAAAAATTTGGCGCATGGATGTGAAAAGGTTCGTTGTCTTTGCCTTAGAGTCGCAGTTTCTTATTTTTTCAACCAATCGTCATAGTAGATTTCTATTGCACTTGTTAAAGATATCTATTACAAATTGTTTGGGATTGGTTGAGTAAATATAGGAAGGTGTGACTCTTGCATACTTTAATGGACTGCCTAACTGAAACTTCTCATTGTGTTAAGAGACCATACTACGGACTGAAAAAGACCTGGATATAGGGTTATCTTTTCAAATATCCCACTCAAATTTTAAAATTTTTACAAATTAAAAATTTGTTTCAGATTTAAAAGAAAAAGAACTTTCAAAACTGGTTAGATTGTCTTTAGCTATCCCATGCAAAAAAAAAAAAAAAAAAAAAAAAAAAAAAAACATGTTAAAATATTAAAATTTGAGTGATATATTTGAAAAGAACACTCCCATTGACTTAACATTATCATCCGGGTCTTTTTCACCCAGTTTGGGCTCTTATATATGAAAAAACTAAAAGGCATGGTTTTTCATTATCTAATATAATTATTAAAATGCAGTTTTCACCGTTAGAAAGTAGATGTCATGTGTCAACATTGTGCACTTTTAAACATTAACCCCTTAAATTTCAAGTATTTAAAAAATCCTTATGAACTTTAAAATTTCTATTTGATGAAATATTATTTTTAAAATACATAAAATTTAATTTTTTTTTTTTTTTTTTTTTTTTTTTTTTTTTTTTTTAAGTATGCAACGTTGCAACTGGCATATATTTTCAGATGGTGAAAACAGTGTTTTGATAATTAGGTAATTAATGAATAATCACACTTATAAATTAGGTAGGTTATTATAGAATTTTGAGATTAGGGAATTTCAGTAAAGTGTCCTTTAATTAACATTGAGTGTGCTTTAAAAAATAAAATCTTTCCAAATTCTAACTAGCATTATCTACTATTTTTTTTTTCTTTACATCCACTAATAGTTTTTATATTGTCATGCCAAAGTTAATAGTTTACAAAGTTTATCTCAATCCTTTTGAGGGACGGCAATGCATATATGTTCTGCATAAGGTACTGATAATCCTATATTATTCAAGCCACTTATTTAATTTATTACTATTTGTAAATTTTGCCTTATTCAATCAAGGCGTTTTCCTGATTCAATTTGGCAGAAATCTTAGTTTTGAAAAGCCAGTGGTTAAAGATTAAAATCCAATTGGAAAAAAACTCTATTTACCATAGGAGTTTCAATTTTGAGTGGTACATGTATTCTTATTCATAATTTTATCTAAATTTCATTCAAAGTAGGATGCTTCAATGAGTTTATCAACTTAGAATGGATGAATGCAAAAGATAAAAATAAAGTCTTACAGGGCTTAAAAGAGAGATTAAAAACATTTTGGCATACCTATAGACTTTTTTAGAGCATTAGTCTTTCAAAATCATCATTGGAATGCATGTTAGACTAATTGTAAATGTGTTTTGATGCACAGTCTATAAAATAATGGATTTTTATATGGAAAATAAGGAATTTATAGTTATCTGAAGGGGGGGGAAGGTGGCTTAATTAATGAAAAAACATCCTTCTAATTCTAAAGTTGTAAAATCTGTCGCCTCTAAATGCCTATTAAACTTGAAATTTGTTTTTAAAAATAACTTTTTCAGTTTTTTCCAGAAAGACTGAACCCTGGCTTTTATCTTTTTATTTTCAAAAATCTATGATATTTGCTGATATTCTTAAATTATATATATGCAAGAAAGTAAATAAAAATTTTTTGCAAAAAACACTTTTTTAAAAAATTAATACAGAAGAATAAATTTTTGACGACAGTGAATTTTAAAGAAAATATTTTTAGATAGCTGTAGAAATAATGTATCAGAAATGATACTTATTCGTTAGATCAAATTTTGAGTTATTAATGTTTGACTGTATTTATTTTGAACAGGTTTGGTTATTCTAACATCGTTTTTGTCTCTATTCTAAATTTTAATCTTGAAGTTCTAAAATGATCTCTAAAGATATTTTATTTAGAACAACACTATATGTAGAGTTTTTGTGTTACAGCTGTGTAAATTACTTCCCAAATTCATTGCAGCAATAAGGCTTGATAAACTGTAAAGTAAAATTTTTATATTCAGCGCAACTGATCTCTCATTGCAATATTATGTTAGGAACCTTTATCCTTGTCTAATTTTCATTAGAAATTAGTGGTTTGCTGTCTACTGTGGATCTGTAACAAAATGGTAAGTGTATATGTTATATGAGGACTAATGGTAATGTAATAAAATTCATCAACAGCCATTTTGCATAACTTATTTCATGTATGATTTCTAAAAGTACTTGGGGTTATTGAAATATGTGGGTTTTGTTATTTGTTATTATAGTCATAAACAATTTTAAATCTAGGGGAAAAAATATGAAAGAAATTTGACAGATATTTTTAATGCTTTTTTAAAACTTAAATGTAAATAAAAATTTCTTATCCCTCCTAAACAATATTTTCATTAATATTATAAAATTTTACAAAGTTTACCCCTGTAAGATTTTAAAATCTAAACCTATATTAGAAATAAGCATTCATGCAAGAATTTCAATAGAGCTTTAGTCTTTTCAAAATCTAAAGACATTAAGCCCTGCCTTATCTTTAAAAATTTTAAATTATAATAAAATAATTTAGTTTTTTGCTTCTTGGCTTTTCCATTTAAAATAATGTTATGAAATTTGTCGAAATTCTGTCATCGTTTCTGTACAACTTTAATTTCTGTGAATTTCTGTAAATGCTCTTATAAATGAAATTATTGAAAATAAACAGTCACTTGTGGATTTCATTCAATTAAAACATTAATGAAGAATTTTTCTGTGGCATTCTGTCCCTGTTTCTTTTACCTAACATAGATTTATCTGAATTTCTGTAAATACTGGTATAAGAAAATTGAAGTTGAGTTGAAAATAATTTGCTTCATTGATCTAATTTAGAATATTGTATGCGTAGATGCATTAGATTATGCACATTCTTGCATATTAACCTTTCCATGCAACCCTTTGCAGTTTTAACAGTATATAAAAGGCATGATATATATAAAAAATTTTATGAAATTTTTTATAGTCATTTAAAATGTTGCATGCTATTAATTGAAACTATTATTCTGACTTGTATAGCTGTGAGAGTTCTCCTCCCTTCTACCCTGTCTCTTCTCTTTTTCAGAATGAATGCTTAAAAATTAGAATACAAATATATGCTAAAAAAATTACTACATTCATGATTATTCTCTATTATAATTACTTGGTCTAATAAAAGAAATATTAGTCATCTTAATAAATATTTTACTTTTTAAATAAGCTTTAGATTTTGGTTTTTGGATTAAAACACACACACACACATACACTTTCTTCTATTTACTATACATATTTAAAAAAAAGTTTAAAATAACAAAATTATGTATTAATTATTATAGGATCATGAAACTCAACTCATCAGAAATTAGTGAATATACTTTATTTTCAATTTTACTTGTTAAGTAACATTTTTATTAGATTTATTTTTTGCATAAGTACACACCATTGCAAGATGTACTGGCATGCATCAAATTCGTATTGTTTTAGCTATACAGTTTAGATTACAAATGGAACTCAGTCACTTTGTTTTAGCAGTTGACTTAAAAATGCTGTTTAATAAATGTTCCTTTTAGCATCAAATTTCATTGAAAGTTATCATTTGTGAACACATACATTAACTGATAATTTATTTTTTAAGCATTTAATGTGCAAAATTCAAATTTTTAAAATCTTATGTTGAATCATGATTATACAAAACACTGTAATTTTTGATGAATTTTCTACTTAGGAAATACTGTAAATTGAGAAATTTTTATTTGTTGCTAATTTTTAGTAGACATTATCTGCTGTAACTTCCTATTTCCTTTCTATCCCCTGGCTTTTCATTGTAAATTAGCTTTAAATACTTTAATGGCTGTTGTAGTAATTGGAATTTTTATTATTTCTGAGGTTATGTTCACAGTATACATAGTACAGTACAACACAGTACAACAATGTTCTCAATTTACTATACACATTGTGTGATGCTTCCATTTTTTTTTCTTTTTATGCTTTCTTAATTTTAGTACAAATTCATAAATTACTTTGTTGTTTTAGGCATTTTCATTAAAACAATTCAATGGAAGCAATGCACATTTATGAGTTGAATGTGATGGGGTGAATGTTATTGACTCAAATGATTTATTTATTTATCCAGTTTTTGTAATTATTTCAGAAAAAGGCAGCACCTTTTTGTTTTGAATTTTGTAATCGTAGTTCTGTAATAAACTTTTATGTATGAGAATGATTTTTAATGTGGGTGGGGCTTATTTTATGCTAACAATATGTGACTTATAAAATCATGTATATATAAATGATATACATACAAAGTTTTATGTTTGAGGTTTATATTATGCTATTCTTAGGTAATTTTTTTCTATACTGTGTTTTGTGCAATTCTTTTCTTTCAATGCCTTTTTTGGAAAAGTGTATTAACTTTTAAAAGTGATTTTATGTTTTGAAAATAAAATATTCATTTAAAGTATATATTAATTTTTATAACACAACATAACTAAACTTTCATTTGAGTTGTGGAACCTTCATGCAATATTTACATGTCATCATCGGGAAAATTTTTTTGTCGCTCAATATTTCAACACACTATCAAGTTTCTGTGTTTTTATATGTTTATATTTTATATTGCTGTGTATTTCCGTTCTTTATTTTTCGTGAGCAGGTGGATTTATACAATATTTAAGTGTCTAAATAGAATTTAACTTAGCTTCTGAAAAAGAGTGGTATGTTTTTAGCATATTTTGGGGAAGAAAGGGAATACTTAATGAAATGTCATAATAGACTATTTTATGTGGTAATATATTAAATTTATGGAGTTCATGCTTGTTATTCTTTCTCATGTTATTGGATATATTGAATTCTATACTTAAGTCCTTGAGTAACAAGTTTAAGCAAACTAATGTCTTTTAGTTAATTTCATTCATCAAATATGTATAAATGTATGAACAAATATATATATATATATATAAATATATTTGATTAAGAAAACTGCAGTATATATTTATATAAGGTATGAAAAAAACAACCGGTTTTAAATTGAAATTTTACATACGCCTCTTCTCCCCCTTATGCATACTTTTACCTTTTATATAACTTTTGAGACTTGAATTGTTATAAAGTCTTGCAGGAATGCAATGCATTGCTTATTCCATTTTTTACTCCTTTACAAAATTGACTTTTCCGTAGTTTTCTTATGCATGTGCAAATTTTAAAATAAGATAAAATAATTTCTTAGATGGTTGATTAAATTATTCTCTTTTATAAACACTGAGTTTAAACTCACTGAGATTTCCCTGTAAACATTGCGATTATAAATTATAGTCTCATATAGTTTAATTTTTATTTTCTAATTTAAGCTCTAAAAGTTTATGCTGGTAGTATAAGCATTTGAAATTTCTGATTAAACATTTTGTTTTGAATAATCTTTGATTTTTACGTTGCCTTTTTTCCAAACAAATGTAGACTTTGTTATCCGAATCTGTAGATGAATATGCAAATAAATGCCTTTCACTAAGTACATTTTAGAGAATCAAATGAAGCAATCCCCTCCCTTTTTCATTTACTGCTGTGTTTGCGCTTGATAAGCATAAAGTTAATATTGTACTAGTCATTAAGATATTTTTCAATAATCGATCAGTCAACAATCTGAATATATTATTTATTTGTGTATTTATTAATTTTTTTTTAAAGAGTAATTTTTTTAAATACATTTTATACGAGTTGTGAATAAGTTTATAAGATAATTTTATAAACACATTCATGTTTAGCAATTAGCAATATATTTGATTGTGTGTGTCTGTGAGTGAAGTAACAGAAAAAGGGTACTTGCGTATAACACCACTGCAGCTACAGATATGGCTGTTTTTAAGTACCATCAATTTACACTTAAAATTTTTGCGAGAAAATTGCGATAAAATAAAACACTTTAATTAAAAATAAAGTAGTCAATTGGATTTTGATGGAAAATGAGTTGATATACACAATATAAAAAATTTGACCTTTTTGCTCCATCGTCACTCCACTGCTTCTATAGAAAACAATTACTTCAGCCTATTATGGAGCATTCTCGTAGGTCAAAAGAGAGATATTCTATAAAAGCGGGTTAGTGACGATACAGCAAAAAGGTCAAATTTTTTACAGTGTAGAGTTTAACATAGATTCAAAACTGTCTTTTTTGGCAAATCCCAAATATGCATTTTCGTAGCACTAACAAATGGCGTCAAAAACCAGCAAACAACAAGACAGCAAGGAATCCAAATGATAATTGCGTGCATGCGCGTGCGCGAACACAAAATTGCTCTCTATTGGCACATTAGTGCAACTTCCGTTGTGGTGGCGTTAATACGTAAATACCGGAAAAAGGAATGTGCATATGATTTCACAAAACTCTGCATAAAATATTTGGCCAAATGGTTGTTTGCAAATAATTTTTTTGTTAAGATGATTTGAGAATAAGATTAAGTACATTAACACATTCATGTTCAGAAATAAATTTGTTTGTGAGAGTGAGGTAAGAAAGAAAGAATGTCTGTGCACACATGCATGTCATTTTGCAGATATCGTCTTAAAATAATTGGTCAAATAGTGGGTTTGCGAGTATTTTGAATATAACGAATGCGACATATTGTGAATGTTTATACTTTAATTTTGATTTCCTGTTTTTTACTAATTGAATAATATACATGTATCTTTTATGCGAAAATTTTTATATATTGATGAATATCGTTTAATATTAGTTTTGTTACTAAAAATTTATAGGAAGGTTACTAAGCACATAATTCAAGCATGGGTGCAAGACCTTCAGTCTCAGGACTGATTTCAGTCTTGCAGAGATTTTTGAGTGATAATAAAATCTTCTTTATACACTAAAATTATAGTAATTTTGTCTGTCATAGTAATCTGTCAAGAATTTTTGACCACTTTTTTTATTGCAAGATATATTTTTAGCCATAATGCAAGGCATAAAGATAAAGATATGCTAGCTCATTTTTATTTGGCTAATTGTAATGCTCAGAAAAGTTTTCAGTCTTGGCTTAAATGAACTTCTTGCACCCATGAATTCAAGTACAAATTTGTGCAGTCCACTTCCTCTAATCCGCAACTCTATAATCCACAAATACCTATAATAAGCTACATAGTAAATTAAAAACTATAAGGCAAATTATTATCATTGCAATGTTTAATTATTTAAAAATAAATAGAAATATTTGTTTTAAATTTTGTATTATATTATTTAAATGTATTCCTAGAATATACCTTATTTTATTAAAGAAACGCCACACTCATCATAATCGCCGCACTCCTCAAATGGCCTCAATAAGCTAAAAAAAAAAAAAAAAATTGTAATCACTGCCGAGAAATGCAATTTTTGTTGACACTGTCACATGGATCTAACTTTATAATTTTCTGGATAGTGGGCAGCCTCCTTTTTAAAATTTGTCTATAGTTTTATTTAAAATATTTAAATTAGGTTTAAGACATTTTATTTTTTTGTTTAATTTTTATTTAAAGTCTATTTTATGTGTGCGAAAAAAAATAATTGTAAATTCCGCACTTGAAAAAAAATTTACTTTCAAACTCGTAAATGCCACATCTTTTCTTCCATAAAATACAGTAGCTATTCATGTATAAAAAAGCACCTTTTTTTAGTGTGTGATTTATTTTCAGTATGATTATTACATTTATTAATAAGTTCCAAACATTAAAATATAAACAGTGAAAAATGGTCTATAAGCTTCAAAATTCTTTAATCCACAAAATCTTTGGTTCTGACCTATGGAGATTAAAAGGAATGAATTTTATTAATTTCTATTTTAGATAAGTAGCAGTATTAAATATTGAGATAGAAATTAAAAACAAATAGAAACTTGTAAAATATGTAAAAGTTATAAATAGTTCCAATTTGTTTCTGTATAACATTGTTTCTAGGCTGTTCTTTATTGCAGAGTTCCCTTTTTTCAGCAACATTTTCACACTAATTGGTAATACAGGTAACGTTTCTGCTAAGAGCTCCAGTTTCAAACCACTTTTCCATAATCTGACACAAAACAATATCAACAGAATGCTACTCAAAACCTAAAGCATTATTAAAATGTGATTAAAGCTGTGCATTAATTAATACATTGCATTGACATAACATCGTCCAGTTGAACACCAAAATAATCCAACTTCAAATACATCTTAAATGAAAACTTAATAACCAGAAGGTTGAGTAGAATGCTTTTTTTCCGAATGTCTAACAAGAAATGAAAAGTAAAAATGAAAAATGTATATTAAACAATGACAGTTTTGACAAAATGGCAGAGTCTACATGCTTTTAATTTAGCATTATTTTTGGATTTGAATGAGGTTGATGTTGAGTTGTGTATGAACTGAGCCTAGGACACTTGTCTTTATTTTATTACAAATAATCTATTGGAAATTATATATTAACCTACATTGGACACATTGTACTACTGACATCACATCGTCCAATTATATTTGAAGGCTGTGATCAGTTTGGTATTCATCTGTTATGAAAGCATTGTAACCAGAAGGTCTAGATCAGTACTTATTTTTTCTGAGTATTTAATCCCTTGACCACCAAGCAAAAGGGCGAAATTGTAATGTTTTTCTGTAATTTATCAAAAAGACTATTTTTATAGCATAATATAAAAAGAAGTAATTCCTTATATAGGAAAATAAAGTAATTCCTTATATAGGAATATAAGCCTTAGTAGTATAATTCTCAACAAAATGTTTTAAAACTAAATTATATTTGTAGAATTATATTCATTTAAATGATTCCACTGCAGTGAAACCTATAGCTTATTCAAGCAATTTGCATTTGCATGTGAAGAATGGTTCCTCATTTGAATTATATTAAGATTTTTATGCGCTATATGTGTAGGATTGCTAATATGAGCAAAACCTCAGTTCATTGCAATGTGATTTTTGCCAAAACGTAAAGTAGAATTATAAAAGAATTTAATTTTAACCTTGATAAAAATCCAAATAATAGAACCAAAAGAAATAAGATATAAGGATGCTTCAAATACTGCCTCTTCATAAGATTTACAATTGAGTGATGGAAAGGATTGAAGACAGTAGAAAACATTTATACATGAGTGCAAGTTTTCTGCCCACAGACTGATTTCTGTCTTTTAAAAATTTACGAGGACAGAATTGAAAAAATTTCAGACGACAAAAAATGATTGCAAAAAAAAAATGCATTTTTCATCATAGGTTCGCGAAAAAAGGCACTATTTTTATCAAAAGATTGAAGATAGAACATGATTTTTGTCAAATGATCATGGAAAAATGTGTTATTTCTGTTAACCCAAAAAAGAAGAGTTTTCTGTCAAAAGACCACGGAAGAGACATGAATTATGTGCGTGTGTATGTGTTCACTCGGAAAAGGGGGGGGGGGGGTAGAAGCGATTCAAAATATTTTTCAGTCTTTTGCCAAATTTCAAACTTGCATCAAAGCATTTATACATTCAAGTCTGAATTCTGAGCCATATTAAACAGTTCTTTTATGTCTCTTATTGCACTGTTAAAATGAAAAAAAAAAAAAAAAGTGTGAAATCACTAGCTCAAAAACAGCAGTAATGATTGTATTTGCAACTAAGTTTGTATTGGAGAAAAGAAGCAATTTATGCATTATTGTATGTATTGTCTTTTGGAATTACTAGTTTAATTGCAGACTTTGACTTGTGTTGATTGCAGACTCGTATTGTGATTTTGTCAGATGAAAATGATACTTGCAAGTGTAAAACAATATTTTATCTTAACTTAATATTATTAAATTAATTTTAGCATTTGGATAATTAGAGCAACCAATAATAGTAATAAGATTAATTTTGTAAGTGTTTTTAAATTTTGATTATCTTCATGGGCATTTATGCATAACACTTAATATGAAGACTTTTATAATTCACCTGCTCACCATATTAACAGTTTGACTGTACTTCCAATCTTTTTTCTAATTTTTGCAATAAAATTTGTTTGGAATTTTCTTGGAATTCAAATTTTATGGTACTTTAAATGGAAGTTCCATGCTATCTTTTTACTGTTTCCTGTATAAAGATTTTTCAACAAGATGCTGAAATAAATGTTTAATTTATTGTTTACTATGATCAGTATAATTAGAAACTATTATAGCCCTACCTAGATGTTAAATGCTGCACTTTTAGACGTCAGGATTATAGACTATAAAGATTATACTTTAAGTGAACTAAGTCTCGCAGTGATTTTCTAGGATTATCTAAAATTTCAGGCTGCAAGAATAAAATAAGTGTTATGTTAAGTCATACATACAATAAAAAGCACAAAATAGAACAAAGCTTTTGACTTAGCATAATTAATACTTAAAAGTTCAATTCAAAGAATTTTTGGTAAAACTGGGACATGTTTTTTATTATGTTAGGATATCACAGCCTAATGAAGAAAAACTACATGAAAAGTACATTCATTGTATAATATGCCTCTGACCCAAGATGAAATAGATTTATTTAAAAAAGAATTGTTACTGGAAATGAAATGTTAATTATACACAGCATTATGGAACAAATGAGATCCTCTAATCAACTATTTGTCAAGCAGCAAAGACTAATATCCACTCATTACTTTTCTTCTGGGGTGATTTATTTACTATGAACTTCTTTCATTATTTTGGCATAATATGTGTGCATCGCTCAAAACCCCAAAGCTGAAGATTTTTTTAAACAACCTAAGCTATTGTTTAAAAATTATGGAAAAGATAACCAGTGCTTTAAAATTTCAAAAACTAACTCGGAGAAATGCTCAGAATTTTCCAGGCAGCTGTGTAAAAGTTTGTCATCTTAGCAATTCGTATTCATAATGGCATTTCGTATGATTGTTTAAAACATACATGTCCGTAAACTGCACTTAAAGAGCTTTTTAAACTCCTTTTTCATTTTTTCCAATATCTTATAATTATTCTGCTGTAGTTTCATAATAGTGATGTGTTTAAATTAATAATAGGCACATTTTTTTTTGATCACCTCTTTTTGGTTAAGATTTCTAACGTGTCTGGATCAGTAAATGTTCCTTTTGTTAAATCAAATGATAAAGGCTTCTATAAATTAGCATAAAATTATAAAACAATATATTATTAAAATGTTGTTATAAAAAATACATTGTATATTTCTATGGTGATTTTTACAAAACTTTATTTGTGTGTTGTCATAAGATTTTGGTTCTACTTTAATGGACTTTTAAAATTTATTATAAAGTAAATGTATGTAATACATGAGAAAATTAAAATAATTATCCTATTGATGCAGAGCATTTAAAAAATTAAAATAAAATCGAAATGCGGTATAGAGATTTGCACGGGCCGGGTTCAGGCCGATTTCCAATAATGGCATTTGGGTTGGGCTTAGTCACTAATCTTTTCAGGCCAGGTCGAGTTCGGTGCCTTAATTTTTTTCCTGGAGTATCGGACTGGGCCTAACGTATTTTTTCTGTACGAAGCCGAGACTGATTTCATTCTTCCTAGTCTTCATGGACCAAAATAATGAGTTCCTGTTGAATCACCCCGTATGAAAATCCTTTTCTCGACATGGTCAAGTCTGTTCATAAATCAGTAAAATTTGTCTTCGTCCAAAAATTTTAGCAAAAAAGGCATATACTTTTAAGTCGTCGATATTCAACAATTAAACATTAGACTTTATTCTTTTTAAAGAATCTTAGATTTCTAGGCGTTCTAAAATAGACTTAAACACATTAAAAAAAAAAAAAAAAAAGCATGATTATGACAGAATTTTCTTTTAAACTGAAAACTTCAAATTTCTTTTAAACTGTTCATCGATGCAAAATGAATACAACAATACACGAGGAAAAAATACATTAAACATTTGCATTTGCTAAGAAGGGACATATTTTTTTCTTTCCAATGCGATTCAGTCTTAGACAATTTTACTTTTACCATATACCATTTTTTAGATTTTTTTGTCTCCATTACATGGAATTTAGATTAATAATACTAATGATAATTGAAACATTTACATACAACAAACAAAGGTTCACTAAGCATAAATATCACAGCCTTCGGCACTTCTGCATAAATGGAGATATTATATACAAGAAAAAGAAAAAAAAAAAAGACTAAGATAAGTTTCTTTTGTCAAACTCTTCCATAAGAGTAAAGATAAATGTTCTGTTGAAATTCATTGAGCCGGGCTGGGATCAGACTGAATTTTTAACTTTTTTCTGTTCCAGGCCAAGTTTGGGCTGAAATTTTAACTTTCGGGCCAGGCTCGGGCCTGGAAATTCTGGCCCGTGCTGACCTCTAATGCAGTATGCCAAAGATTTTTTTTTTTTTTTTTTTGTTCTTAACTGTATATGTATAAATGTTATGCTCATTTTGATGAACTTTCTGTGTTTTTAGACAAATAGGTGTCTTTAAAATGGTTAATTACTGTGAGTCATAAGATATAATAAAAAAAAAATGAATATAATAGACATACCGGACATCAAAATGACAAACAAAAGGTTTTTCTTGTATTCTACTCAGACGAATATCAAACTAAATGTCTGGTCATAAAAATGTACTAAATGAATCGAAGAACTTTAGACAAGCATAATTATTCATGGATTATCACTCTGGTTTTCTATTTTTAAAAATATTAGTTTATTCTGTGCCATTCTAAGGCATTTCGATTCTTTTTGTATATATACTATAAAATCAGCACATGGTGTTTATGAATATGGTTTTATTTATATAAGCAATGTTACTTTTTAAAAAGTTACTATAATGCGAATATTTCTTTATTAAAATTTAAACACAAATGCTTCTATCAATATGGTGTAAACAAAGACGAAATTATTTATCCATGCGATATCTTGTATTCTTCAATTGTTCAATGGGCATGACAATGTCAAAGCTGCCAAGTCTCTGGCTTTTTGGATACCAGAATTTTAAAACAAAAAAGTTTGGGCTCTTCCAGCGAGCTGCCATCTTGTTTCCCTAATATTTCTCATGCATTTTTATTTAACCTTAAACTGCAAAATGCAACTGAAATGATTATTTAATGATTGAATCATACATTTCAAAAAATGATATTAAGTTAAACAAAACATTCTACTTTGGAAAGATTGAAAGATCAAATTTTTAATAGTAAAAGTCGTTTGATTTACTTATTCATTTATTTTTAGGTGCGTTCGTAATTATATAATACGTAGCACCTAGTGGTCGTTCAGTCTGTCCGTCTGTCTGTCCGCATATAACAACGCAAAAACTATCCAACCGAATCGTTTGAAATTTAAAATACATAATTATTACATAATTTTGTCGAGTCATTTCAAATTTTATGAAACTCGGATGCATAGATCAATTACAGGGGCAATCAAAAGTATTCCATTACATTACAGTCAATGGGGGAAAAGTTTCAAATGCATTTTAATCGTTTGAAATTTAAAATACGCAATTATTACATAATTCTGTCGAGTTATTTGAAATATTTTGATAATCGTGTGCATAGATCAATTCAGGGGCAATCTAAAGTATTCAATTACATTATGGTCAATGGGGAAAAATTTCAAATATATTCTATACCTTTGAAATTTAAAATACATAATTATTACATAATTTTGTCGAATTATTTCAAATTTTATGAAAATCGGATGCATAGATCAATTACAGGGACAATCAAAAGTATTCCATTACATTACGGTCAATGGGAAAAAATGTTTCAAATGCATTTTAATCGTGTTACACTCATGCGAACTTAATAACATTTATATGCAACTATAAAGTACATATTATAATATACATCATACATAATTTGTGGTGCAAAGAACATTTATTATTGATTTACAAGGCCACACAAAAGTATTCCATTACATAATGGTATAGGGAGAACATTGTTTGATGAGCGTTTTAATTGTAATTCACTATTTACAATTTTATGAGATTGATATATGATAGTAATAGTTTTAAAACTTCATTATCGTACGAACGCACCTAATTTGCTACGCTTCACGTGCAATTTCCAACTTGTTTTAAATATTCAAGTAAAGTGAAAACAATTTTTTAGTATACATAAGCTTTAAAAAAATTATTTTTTGTTTCCTTAAAAAAATAATTGCAAAATAAAATAGTAATTTGTGAGAAATAATAGGGAAACAAGATGGCGACTCATGGGAAGATACATCTGTTCCAAATTTTATTTTATTTGGAACATTTTGGAGATTTAAAATAACAATATTTTCTGTAAAATAATATTGGTGTACAAAAAGTCAGAGGCTTGGAAACTCTGCAATGTGTATAAAGTATGTACTTTCGGTGATATGTTAGCAGTGAGTATAGGCACACAATACATTAACCACCTGATAGTCCCACTGATACTAGATGAACAGTGTGTAAGATGAACAGTGTGTCGCAATACATCCCATGTATCATTGTTATTTAGTTCATTGGTAATTTCATCCATAGTAGCATGTTTATGTGTGAAAACAGGCCAATAAAGTCTTTTTCCCTCATACACTTTCCTGTATGGAAGTAAATATTTGCCTTCTTTTCTCATTTTAACAGATTTTACAATCTGGTATGCTAGAATTATAAACATTATGTTCACCAGTGTTTCTTAAGACAATTACAGCATTTTAATATTTTTAGAATAAATTATTAATTTTAATGCATTTTTCAGTTAGTCAGCATTAGTTCAATTAGCATTTTTCATAATAAATTGCTAATTTTTCTTTAGGCCACAATAATGTTAATAAAACGGAATTCATTTGTATGCCAAACTAGTTGTAAGACTGCATGTTTTTTTTTTTTTTTTTTTTTTTTTTTTTTTTTTTTTTTTGTCATTTAACCTATCTTACTGTTGCTGTTTCAGCGCTAATTGGCCTATTTTGATGAGCATAGTTTTTCACATGATTCACTTTATTGTTGCAACTAAAGTATTTTGTGATTCATCACTACTTGCATCCGGATAAACCTAAAGTGCCTTAAAAATAATTTTTAATCAAGCTCTGAAAATATTAAAATATTATTTGTAACACACCTGTATATAGAATTTTTGTAATTCTGTTACATCAGAAATTAGTGCCAAATGGATTACACAATTCCATTTTTTTTTTAAACCAGAATATTTATAACAACGTTTAACATATTTTATAAAGAAATTGCAGGTTTGCATCAACATTTATTCATTTAGTACTGGTCAAAATGATGTATCATCACAGTTCTAGTGTTAATTGTATTGCACTTAATTGCTTTCGCTTGTCTTAATAGAAATGCCACGTGGCATCCCTGAATAACAATGTATATTTATCAGGATGACGTCATATTATAATTTGGTCTTCCTGGTTAATAACAGCGTTCGAAATCCTTGGTGGTCCGCTGGTCCGAGACCACCAATAATTCAATCGGACCACTAATTTGAAAAACTTAGTGGTCCGCAGGACCAGTGCCTTTTTCAGGCCCTTAGAAAACCAAAACCGATCGCACATGATTTTTTTTATTATCCGCGATGCCGCAAACGAGCCATAGCGCGTAAATTACGCAAAAAATCGGCCATGGGACGCAAAAAAAATCGCTCTTACGGGTCCCACGGGCCGCGTAATTTCGTTAAAAGATCGCGAAAAACCGGCAAATTTCGTTAAAAAATCATGAAATAACGACTAATTTTCGGCAAATTTTGTCAAACAATTCTCGTAAAAATGGCTAATTTCATTCCAAAACCCGAAACAGAAGGCAGATTTCTTCTAAAGATAAAAAACAGCAAATTTCGCCCAAAAAAATCGCGAAAAACGGCAGGTTTTTTTCAAAAAATTGTGGGAAAATGGCAGATTTCTTCAAAAAATTACGAAAAAAAGGCAGATTTTTCAAAAATATTGCAAAACAATGGCTAATTTCATTCCAAAACCCGAAACAGAAGGCAGATTTCTTC
Organism: Maratus speculifer; assembly: GCA_964019185.1. Lineage (NCBI taxonomy): Eukaryota > Metazoa > Arthropoda > Arachnida > Araneae > Salticidae > Maratus > Maratus speculifer. The sequence goes on from OZ025301.1 coordinate 114,244,837, forward strand.
TAAAGATAAAAAACGGCAAATTTCGCCCAAAAAAATCGCGAAAAACGGCAGATTTTTTCAAAAAATTGCGGAAAAATGGCAGATTTCTTCAAAAAATTATGAAAAAAAGGCAGATTTTTCAAAAATACTGCAAAACATTATGCAAAATCTCTTAAAAAAAAAAAACCGACAAATTTTGTCCGAAAATCGCGAAAAAACGGCAAAATTTGTCAAAAATCGTGAAAAACGAAAAAATTCTTCAAAAGATTGCGAAAAAAAGACAAATTTTGTTTAAAAAGTGTTAAATAACGACTAATTTCCGGTAAATATTGTCAAAAAATTCGCGAAAAAAATGGCTAATTTCATCCTAAAACCCGAAAAAACGGCAGATTTCTTCAAAAGATCGCGAAAAACGGTATATTTCGTCAATAAATCCCGAAAAAACAAAAGATTTCGTCAAAATAATGCGAAAAAACGGAAATTTCGACAAAAAAAAAAAAAAAAAAAGCACAAAAAATATATATGAATGCCGGGAGAGAATTTTTCTGTTTTAAAACCTAATTTTCCAACTTCAAAATTGTTGTTGCTGCTCCAAAAACAGATTTTCCTGCTTCCCAATCGGTTTTTTATTGCTCCAAATCTTTCTGAGTGAATGTGACTCCTGAAAGCACCATTTCATTAAGCAAAGTACCCATTTACTCAACAAAAATATCCCTTTTTTCAGCAAAAAAGTCTTTTTCAATAAACCTGTTGTGCCCCATTTTAAAAGAAATGCAAACAATAGTGATACTTGTTATCTTCAACACTTAAATAAGCATTATTTTATAATTAAATTTGTATCTTGCACATTTATTCTTTAAAAAGTACAGAAAAATTCTCTTAAATTAATATTGGTTTTAATTATTTATTATTATTAAAACAATTATTGCATTTTCTTTTTCTTGTGCAAATGATCAAGTTCAATTTTTGCATCGAAAAATATGACTTATTATTAGTGGGGACCCGCATTTGTAGAAAAGGGACCCAGTATTTTAGAAGTCCTGGTCCCGGGGACCCAGGATTTTTCAAGTCCAACTGCATCAATGACACTAGCTACAATTCCACCACTCTGGATAGAATCTGGAGAAAAATCGAAAAAAAAATTGCATTAAACCCTACAGTCAGTTGAAATAAGTAATGGCAAATAAAATATCTAATAAATAATTTGATAGTTTTTCTTTACGTACTGTTTATTTATTTTTTAGCAAATTATATTTTACATTTTATTATGCTGAAAATTTTGGATAAATGCAAAGTAAGATTGATTTATTTTTCAGAGAGTGTGTGTGTGGGGGGGGGGGGGGGGGAGACCACTCTAAGTGTTAAAATTATTTAATAGAGTTTTATGTAACAGACCAGTGCTGATGTCTGCGGACCAGTAAATTCTCATGCTTACTGGTCCTTGGGACCAGTGACTTTTTTTTAGGAATTCTAACGCTGAATAACATGTTCCATCTTTCAGTGAGAATACCATTAAGCTTTGTGACAAATGTGATTTTTCTTATGGGTATTGAAATTCAACTTTTACTACTCATATTTATAATTGTTCATTTAACACGTCTTTTATTACTATTATGAAATATGATGCATTGCATTTGTATTCTGTACATAAAAAATAACTCGCACCTAATTGTGCAAATAACTTAAAAATCGTCCATTAAAAAGTTAATCCTTTCCTCCATAACAATCCAACAACCCCTTCATAAGGTAGAAAGCCGTGACACCTTTGTTGTGACGTCACAAAATGGGGAAAAACAAAGCAGAATAAACCTAATAACCTTCATGTTTGAATTTGTTGACTCTTGGAATTGTTTAATTAAATCACAAGCCTACAAAATCAAAGCAAGCAAGTTTATTTTTTCTTTATTTTGCTTGTTTTTATGTATTGTTTCATGATGTCACAACAAAGCACATCATGTCTTTCTTCAATCTACGGGGGACGTGTGGTGGGTGATAGATATACATGCTGTGTGCATAAATTGTGTAAAATTATTGAATACCACTATTCCCAAACAGTAATTTTTCTTTCACTTTAAATTGAAATGTCTGAAACAAATGTTCAATTTCAAGTGTCTAAATTGTAGTCTTTTGTAAACATATTTAGCTGTGTTTGATAGAGTTGAATTCTGGAAAATTACTTTTCAATAATTCTGCCCCTTCCATCCCCTCCATTTTAGGAACTCTCAAGTTGGTGTGCAATTTTTGTAAACCTGGTTGTTATCATGCTCATTATAATCAGTATTTTGAACTTAGAACATTAGTTAGAGTAGAACTAAATTAAAAAAAAAAAAAAAAAAAAAATCTAAATACAGTAAAACCTTTCAATAAGGTTGCCTAGAGAAATTTTCCTCAAGTCAAAGGTATCTGCCTTTTTTTACAATAAAAATATATATAAAACCAAAACGTGCATGTTGTGAATAAAAAAAGTTTCGTAAATAGTGGTAATCTTTGCTATTGTAGGAGTGTCCAATAGAAGTTTTACTGCAAAACTTTCATATGGATAGCTTTATTTACCAAATACAATATGATGACATATTTTTTAATTATTATTTCTTTAACATAAAACATATATTTTTACCTTAGAATAGCAAGCACCTTCGAATAGCAAACAGATCCAACGTTCCAGTTATTAAGAGGTTTTGCTGGATTTAGATTTTTTATTCAGCTTATAACCTTATTAAGCCCTTTGAACCAAATTTCCCAATGTGACATCGACTTTATGTGACTGCGATTGCTTATTTTACAAGATGACATATTAATATTAAAAATTAAAAATGCTATTAGATTCCAAATCACTTTAGTAGCCATGTCGGCTTATCACTTTTACATTTAAAAAATGATTGGGTAAATTTTCCAGAAAGTTTCATATTACTGATCTGAAAATAGTGTTATTGTAGTGTTACTTTGTTTTGATTTCATATAAGTTTTATCCTTTTTAAAAACTTGTGGATACCATTTATAATGAAGCTGATGGGAAGTGTGGAAAATGTTTTTCATGCAAACATTGTTATAACTGGTTTTCTGACTATATTTTGCAATTTGAAGAGAATTTCATAAAGACAGATGCTTCTATTTAACTTTACTCGTATTGTTCGGATCTTACTGTATAATCTTTGATAACAAGGTGATGTGTTTAATTCATATTTTATTGTGTGCATAAATGTGTGCATGTGATGTGTGTAGTTGAAGAAATCTAATAACTAAAATAGCATCATTTTTTAAAGTAATGCCGATTCTGCTCTGAAATTCGTGGTTTTGTTCATAGTAATGTAAAAAATTAAAAGATACAAGTTTGTATACTCTTACATTACACTCTATTTCACTATCTGTTCAGATTTCATTCAAATTCATTCCTTATAAATAAAGTGCAGTAATTTTTTTTAATTTAAAGAAGCTCAAATTGACAAACTTTAAAAATAATAATAATAATAGATTTATGAAGCTTGTGTATATAAAAACAAGTTTTCTATCTTTAAATTTTCTTGGAAAATATAATACAGTGTTGGTTCTATTGTCCATTCAGTAATAGTAATTATCAATTCAGTAATAGTCCATAGTAACTTCATTTTGAAAATAAAGCTCCCCCCCCCCCCCAAAAAAAAAAAAAAAAAAAAAAAAAACTAAAATTTTATTTTATTATTATTTATTTATTTATTATTTTATTTTATTTTATTTATTTATTTATTTATTTATTTATTTTTTTTTTTTTTGTAAAAATGTGTTAATTTAGTTGCCATACAAACATCTCTTTAAAAGTTGAAAAGAATTTAATATCTCAAATTAATTCAAATTTTAATGTTCTAAGATCACTTCTGACATCCTTGGATACATTCAGATAACTAATGTTTTTTAATTTGATCGCTAGCATTCCTTTTTCAAGGAAGAGGAGTTGTACAATAACGAGCAATTACATATTACAGTTACAGAAAATATAATAGATTAAAGAAATTTTAATTTCACTTTGGAGAATCAGCCAGAAATATACTGATCTATGTAGGTTTAAATGCAGATACCTATGTTATTTTTCTTGCATGATGAGACTTGCTTGCAATGGTGATAGATTTTTAAAAATCATGTGTGAAAATTATTTTAAAAACCATAAACAATAATTAAAATAAAATTTTCATTACTATTAGTACTGTTTAGCCTGTTTGCGATTTGCAGCGTCATTTGCTGTTTTTTGGAATTTTACCTGAAAATATCTTGTGCAGCAGTAAAAATTTTTGTTTCATTTTAATATAGGATTAGAAACTGTAGGTATTTGCGTCTCGTTATGAAGTGTGCTGGAATTTACATTGTTTTTTCTTGACTGCTATTTAAGACCTAACTACTGTTTTACAACTTTTCGCTGTATATTCTTTATAGTCCAAGTGATGACAGCACAAAACCCTAAGATATCAAGAGGGGGTGGGGGCTATTTTATTGAAGAGTAAAAATAGGGTAATTTAATTATCCATGTCTGCTGGAAGTATAGGGCAAAATTGAGGAATTTCATTAGGGGCCTTTGGCCAGTAATACTAGTTTTTCAAGTGGCCATTCTGTTTAAACCAGTGGCAACTTTTTTATTTAAAAATATTAAGCATTAAAATTTTTAAAAATATTAATCTAAAGTTGAATAGCCGAAATAAATACGTTAATATAAATATATTGAAATCTAAAAAAGTAGAATTTCTGATGAAATGTAAGTAAATTGTATTCTCTCCTTTTAAAAAAGTGGCCACAAGGTGGCTGCTGATAGACAATTTTTCTCTGGCCACTTTTTCTCATTTACTGGCCCTGAGGCCGGTTGCTAGTGCTAATTTTGCCCTTTAGCTGGAAGTGAAATAGTGCATAAGCCAAAAATGAATACCACCAGTGGTTGACTCGTAGGTTTAACATTCAATAAAAGGTTTTAAAAGATGGAGGACTGGGAACAGGAAAATAAAATGATAAATCTACGAGTAAATCACTCATGGTGTTAATTTTTGGCTTATGCTATGCATCACTTCATTTTGGACAAACATGGATCATTAGATTTCCTTATTTCTACTTTTCCATAAAATGAAGGGTTTTTTTTAGGGTTTTGTGGTGTTGACACTTGGACTATTAGGAATTATTTAACTGGCATAATTTTAAGATGAACACTGAACAGGGTAAAACTTATTCTAGCACAGCAACCGAAAGAGACTTTCTTCTGTTTTCACTTCAATCTGATTATGAAATGAACAAGATTGCTTTTGTTTTGTTTGATTAATTACAATTCTATTTATCGCAAATATTGATCTAAAAATAGTCTGGAAGGCGGCGCCATGTTTTTTTCAACTATTTGTATCTTTGATGATTTTGGTATGCGATAGATAACATAGATAACAAAAACTGGCAGGCAACTGCTCATCACAAAAGCAATCGCCAATAATAGATGCAGAACACATTGCAGTGGGATGTGAAATATTTATATGGTAACGGCCACTGGTGTGCCAGACAAGCAGTTTTTTTTAAATGTGTAATATCTAATCACATGTACCAAATTCATCGTTGCTCAAATTGATTGAAAAAAAATATGACACTGGTTTCTGACGGACTCATTAAAAAAAAATTTTTTTTTCACTTTAGGTGTAAAATTTACATTATTAGATAATTTTTTACCGTTTTACATGTCATTTTACCCTCTATTTTGCAAAGCTTCTCCCAAAAGCCATTTTTTATCCTTAAATTGAAAACAGCAATCTGAGCATAAATTTCAATTCTGCTTTTAATAATGATAAATGTTGGATGAAAAATATAAGTAGTAATTTAAAAAATAATGAGTCTGGTTTCATTGTCAAAAATCATCACATGAAATCTTAATTTTCGTGGTATGAGGGTAATCCGCAAAGTGATGTCTATTCGATTGTAAAAACTTTAAAAACAAACATTAGAAAATTATTATCCTAGTTTATTTTACATCTAAACATAATCTCCATTCAGGAACTTTTACAATCTCCATTTTCAGTTCCACATTAAGCAAGCTATGTACTGCGGTTTTGAACTCACTATCAACTTTCAATTGTACACATTTTTTTTTTTCTGTTGCCAAAATGTTTTGACGCAATTTCAAAAAAAAAAGTGTGGGAGAAAGCGATGTGCAACTGCCCTTGGCAAGTTGCACAATTCTTGAGTCCTCTGTTAAAATTCTGTTGGAACATATTTGGCTTCAACAAAATTTTGTGTGTGATTAAAGTTATGATGAGTTTGAAGACTACAGTGATCAACTGACTTGATACAGGACTAGCAGTACACTAATGCATACAATATGTAATTTGTAAAGTCCCAAAGCAGAATAAATGCCGAACTGTATAAGAAGGGGGGGGGGGGATTATATGGAGAAGTAAAGTCACTTATATAAAGGAAATTATTTTTTTAATTTATTTATTTTTAAGAAATGTTCATTTTGAAAGTTTTTACAACCAAACTGTCATTATTTTGTTAATCCCCATTTATAAAAGAAATTGTATTTTGAATAAGTTTTCACGCAGACATTTCTAAGTGATTTTCCCATTTTTTCTCATGAAAATTCTTTATAATGGTTATCACATTATTACCTAACAATGCAGTAACTTCTGATTATCTACGACTCTCAACCATCACCATTGGTTAACCGCTACCCCTCCCCTGAATATTTTTTTTAGAGAAGAATTACAATAACTCAAATGCACTGTAAACCCGAACTATTCTGAGAAAAATGCTTAATTATAAAATATGACGAAATTATCCAAAATGTTTTGAATCCAAAGAAATCTGAAGTGGATGAATTTATGAATCGGAGAATGATGATTCAGAAGTCAGTCTTATAGAAGTGGAAACTATGCTCTCTATATGCATTAATTATTTTGAGGTAAAAGAGGAAGCAGATGCATACAAAGTACTTTTATTATGCAGAATCTTAAATATCTTATTGCAGTAAAAGTGCAATTAAAACACACACAAAAATGTATCATGGATTATTTTGGATGAAAACAAATATTACATATTTTTTCTGCAAAATTCTAAATTCATCCCATAAATTGATTGATTTATCAATTAAGCTTTTTATTAACGAATGTATACAGTTAAATGTTATTTCTACTTATAAACTAATAAAAATAAATGTAATTTTATTAATAGTCTTTTAGTGTTGTTCGACTATCCATCATGCTGTTGGACTTGCGAGTTTCGAATAATCAAAATTTACTGCATTCGTCAGCTGTTTTTTAAAAGAAATCCTTAAAATGTCATTCATATAGCGTATCTTTGTGTGAAAAAAGGAAAATGTGTGAAATATTCTTTTGCATCATTCAACACTTTACCATTTTCATAAATTGGCAGATTGAGGGGATAATGTGGTCTGATTTTAGGTAGATTTCATAAAAAGTACTACCTGTTGCAATCATTACCATGGTACGACTTTTGACAACTTTTTTGCATTTTAACAAGATGATAGCTGAAATTCCAGGATTAGCTAAAATTGGATTTCCACATTAAAATGCATATGATTTGTCAAATCATATGTTGGTAGAAAACACCTGCAAACCTGGTTTTAGTAGTTGTCTGGTATATTTACATTATGCTTTTCTGCTGTCAGTCTCCATGTTTTTGCATTTTAGGGTGCAAGGAAACATAATGCTCTCCGGCTGTAAAATGAGATTTAGGCCACCAATTCTCTCTTCAGTTGACAAAAATGGGTTTTTGACAATTCTTGGAAATTGATAGCCAAGATACTACACTCTAAAAAATAAATGTGTAATTTGGCCAATTTTACCCATGGATATGTGTAAATTTGTAAATTTACACACCTATCGTAAAATTTACACATTTTTTCTCGGAAATTTACCTATTTTTATGTGTATTTACCTTATGAAAGTAAGTGTGTAATTTATTATCACTTGAAAAACTCAGACAAGTGTGTAAATGTTGAAAAATGCCATTATTTACACGAATTTGTGATTTATTCTAATTTAAACATAATTATATGTACACAGATAAGTGTGTAATTTTTTTTAAATGCATACTTGACTTAAAATTTACACATTTTGAGGAAAAAAATTACCTGTTTTTATGTGCACCTAACTTGAGAAATCAAATGTGCAATATGTTATCACTTTATAAACTCAAACAAATTTGTAAATGTTGAAAAATGCCTGAAATTACACAAATGGCGTGTTAGACATAATTACAAGCAGAGAATATTCGAAAAATCCGTTTTGTTTTCGTTTTCGGCCCAAAATCTGAGTTCTGCCGAAAATTCGGTTTCGTTTTCGTTTTCGGTGCAATATTCGTATTTTGCCGAAAATTCGATTTCGTTTTCGGCCCAAAATCTGAATTTCATCGAAAATTCGGTTTCGGTTTCGTTTTTGGCCCAAAATTTGAGTTTCTCCGAAAACTCGTTATCGGCGGAAATGCTGTTAGAAATTCGGCTGGACCGAAACTCGGCCGAAACTATCTGAATTCTAGAAATCTTCTTTCTTCCGTTGGAAATTTTTGACATGACTTGTTGATTGAGCTGTTTCCGTTCAGACGAGAAACTCTTTATTTAATGTTATGAATAAAGTTTATTGTTTATAATTAATCGACCACAGCTGATTCATGATGTGAAATCAAATTAAACATCCTCCTACATACGGCGCTCTACACCTGCTCCTTAAAAGCTGCACGCTTAATAGTAACAGAAAATTTTTAGTTTAAAACCGCAGATGTTTCGATTGCTATTTCTAAAAGTTCTAACATTCTATGTTGTTGATGAATTAATTACATTTTATTTTACATGCAAATAAAAAGTTTTGTTCAAAGTAGAGATGTGCACGCATCCGAGCTTGGCTGACGATATGAATCAGAATTTTCAAATGGGCCGGTAAACAAAATAAACGGGTTTGGGCCGATAAAATAAAATATTTAGCGGTCCTACCGGCCGACATAAAAATTTAAACCAAGCCGATAAAATATTAGCTACTTTCAAAGAATTTGTTTTTCAGCAGAATAAATATAAACCTGCGTCACGAGCTGATGCTTGATAAATAACATTAATGAAGAAATGTAACATGTCCACCGAAGAGACTGGCATCGGACATGGTGTCTGTTTAGATTTTTTCAGCACACTTGTCCGGTATTAAGATTGCATTTTTTCAGGGTTGTTTGGTTTAAACCACGCTGGTTTAAACCGTGGTTTAAACCATGGTTTAAACCAAGTGGTTTTTTTAAAAAAACCATGCTGGTTTTTTTAAACTTGGTTTTTTCCCTTTTTCCTAATGTTTTCATTTATTTTACACATTATTAAAATGTGCAAAATCAAAGTTATGGTGTAGCTACAAACAAAGCTTAAGACAAATTAAATTTTTAAAGTGACAAACATCTTTAATCAATCTCATTTTTCTTACTAGCTATAAATTGACATGGCAAAATATTTTTCTACAGTGAGCTGTGGAGGATAAAAAAAGATAGTTTTAATTATTTTTTAAACCTTTTATTTTTTTAAAAATGTAAAAATGGCATATGCCAGCCAAAAATGCAATTTTACTGCTTAGATAGCTTGATTATGATTTACTAAGGATTGTATCATGTATCAAAGCATCAATAATGACATAATCATAAGTCATTCTTTCCATTGGTTACTCTTGTTCTGTATGCTAATGAATGATTGGCTATGAATTTTCTCTATTCCATAGCTATTGGTTTTAGTAAGCTTTGGTTTTTCTTAGATTGGATTTGCAGTTTTTACATTATTTTTTTCTGTTTCTAGTTACTTTGTATTGTATTTTATTTTAAGAAAGCTACTTATATATATTGAAATAAAAGAATGTCTAAAACTAGAAGAAAGGAAAATATAATCTGGTTTTCATTTGAGGGAATAAGAAATACATCAAAAACATGTTTAAGAGCCAAATGTAAAAATTGCATGCAATGTAAATGCTGTCAAATTAGCTCTTCCTTATAATACTAGGTGTGATTCATTTTCAGATGCTTTAGATGTTTACCTTAAAAATTGCCCCACTTTACTTAAAATTTGTGTAGAAAATAGGAATGTATTGATAAAAATATTCAAAAGCTTGTATCTGTCTAATTTTTACTTTAAAAGAAATGTTGAAGATATGTTTAAACTGTTAAATTCTATTGCAGTTGCCCTGGATAATATCTAAAGTAATAAGTTCCATTACTAATGCAGTTTATAATTGGACAGGTCTTCAAAGAAAAAAAATGTAAAAAGAAAAATGTAAAGAGAAAAAAAAATGTAAATAAAGAAGTCTCATAGTTTTTTAGTCCAGGTATAAAATAGCCCTAACACCCATGCCCTTTTAGGTATACATGCTTGAACCACAATACAGTCAAAGTGAACTATGTGAACAAGAAAAAAAGGATACATTAAATTTTACAAAACAAAAATATCCATGTAACTCGATGCTTGCAGAGATAATAAAATTAAAAAAAAAAAAAAAAAGTAATTTTTCTAAGCCTATGTCTCAATTTGTGTAAGCATTACATTCGTTGATGTATCAAGTAAGTCAATACACATGTATTTTTTAGCATTAATAAAATGCATATTGATATTTTTTAAGTAAATATATGTTGTAAGAGATTAATAATCATTTGTTGATGTTAATACTGTAAATAATTTCTAAATTATGCACAAGAAAATGGTTTCTATTTCAGCTTATTTCTGTTAATTTAATAAAATATGTTCGTTTGCCCTTTACTATGTTCTTTATTATCAACCTGCATATAATTATTTCTTAAATTATTATCTAAAAGGTTTATATAAGTATACTAATAAATTAATAGTTTATTTTTTTTTTCACACAATGAATATTTCCCTATAGAAACCTAAACTTATAAGATAATTTAATTATAAATTTTTATGCTTTAGTTATTTAATTATCAAAAAAATAAATACTAATGTGAATGTTTAACATTAACTATTAATTACAAAAAACCCTCATGACTTTCTAAAACTCGCATTATTTTTCTTGCAAATGCTATTTAAACAATGATTTGAAAAAAACCCGGTTTAAACCAAAAAAACCTGGTTTAAACCAAAAAAACCCGGTTTTTTGGTTTTTTTCAAAAAAACCGGTTTTTATACCAACCCTGCATTTTTTTATTACATAGTGGAGCTGGGCCGGAACTGAACGTAGCTGTTCCCAGGATGTGTGGGGCAAGCAATATGTTTTGTAAAAATATTAGTAGTGGTAATGAACTTCTGCTTACGGAATCTTTGGAAATGTACCTTAAAATGTTTTTTAGCTCATAACTATCATAGCCTATCATAGCCTGAGAGCTTATGTGCCCGTCCGTTCTGTATGTATGTGCGTTCGTGCGTAACGCGATAACTCATGATAAAAATATCCGATCCACTTGAAATTTTGTATATAGGTATATCCTGACAGGGCGCTTCCCTGATTAGTTTTTGGAGTTCATTCGATATGTATAAGAGGGGGAACGGGGGGCTCATGCCCCCCGTTAGTTGATATAAATGGGATTTTCATGCAGAATTAAGTTTTCGTTCAAAATTTAGATTAGGATCATTCTGATGAGGCGATTCCGTGACTGTTATTAGGTGTTCATTGAATAAGTATAAATAGGGGGAACAGGGGTTCTAATGCCCCCCCCCCCCCCGTTAGTTGATATAAATGGGATTTTCATGCAGAATTAATTTTTCGTTCAAAATTTAGATTAGGATCATTCTGATGAGGCGATTCCGTGACTGTTATTAGGTGTTCATTGAATAAGTATAAATAGGGGGAACAGGGGCTCTAATCCCCCCCCCCCCCCCGTTAGTTGATATAAATGGGATTTTCATGCAGAATTAAGTTTTCGTTCAAAATTTAGATTAGGATCATTCTGATGAGGCGATTCCGTGACTGTTATTAGGTGTTCATTGAATAAGTATAAATAGGGGGAACAGGGGTTCTAATGCCCCCCCCCCCCGTTAGTTGATATAAATGGGATTTTCATGCAGAATTAAGTTTTCGTTCAAAATTTAGATTAGGATCATTCTGATGAGGCGATTCCGTGACTGTTATTAGGTGTTCATTGAATAAGTATAAATAGAAGGAACAGGGGTTCTAATGCCCCCCCCCCCCCCGTTAGTTGATATAAATGGGATTTTCATGCAGAATTAATTTTTCGTTCAAAATTTAGATTAGGATCATTCTGATGAGGCGATTCCGTGACTGTTATTAGGTGTTCATTGAATAAGTATAAATCGGGGGAACAAGGGTTCTAATCCCCCCCCCCCCCGTTAGTTGATATAAATGGGATTTTCATGCAGAATTAAGTTTTCGTTCAAAATTTAGATTAGGATCATTCTGATGAGGCGATTCCGTGACTGTTATTAGGTGTTCATTGAATAAGTATAAATAGGGGGAACAGGGGCTCTAATCCCCCCCCCCCCCCGTTAGTTGATATAAATGGGATTTTCATGCAGAATTAAGTTTTCGTTCAAAATTTAGATTAGGATCATTCTGATGAGGCGATTCCGTGACTGTTATTAGGTGTTCATTGAATAAGTATAAATAGGGGGAACAGGGGTTCTAATGCCCCCCCCCTTAATTTATATAAATGGGTTCTTCAAGCAGAATTTTCAGATTTCGTTCAAATCTCTGAATAGTTTTGGAAGTTTAATGGTTAAGTATAAAAGAGGGGGATAACTCCTTTTAAATTATATAAATGCTAAATTGGTTTTTATTAAGAATTATCTAATTTGCTCTGAATTTTGGATATAGATTTTTTATATGATAAAGCATGTCTTTGATAGTATAGGAGGTTCAATGATTAAGTATAAAAAAAAGAGGAAAGGGGAGAGCTGTTTCCCCTTCTTAATTTTTTTTTTCGAACGGAATTAACCCTTGAAAATATAAGGCTTTAATGTACAATTAGTATTTGTAGCCTGTGAGCTCAATGCCATCAGTTTAGCTGGGCAGTATTCTTTATTAATTCCCTGCTCAACCTGAAACTTTGACACATATTCTGACTAATATTATTTAACTGTAAAGACTTAAAATTGACAAGCTTGGCTATTAAAGGAATTTGGAATCGATAGCGTTTTCTATTTTTGATAGATAAATTATTTTTCGACAAATAAGAGTTTCTTATCGTGGCTTCAGGTTTTTCTCCTTTTCGTGATGTTGCTTTCGGAAATTCAATTCAAACGTTATCTTTTGCACGATTTTTTCAAAGCTACATTGCCTTTATCAAAAAATGGATAACGCCATTCGATTACATTATTTATTTATGAAAACACCTGTCTTAAGGGTTCCAAAAAAAATAATAGTTCATAAATGTGTCAGAAAGTAGCTCTTTGGGGTTTAAAAATAGTCTTAGTAAAATAAAGATAAATATTTTCACATTCTTCACAAATCTTCTTTTTATAAAAGAGTTTTAAAAATTATGTTTTTAGCATTCATTTTTTTCTTTTATTCAAAGCAATATTAATTTTTTTATGAATTTTTATTTGAATGTTGAAACGTCCAAGAAATCTAAGTAATCGTTACTGTTGTATTGTGTATTTTCCATCGTAATTTTAAAATATACGTTAAATTTATCCCATAGATATGTATGCAGTATTCTTTAAAAGAATCTTAATTGTATGTTAAGAAAAATCTGAATTTTTTGTAGAAATTGAGTTGGGCCATTAACTGTGAAAATCTGAATGGGCCGGGCCGGGTTCGAGTCGAACTTATATCATTTTTACACCGTACTGAGCTGGATCCAGGGCCTGAAAATTCCGACCCTTGCAGACTTTTAGGTTAAAGACACAGAGATTCCGCCAACTTGGGCACAAAAGATTGATTTTTCAAACAAGGACGCTATTTCAAAGCATTCGTAAAGAGACGAGGGAGTGGCAAAGTTTTTTCGGGAGGAATTAGCACTTATTTATTTAAGCATACGGCTTATCTATATTTAAATCTCCATTAAACTAATAATAAATTATCAAATGGTTATTTTTTTTTTAAATAACAACTTACTTATAGTTAGTTTTCTAAAAAAACTTTTAAGCAATTTATTTTAACTACTTTTAATGAGAAATATTAAATAACTGAAAAAATGTGTATATTCAAAAATTAAATATTCACTATTGATTTGTTCTTGATTATTAATTGCATTATTAATTAATTATTAATAAATATATATGAGTATTGATTGTCAATAGCAAAAGCAAATATAAAAGTTATATTATTATTTATATTTTGCTTTTGCTTGAACTTGTGCACATTTATACATGTTTATGTATGTTTGTTAAAAATGTGCGTCTAATACACACATAATTAATTAATAATTATGTGTATTTATGTATGTATTAATAACTTAAAAAATGAACATTTTCGTTTTCGGCCGAAAATTGAAAGATTACCGAAATTCGATTTCGGTTTCATTTTCGGTCTTACAGACCTGTTTCGGTCGATCCTTTTTATAAGTATATAAATCTGAAAAAAAAAACTGAAACGAAATAAACCGAACACGAAACGAAACATTTTTTTTTCACTTCAAGCAATAAACATAATTTAGTGTTTGTTGGCTAATATTCCACAATGAAGTAATAAAAAAAAAACTTCAGTAAAAACACGTACCTATATAAAACAAAAATTTAATAGACATGTAATTGAACTAAGCGCATAAATTACTAAAATATTAGAATTAAAAAAATTTGCAGCCAGCAAAATATATGATTTCTCAACTATTGCCTCTTGGTATGATTCCTAGCTTATTTTTAGGAACAAATTTTGCATTTGGGATGGAAGATACAAAGCGTACTTTTCTAATTTAGAAATATTTTGCATTATTGTCTATTAAAATCATTTTTAACTATTCTAAATTTGAACATTGTTTAATTTGGTATGCGATCTATATCAGTATAGTTATCGTTACAATTGACAAAAAGCTTAAACTTTTTTGAAATAAATCGAAAAAAGGCATAAAAAAATGTCTTAATATAAGAAATTTTAAATTAAAAAGTCTTCACCACATAAAGAAACAAAAATAATTCACCACATAAAGAACAGAAGAAAACATCTGCCATGTGCCTAGATAAAGAACTCGAAAACTGCAGACGATTATCAAATGTAAATAAATGAATAAAAAAAACACCAATTATTTAGTCTTTGGAATACGCGGAGAACATTTGCAGAGAACAAAAATAGCCATTTTATGCGCGTATAGCCTCAGTCTGGATTTAAAAATCTTACCAAAAAATTCGTTGGAGTCATTCCATGCGCACTTTTGATGAAATATGTATCCGAGAAATGTACAATTGCTCTGGGCATGGTTAAAAATATTTATGCCAGTGTTATTGTACTTATTATCGGAACATTTATTAGATCTACAAACATCAAGGATTACATCAGAAAAGGGAAAACGAAGTCATTGAAAAATAGGTATGATGAAATATTTTCCTTGTTTCTTTTCTTTGAATTATAACTATTTTATTAAAATAAATAACTGTCTTTCGACAACTAAAATCAGATGATAAAAATCAATTATTTAAATTACTTCTTTTAAAAATAAGATTTGTTTACCTGTAGAATATCAATCGTTAAAATCGCATATTTTCTGAAATTTTAAAATTATGTAGAAAAATATTGTAACCACAGTTTATCATAATTAGCAAATATTTAAAGGTATTTAAATTACTGAATAAAAAACTTTCTTTTAAAATAAAATTGTTTGCAAATTTAATTTTTAAATTTTGCATTAAGTAATGACATGAAAATACTTTTATAAGGGAAAGTTGGTATTCTTTCCAGTTTTAAATTTGTAAATTTATAATATTGATGTGAAGCATATACTTTTTTGCTTATTTTAAATATGAAAAATTATTACTATTTGCTATTTATTCTTTTATTTATTTATTTTTGTATATATTCTTAAAATGATGCCTTTCTAGCATCCGAATAAATATTTGAAATTTAAACATCTAATAGCAATTGAAATAATTCTTTGATTTAAAAATTGTCTGTTTCAGCATGCTTATCATAATGTTTGCTATAAAGTTAACCAGTTTTCATAGTTTTACATGCTATAGATTTCTCAATTCTATTTCTACTGATGTCAAATGAAAATTAACGGATTTTGATTCATGGTTTTTCATTTACGATTTTTAGATTGAAGCAATTAAAAATTGTTTTTAATTCATTGAAAACATTCATAAACTACAAACAAAATAAACAAAAATAAAAATTTTAATTAAATTAATTTCATTACCCTGTTTATAGTTTAAAGAATACAAAAAATACTGTATAATACAAGAGATTAGATTTTTATGTAAAATTAATTTTGATAATGCCTTGAACATTTAAGCAGCAATGTTTCTTATATAATTTTAAACCTTAAAAAAATCTATTACAAATATTGCACCTAATTTTCACGTAGATTGATAAAAAATAATTCTTTATCAAATTTAACACAATTATTATAATTGGTAAATAAATCACACAAATTGCCATTTTTCAACATAGTCCAAAAGCGTATAGGCCTGAATTTGAATCGGAGAGCTTTGTGAGAGCTTGCAATGTTCTGCCAATTGAGCTATCCAGGATAAATCTGGAAGACACAATTCATCCAAAGAACTACAGATATATAATAAATAATACTAGACTGGCAGCTTACTCCAAAGGTCCCTAGTTCCTGTCCTGCCCTAGATGCTTTTTCACCTATTTGGTAAAATTACATTATAATTCTTTTTGAACGTTATTATTTAGAACTAGTAGTTATCTGTAGAGCTTCTTAGAGCTCCTGGTGATAAATTTGGATGCCAAATTGAACAAAAGCTTGGGTATGTAATATGTGACTATAACATTGCTAACAAAGCGTAGAACCAACATAGTGAAAATTAACCAAGTCGGGGATCGAACACGTATTCCTTGAAATAGCTCTCCAAGTGCTCTACCATTTAAGCTACGAGGAAGATGGCCAGCTTGTCAATTCTCACTCACATTTTGTTGGTAAGGCTGCAACTGCAGCACAAAATAATAACGTCTACATGAGCACACAAACTTGTGGCATAACATGAGACACAGATAACCCCAGCATCAGTGAATACATATTTAATTATAATAATTTTTTAATTATTTATCAGCAGTGAAATTACGCTTGAAATAATTGAATATTTAATATGGGATTTCCACATTACTAATAAAGAGTAGAACCAAAATAATGAAAAATGTCAAACCTGGGATCAAACCCGGAACCTCTGGAATAGCGCTCCAAGTGCTCTCAGCTCCAAGAGCACTTGAAGCCTTAATCGGAGCTTTCTCCCTTTTAATATTTATGATATTATCAGAGTTATAATGGACCTGGCAATACACGTCTAACCAGCCACATACATCCTTGATACAAGAAAGCAAAAAATCATGCGTCAAACATAGATTATAAAGCACTTTCCAATACATTCAGAATAATGCAACAAAACTGCACTTAAGAAAAATAAATATAATATTATATCTAGGTCCACCATATGGAAATGTATAACGCATTTTAAAATAGAATTTCAGCTGTTCTTATTCACAATGGAAAAAATATCCGAATTTTTTAGCAGCCCTCTATATGATATAGAGATTTATAT
The DNA here is from genome assembly GCA_964019185.1 of Maratus speculifer. Lineage (NCBI taxonomy): Eukaryota > Metazoa > Arthropoda > Arachnida > Araneae > Salticidae > Maratus > Maratus speculifer. The sequence continues at coordinate 114,262,400 of OZ025301.1, forward strand.
CTAATAATAGCATGCATTTCAAAATTTAGTTCATTAAAGAGATACATATATTTGGGTGATTCTCAAAATAGGAGACTTTTTCAAAATTTAAATCTTTAAAAAATTACTGTTAGCAAAATTTCTGAAAAAAATAGGTGTTGTTAATATAGTATTAGGTATACTTTACATGTAGTCAGCAGAGCTAAATATTTAAAAATTAACTTTAAAAAAAATAATTAGTATTTTTTGAGCCATGTTAATGACAAAAAAAATGCATGGAATAAATATATTAAGAAATTTATTTTCTTCCTGTTTAAATATTTTTTTCTATATTTATTAGCCTTCCTTTTCAGCAAATGGTTTCCATTTTTACATATATACATACAAGGAGAATAAAAACATTACCAAAGAGCAAACTTTGTTTACATGAGCAACATTCTGACACTAACAGCGTAAGAAGCTGTCTTATTGATTTTCTGACAGATTTAATGCATATTTTAGGGATAATAAATGTAATACGTAAATTTATATGTAAAATTAAACTTTATAAAGGATACAATATAAGCACTGGTTACATTTATGCACATAGAAGTCTTTAGCATGGACAGAAAAACCATGCTAATGAAACTGATATTTGTCCATGCTAATGACAAATTTTAATTTAAGTAAGATTATGAGCCATAATATAATCACAATGCAGTAGTCCTTTCTGGGGCTTTTTAAAACACAAAAGTTCTATTCAAATAAGTAAAATAAAAATTTTAACTATAAAATAAACATGAAAATTATTATCCATTCTAATGACATGCAATTGATGTACGCCCCTAATATTCAACTTCTATTCTTAAAATACAATACATGCTTCTATTTTCAGGCTGGGATAAAATGGATATTTGTTGCCATGGGGAAACTATATTTTCAAACTATTGTCATATGTGAAAATGAAATTTTGATTAATAACTAGCTGTTATAGTATGACCTTGTTTTGAAAATAGAATATGGAGGACAAACTTTAATTCTTTTTTATATACTATAATTTTATTTTTAAAAATAAATTTATTGGATAAATCCTCTCCTTGATTAATTTAAAGAAAGAATAACATTTGTTTTATTTTATAAACATGATATTAACTCTTGAAAAATGCTAGTATACACTAAGCACAGCTGCTGTGGACATCCATGCTAATGACATTTTGAACCTTTATTCTGTTATTTTAAGGTGTTTTTAACTAAAAAGTGAGTAATTCTTGAGTGCAAATTATGAATAATATTAAGACAAACATTTCTAAATATAAAAACATGACAGAAAACCTCTCAATTTTTTTTTGTATGCCGAAAGACATAAATTGTCCCCTATTTTGAGAATCACCCATTTCAGAAAATTCTCCTTCAGCAATTTTTTAATAAGGAGAATGGTAGGCGAATACTTTTTGTGCAGCCCTTATTATGAAGTATAATATATATATATATATATATATATATATATATATATATATATATATACAGAGTAATATGCAAAAAACTAATTAAATTTAAAAGTGCATACTGAATTTTAAAACGGACTCTCTAGCATTTATTAAGCAAAGATAACTGTAATCTATACAATAATGCAAAATACTGTAATTAATTCCTTTTGTTTGTCCCTGTAAATTAGTGAAAAATGCTATGAATACTCTGTTTTAACGTGATCTGAGTTATATCAGCTTCAATATATTTGAAATAGCAAAATGTCATTAAAATACTCTCAAAATGATTTTCCACATGTACTATAATGTAATCGTATTCTTTTGAGTGTCCCTGTAAATGAAATATTAATCATACATACTTAATATGCAATACGAAACATGCTTTGGTGATCTTAAATAAGCTTTATCAATTGCGTGAAAATTATAGGAGTTAGAGCATCGACAGACGGACTGGCAAATCGAAGCACTTTTCAACATTTTTGGAGAGTGCTAAAAAAGAACATAAAAATATCACCTTATAGGGAAACTAGAGTAGATGCGGTGCTGTGTAATATATACAATTAATGATAATTTTTTTTCTTTTAAATTGTATATTAAGATATATTATTAGTTTAAATGTATAATGTTCAAATTTATTGTTTTAAATGTGTAATTTCATAAATATTTATGTAATTTTTGCAACCTGTTATTAAACTTATTTTTTAATAATAATAAAAAGTTTTTAAGTATTATTTTACTGCTTGTAAATTCTGACGTAAAATGAATTAATCCAAATGACACCTTTTAAAAGTTTTTATTCGTGTTTGTTTGTTTGTTTTTTTTTTTTTTTTCTTTTTTTTTGTGATTTTTATTAGGGAGATAATTAAAAATTATTTTTTAATACATTGAAGACTTTTTTTTATGCGTATTACATTCAAAAACTATTGATAGCAAAAACAAAAACAAAAACAAAAAAAAATAAATAAATAAATAAAAAAAAAAAATAAATAAATAAAAAAAATTTTAAATGTGTAATTTGATATCCGTAGAAATAGTACAATACACGAGTAGACAGAAAAAGTCAAAAGTTTCAAAATATCAAATTACAGAAACAGAAAGATTTGCTAGTTTCCATTTTTTATTTTAATAGTATGAAAAATTATTGTACATTTTAGAATCGAAATAGTTTGAATTTTTTTAGATGCATTGCATTATAATCGTATATTTCATTCATAGTAATTAGTATCATACAATTAATGTAGATAAAATATAATTACTTAATATCGGTTTTACTTTTTATCTTTTAATATTTTTTATAGCTGTTGTGTAATAAAGGATAACTAGTGACTTAAGGTTCAAAATGCACATTAAATTGCTAAATTAATTTCATTTTTGTCAATAGTAAATTAATAATCTTTAAATTCAGGCAATCAATAATCTTTATTATTTAAATAATACAAAAAGTATTATGTATAATTCAGTGGATTATATTTTTATATAAATTTTACTCTGATAATACTTTGCACATTTAAGCAGAAATATTTCTTTAGTAATTTTAACTCTTAAAAAATACTGTTACAAATATTGCTCTTAAAATTTACGTAGTTTGATTTAAAAAATATATATATCTATACATTTATTACTTTTAACACAGTTATTATAATTGATAAATAAATCAAATGCCTTGTGAATTTTTCCAGCAGAATTAAAAAGTGTATAGGTGTGGGTTTGAACCGGGTACTTTTGTGAGAGTTGCCGATGCTCTACCAGATGAGCTACTATCCTGGATAAATCTGGCCGACACAAATCAGTCAAAGAACTAGAGTTACATACTAAGTATAGTTAACCAATGCCAGACTGACAACTTAAATTAAAGATCCGTGATTCGAATCCTGCCCTGGACGCTTTTTCACTCATTTGGTAAAATTACATTAAAGAAAAAAATTTTCTTGAACGTTATCGGTTAGAAATAGTAACTATCTATAGTACTTTACATGTGTGATGATAACTTTGGAAGTTAAAGTGAGCAAAAGTTTTTAAAGAGAGTACAAAAATACATTTAACACATACAAAAAAATTGTAATAATTTATTAAAAAAGAAATAAAATGTATAGTTTTATTTTACATGGCAACAAGTGAAAAGAAGAAAATAGTATTCCGTCCGTTATAAATACAATTAAAGTTATACCATTTTCAGAATATGGAGAAAAAAATGTACATGTATTTCTAAACGAGAATATTATGAATTTATCAAAAACAACACAAGCTGTTACAATTGTAAGATAGAGTGAAAAAAGTTTAATTTTTAACTTAATTTAGAAGACAGTCTCCACGCTGTCTGTATTCAAATTATACATCCCTGTTCATAAATTACAATTCGGATTACAAAACATCTCTAACATAAAGGAAATAGATTATAATTTGAGACGACCCTGTTTCCTGTAAATTAAGCGTATAATGATTTGTGGTCTTGCTTTAAGTCTACAAATCTGGTAGAAAAAAAAGACATGTCAAGCATATGAGTTTGTTCTTAATGCAATTTTATTTCGCGATCATGAAAGCATTTTTTTTTTCAATTTATACGTCAACGCATAACATAAAGCTATGTACACAAAACTGTGCATTTTAAATATTACACAAAAATACGTGTTTTGCATGTTGCGCATACATATGTGTAAAAACAGAATATTACATACAAATCTGTGTATTCTGTATATAACACAAACATATGTGTAATTTGCATATTACACAGCATTAAGTGTATTTTCTTATTACGCAAAAACATATGTAAAAACAGAATATTACACAGATATATGTGTAAAAATAGTACTCAGAAATATGTGTATTTTAGTGCAATTCACACATTAAAGTGTGTATTTTAAGTGTTATCAGATAACTTTTACACATTTCGACTTATCATCAAATTACACATTAAAATGTGTATTCTGAAATTTACACATTTGGCGCAATTTACACACAAATTTACACATATAGACATGTCGTTTTTGTATCATCGATTTACACATTTTTGTGTGTAAATTTACACATTTTTTTTTTAGAGTGTATCTGAGGGAAGAGCCAAGTTAAGTTTATCACCATACCGAAATTTCGCAAAACTAAATGAGTCTCCAATGTCTGTCTTTTGGTGAAAATTTCTTCTTGTTTCCTCATGTCATGCCCCTCTCCCCCTCCCCCCCCCCCCCCCCCAAAAAAAAGGCAGTCTGAGTCATCCAAACTAATTTTTTTTCTCGTTTGGGAATAAGAAAAAATGCCCCTGGCCCTTCCAGGATTTAAGATATTTGGCCTCATCGACTCTGTGTTGCTTGTGGATAGCTTCCAACATGGACATGCTCAGCATGGATAGGTGGAGGGAGGCTTATTAATGATGTTTGAAAGCTTCGACTATGAAGCTAAATTTAACCTGGCTCTTCCCTCATCAGGGGAATATGCGATTCCTGGGAAAATCAGGGGGTGAATTTTAGGCTGTAAAAATCAGGGGGATCTCAGAGGATAATGTAAAAAAATTCCCAAACCTGGGAAAACTTGCCAAAATGAGTCTACTCTGGGAAATCAGGGGCAGTTGTTGCTGTTCGCCATATGTAATATCAAAATGTTGTTAATTGTTGATATGGAAAAATTGTACATCCCAGAAAATATATCGGGGATTTTTTTCTTGGAAAATGAGTATGAATCCTGCTCAGACAGCATCTTGGCTACCAGTTACCAAAAATCTTCAGAAACTTATTTCTTCCCAACTGAAAAGAGAATTAATGGCCAAAATTGTATTTCCCAGCTGGAAAACGATCCCATTACCTTTAAAAAAAATCCTCTTACAAATTTTTTTTGGATAATTAATGGCATGTCATGGAATGGCCTGCCCTGTATCTTCATCTAAATCCCCAAGAAAATGTACGCATTATCCTCAGTAGAGCTAAAGCTCTACTGAGGATACCAATGACTGAGAGTACCAATGGTAGGCAGTTAAAATCTGTGGCAGAACAGAAGGGCGCCATCATTGAGACCTGGAATAATAATGATGCTAATGTCTTCCAGGGATTAGTAAATACAGGCATGAGGTTCTTTCGAAGATCCGCGATTTTCCCCTCTGTCATTTTCCGTCAAAAAATCGCGGAAAAAACGCGTTTTTTGTCAAAACATCGCAAAAAAAACGCGATTTTCGTCGAAACGTCATGAAAAAAATGCTATTTTCGTCAAAAGATCGCGAGAAAAACGCTATTTTCGTCAAAAAGTCATGAGGAAAACTCTCTTCGTCAAAAGATCGCGAAAAAATGAAATTTTCGTAAAAAGATTGCGAAAAAATGCGATTTTCGTCAAAAGATCGCAGAAAAAAAGAGATTCCCGTCAAACGATCGCGGAAAAACGCGATTTTCAACAAAAGTTCGCGGAATAAAAAAGTGATATTCGTCAAAAGCTCGTGAGAAAAACGCGATTTTCATCAAAAGGTTGCAAGAAAAACAGGATTTTCGTCAAAGGATCGCGATAATAATGCTATTTTCGTGAAAAGGTCGCAAAAAATGCTATTTTTGTCAAAATATCGCGAGAAAAACGTAATTTTCGTCAAAAGATCGCAGAAAAACTCGATTTCACTTAAAAGATCGCGAAAAAACTCAATTTTCATTAAAATATCGCAAAAAAAAAAAACTTCATAAAAATGCAAATTTTGTGAAAGAACAGTGGAAAACCCACTAATTCCGTCAAGGAACTGAAAAAAAAAAAAAAAAAAAAAAAAAAAAAAAAAAAAAAATCTTTTCGTCAAAGAATCGTGGAAATTTTGCTGCAATATTAATGTTTGCAACAAATTAAAAATTATCTTGCCATGTTTGCAAACTTATTTTTTAAGTGAAAACGTTTTAAAATTTAAATTCGACAACTTAGCTAAGATTACTGCACAAAACATCGCATCGGAAGTATGAACTTAAAATAGAAATTTTCATTTCATAACTACTTATAATATTTCCATATATAAATTCACTGACCCCCCCCCCCCCCCAAAAAAAAAAAATAATAATAAATAAATAAATAAATAAATAAATAAAATAAAATAAATGAATAAAAAGAAAATAAATAGGATTTAAACAAAAATATTGACAATTTTATTGTTGACAATTTATTACAAGAGCTTCTTAGTTGCCTTATACTTTCTCTATTTAAAATAATTTCTCATTTTCCAGTTCACGCGTTTTCCTCTTTTTGACATTTTGCAATCTCATGTCTGTAAATAGTACGTCACATCGTATACTTCGTCGATGTATCGTCGTCGTATACACTATATTGCCATTGATTATGGGACACTTGCGATTTTAGACATTTTACTAAATATCTAGAAAAATACATGAGGAATTCTTTCGAAACTCTTAGTGTATAAATATAATAGTATACGCCATGCATCTCCGTGAAGATTTTTTCCCGAAACTCCAAAGGGGACCGTCAACAAATTAAAAAAGAATGAATATCTTTTGAATAACCCTGTCAAAACTAATGTAGCAAAAGCGCTCAAACTCTAGATTGTGATTGAATGCCTTATTGTAATAAGCCTTGTTCATTTTTATGCAAATAGCATGCATACTCGCAGAGTAATTAAGGTTTTTAAAAAAATGATCCCAAATTTTTACAAGTTTTTTCCTTATAATTTTCAGAGTTCTTAATATAAAATATTATTTTTTTCAGAAAATATGACAAACAACATTGCACACAGTACCCTGTAATCAGAATTCAAAAATAATGAAAATTGTATAAAAAATGAGTTGGTTTACTAAATAATTTTTTACTGCGCATGCGTCAACGATATCAAAATTTCATTTGCATATTATGTTAGCTAATTGTGTAGAGCAACTTTTGTGAAAGTCATACAATCATAACTTGAAAATTCTGACAATAATCGTCAATTGAATAAGTCGGAAATCCGTTATTCTCAAAATGAAGCAAAAACAAGAGGGGTTGTATCCATATATTCATTGATTAGTGTCAATATAGAATACACAATATGGGATGTACTACTGCATTTGGATAAAATCCCTCATTTTTTTGCTTCATTTTGGAAACAACGGATTTTGACCCTTTTCTATGGACGATTACTTTCAGAATTTTCAAGCTATGATTTTGAGACTTTTACAAAAGTTGCTCTATACATTTAGCTAACATAATATGCAAATGAAATTTTGATATCTTTGACGCATGCGCAGTAAAAAATTACATAGTAAACCTACTCATTTTTCATACAATTTTTATTATTTTTTAATTCTGTGTGCAATGTTGTTTGTCCTATTTTCTGAAAAAAATATTATTTTATATTAAGAACTCTGAAAATTATAATGAAAAAACTTGGAAAAATTTGGGACAATTTTTATAAAAACCTTAATTACTCTGCGAGTGTGCATGCTATTTGCATAAAAATGAACACAGTGTATTATAATAAGGCATTCAATCATAATCTAGAGTTTGAGCGTTTTTGCTACATTAGTTTTGACAGGGTTATTCAAAAGATATTCATTCTTTTTTAATTTGTTGACGGTCCCCTATGGCGTTTCGGTAAAAAATCTTCACGGATATGTATGACGTATACTATTATATTTTTACACTAAGAGTTTCGAGATGATTCCTCATGTATTTTTCTAGATATTTAGTAAAATGTCTAAAATCGCAAGTGTCCCATAATCAATAGCAATATAGTGTATACGTCTAATCATATATAAAATATAAGTATGGCGGAAATTTAGGCTATTAACAGTACTGGCTTTATTTCAGCGGGACACTTTTTTTTTTCTTTTTTATTCATTTATTTTCCTGACCAACTGGAGCAGGGGGTGAGTTACTCCTTGTAAATAGCCATTTTTCTATATAGTCCTTTCTAAATATATTTGTTTGGTGTGCATGGTTTTGTTTCCTGTCAAATTACGGTACAAAATCTAGATGCTTTATTTAGGTGGGACACACTATAGACGGGACCAGTGTTGATATCGGAGGGTGACATTTTCCTCCGGGGCAATGAGGTGTTTCTCCCGGATGATTTGAGATTTCCGCTTTTTTTCGCACCAGTAAAATTTTTGAGAAAATGCTATATTATGTAATCGTAACATTTTTGCGATTTAAGAGAACAACATTTTTTCTAAAATTATACTGGTGGCCAGAAAAGCGGATATCTCATCCCTACAATGTCCAAAAATTGCAATTTTCATCCTCCTAACTCTACAATGCCCCTCCCCTCCCGGAGCCACAGAAATCCCTCTCGGAGAAAAGTGCCTGAATTCAACACTATAGACGGGATGTCTTCGTCCGTAGAATAAATACGCAGCACGTCAAAAGTCCAGATTTCCCTTAAAAAGGCGTGGTCACCCAGTTTTCGAATTTTCTACACTAAGGTAAAGTCTACGGGCGTTTGATATTTACAATATCTCCTCGGGAAATTAATATTTTTAACTTACATATTTTGTATACGCTTCTTAAAAGATGACTCTGTTTTTCTTGGTTTCAAAATTTTTCTAAAATATATGCTTAATATATGAAGTGTTATAGTTTTATCCACACTTCGTCAGCATTTCAAGCATAAAATATTAAGCATAGATTTTAGAAATATCTTGAGAACTAAGAAAAAAAATAAACATTCTTCATCAAGAGTTCACAGAAAAAAGAAGTTAAAAATATTAATTTCTGAAAGAGATATCTTAAATATACGAATGAGATGCATCAAACGTCCATTACGGAGGAAAATCCGGAAGCTGAATGATCAGTACCCTTAACTATTTGAGTCCCAAACATTGCAATCCCGCTGTTCAGTTTTATGTCGAGAAAACCCAGCATATTTCGAGCGTTTGGACTACTCATGCTGCACCGATTGGGACTTATCGACATAAAAATAGAAAAAGCGTTATCGTGCCACTTGAGATTTATCGGCAAAAAAAGAAGGCTATCGCGCTGCTTCGGTCTTTTCGGCATAAAATAAAAGAAGTGCAATCACGCTGCTTGTTTTGTTTATAGACAGTGTTTTTATAAAACCCTCTGGGACTCAAACTGTTAAAAGAAAATCTGGACTTTTGGCGTACCACGCATCGATTTTCGCGGGACGGGTATTGGAACATTTGAACACCTGTGCACTAGAAAGACTAATAATGCCTCTATAATAGAATATTCATCTATCGATTTTCTAGCAGAGTGATTTTTCCTCGCCAATCGTAAAAATTATCCTTATACAGTGAAACCTCCCAATAAGGGACACCTATGGGACCGGAAATTTTGTCCACTAAATAGAGGTGTCCCTTATTCGGAGTGTCCCTTATTCGGAGTGTCCCTTATTTGGAGGTTTCACTGTAGTATTATAAGAACAAATATTTGTTTGAAGGATGAATTGATGTCTTTGTATATGTAGATAGATTATAACGTGGATAAGAACAATTTTTATTTATTTTATTCGAATATTTTTATTAATATTTTAAAATGTCGAAAATGACATCAGGATTAGCGTCAAAACTCAGAACGCAAATTTCTTCTTAACAATTGATTTTCTATTGAAAAAAGGACAAGATGGAAATTGCGCGTCAAATGTAGCAAATAAGATGCGTTCCTACTAAAACGAAGTTTTAAAAATATTCAGATCATTGTGTAATAGAATACTGTACTTCAGATACAGTATAGTAACCAAAATCTTTCGTGTGTCTCTGTAAATAATACCTGCTTTCTCTTATACAGGAAGTAACTTGTAGTAAACCTCAGCAACGTATATCATTTCAAAAAAGGTGAAATAGTATAATTATAATTAATAGTATAAACTTGTCCCGAACGTTTATCCCTATACCACGATGCAGTGAAATATTTTTGTGGCCCTGTAAATTATACTCTTTGCACTATAGATTGTACAAAATGTATATTTTAGTACTTACTTCATAGATGTATATCGATTTTATTATGTTAAAGAGCATTAAAATGAACTTGAAACATTTTTTTTTTTTTTCTATTGGCCGTAATGTAATGGAATATTTTTGATTGTCCTTGTAATTAAACTATACGTATGATTTTTATAGAATTTAAAACGACTCGACAAAATTTTGCAAAAATGTTATATTTTAAATTTTGTTGGGTAGTTTTTATTCTGTTATATGCGGACGGACTAGACGACGACTATAGGAGCTACGTAATTACGAACGCAACTAAAAATGTAATTAAAAGTTAAGAATAAAAAGAAAGAAAGATGAATATATTATCATATTGGAAATAAAACAAATTTTTTCAAGTATTTCTTAAAAATGTAAGTTGCATGAATTTAAGTACGTAAAGAAGGCTAAATATAATGTCATAGGAAATAAAACTGAAGTGTTTTGATGTTAAAAGAAAATGGATCTTGAGTTATAGTGTTAAATTTCATTATTTAAATAACATCTTTAACACTTTCCAACAAAGTTGAAAAGGTTTTGACTTCGTTTTTTCTGACCGTCTGTTCGCGCTTTAACTCTCGTATTCAAACTCGTATTATACTGAAATTTTTGGATGTTATTGTCATTTACTCTAGCAAGAACCCTATTTCAAAAGAGGTTTCTATTTAGTTTATTTACAGGGCCAATCAAAATAATTCCGTTACATTAGTGATGCACAACCTTTTTGCAAGAAAATTGTTTGCCACCAGAATATTTGAAAAGTGACGTTTGTTTTATTTAATAGCAAAGTTTCTGTCATTATTATAAGGAAAATTACTCTGCATTAAAAAAGTGGTAGCATTGTGGCCCGCGGGCCGCAGGTTGTGCATCCCTACGTTACATTATGACCGATGGGAAAAGTTTAAAAAATTTTCTAAAGATGTTACACCCGTACAAACATAATAAAATTGATATAGAGCTGTGCAAGGTGACGTCACGAACAGGTTTGTAGGACAACTATCATTACCTTTATCAATGCTTTTTGTGTTTGTGTGTCCTACAGCTTTCTGCATTGTTCTCCGGTAAAAGTCGCGTGATGTGAACTGCTCTATGCATTTACGATATACACTAAAATATGTATTCTGTAGAATATGCGGTGCAAAGAATAGTCACTATTCTTTTACGGGGCCTCACAAAATATTATATAGTGGTAGAGAGGAATTATTTGCGGCATATTTTAATTATGTTAAACTATTTCATGTATAATGAAATTGATATATGTCGCTGAGGATTACTATGAGTTATTTTATGTATAAAACGAAGTGCGTAGCATTTACAGGGACATAAAAAATTATGATTTTATGACCTGCAAGCACCCCTATAATTTTCTATATGATTTAAACTAATTTAAATTCCATGTCATACAATTTAGATTCTAAGGTTATTGCGATTCGTGATTTCATTTTTTCCGAGAAATATACCTCTTTTATCGATTACTTCTGTTTCTAACATTTTATGTTTTCTTCCAGCTTTAACTTGAGTAAGTAATTTTTCCTTTTCTATACGCAATTTTTTTAATTTTTGCGTTGGAATAATCAAACTGGTTAATTTTATTTATTTATTTTTTGTTGTTTAAAGAACTCGTGACTATTTTCGGATGCGGAAGAATGAAAGTTTAATTTGAAATTTACAGTTAATCCACTAGCATTCATAACATTAACCATTTTTTTTTTTTTTTTTTTTTTTTTTTTTTTTTTGAGTTATTCTGATATTTTATATATTTTAACACCGTTACCATAAATAATTAAAACACTTGATTGTATTTCGTCTGTAATAAATCAATGGAATCATCAATAATACACTGTTGGAAAAAATGCTCAGCAGTGAGCCGATAGTCACCACTAAACTTTAAAAAAATTATTTTTCTTATTAAATAAAAAAAATAATAAAAAGCGAAGAATACTATTGAAATTTAGTCGTGACAATCTGCCCACTGCTGCGCATCTTATCCACCACTATTAATAACACAAACAAAATTTTCGAATTTAGAATGATGCATTTGGATGTCTGCATGAAAATAACCAAATGGCCTTTTTACCTAATCCAGTCAGTTACATATCTATTGCTTCTAATTTTACATATTAATTTTATCAAAAATTCGCTGATTTTCCGTATCAACGAATCAAATGAAAATTAATGAATGTAGTTTTAGTTTAAGAATCAAATTCTGAGAACTGGTTACAATATTTACTTGAGCATGATCATTAGAAATTTTTACATCTTTTGCTTACCTACCCTCAAATGATTTGAGACCATATAAATTACTGAACGAAAAAAAAGGTGACCTTTTTCTCTATTTCTACAAGTAATACTTTTATAATTTATATCGCTACACTTGTAAGAGCGATTTTACAGTCACAGCAAAAAAAGAGCTTGACATTTGCGACTTCAGATGTTTTATTAAATATCTAGAAATATACAAGAGGAATGAAACTGAAACTCCAGATGTATAAACAAAATAGTACAGCTCATATATTTTCGAGAACATTTTTTTTCCAAAATCCAATAGGGGACCGTTGACAAATTGAAAACGAACTAATATCTTTTTAATAACCCTGCCAAAACTAATGTAGTAAAAACGTACAAACTGCAGATTATGATTTAGTGGCTTATGGTAATAAACTGTGTTCATTTTTATGCGGATAGCAATTATACTCGTAGAGAAATTAAGGTTTTTATAAAAACGGTCCCAAATTTTGCCAAGTTTTTTGCTTATAATTTGCAGAGTTCTAAATAAAAAAAACAATGTTCTTTTCAGGAAATGTGAGAAATGACATTGTACATAATACACTGTAATCAAAATTAAAAAATATTAATAATTGTATGAAAAATGAGCAGGTTTACTAAATAAATTTTCACTGTGCATCCGTCAACTCTATAAAAAAATTTCATTTGCATATTGTGTTAGCTAAATTTATAGAGCAACTTTTGTTAAAGTTTTAAAATCATAGCTATAAAATTCTAAAGAATAAGATCAAAATCCGATATTCTCAAAATGAAACAAAAAAAATGAGAGGCTGTATCCATATTCCATTAATTAGTGTCGTCTACACAGTATTGCACGTACGTATAACGTACGTATATTTGGATACAGCTCCTCATCTTTTTGCTTAATTTTATGAATAACGGATTTTGATCTTCTATCGACGATGACTTTCAGACTTTTCAAGCTATGATTTTAAAACTTTACGAAAAGTTGCTCTATATATTTAGCTAAGACAATATGCAAATAAAATTTTAATAGAGTTGACGCATACGCACTGAAAATTTATTTAGTAAATCTGCTCATTTGTCATACAATTATAAATATTTTTCTAATTTTAATTAAAGGGTATTATGTACAATGTCGTTTCTCATATTTTCTGAAAAGAACATTGTTTTTTATTAAGAACTCTACAAATTATAAGCAAAAAACTTGGCAAAATTTGGGACCGTTTTTATAAAACCTCAATTTCTCAACGAGTATACATGCTATCCGCATAAAAATGAACACAGTTTTATGCGGATAGCATGTACACTCGATAATCTGCAGTTATCGATATCTGCAGCGATATATTACTATAAGCCACCTAATCATAATCTGCAGTTTGAACGTTTTTACTACATTAGTTTTTACAGGGTTATTCAAAAGATATTCGTTCTTTTTCAATTTGTTGACGGTCCCCTATTGGATTTTAGAAAAAAAAAATCTTCTCGCAAATATATGGCCTGTACTATTTTGTTTATATATCTGGAGTTTCGGAGTTATTCCTTATTTATATTTTTAGATATTTAACAAATGTCTAAAATCGCAAGTGTCAAGATTTTTTTTTTTTTTTTTTGCTGTGACTGTATGAGTCTAGATACATTTATTCTTGCGTTGTCTTAATCAGATCTTAATTTTTCATAAATTTTAAGATTTTACTGAACTCATAAATATTAAAACAAACCCTACAGGAATTATTTATTTCGTTTATGACATGTGGTATCAATGCTGAGTCATTACTGCTGTATCCAGCAGTATACTACAGTGTGGAAATAACAAGCGAAACCGTATCCAAAAAATTATATTTTCACTAGAGTGCGCTGTGATCGAGTCAATGAATGAATAGAAATTCGGTGTCTTAATACTATCTATCTATATTATAAAAGTCAAACGTATCTGTGCGCAACGCGTACGTCATTTTGCGAATGGCAACACTTTCCCATGCAATTTCGGGTTTGAATTTTTGGTACTGCAAATTTTACACTTCTAACATTGCACTTTTTAATTTTTACACCGCCGTTTAGAGATAAAAAATGTACTTTTTAATGCAATTTGTATGAAAGCTGTATCTCAATTTATTTTTGAGATATTAATTTTTTATTAGTACAAATTTTGTAATTGTGGCAACAGAATCGCTCCATTTTCTCTTAAAATTGGAAAAAAAAAAAAGGAAATGCCCAAAACTTTCACGTGGAATTTCGGTTATGCAATTTTCGGTATTGCAGATTGTACTCTTCTAAACATCATACATTTTAAATTTTTACTCCGTTGTATCGAGAAAAAAAATTTACTTTTAAATGCAATTTGTATGAAAGCTGTATCTCAATTTATTTTTGAGATATTAATTTTTTATTAGTACCAATTTTTTAATTGTGGCAACAGAATCACTCTATTTTTCCTTAAAATTGAAAGGGAAAAAATATTAATTAAAATGCGTATACTCATGGAGGAATGAGATACGTGGAGGTGAAGTAAGCCTCAAAAAAGGTTTGCAATATGCAACTATTTATCGCTCAAATTTTAATGTCCCAAACTAAAGCACGTGGAAGGGATTTTGTATTAATAAGACGAATTGAAAGAAATGAATTAGAGCTGGAGCATATTTTAATAGGTTTAAATTTATATTTGTTATTTTAAGAAATAGCAAATTTTTAAAATGGTCTTTGTTCTATTATTTATTAAAATAAATGTTTGTTTTTAAAATAATTGAAATTGGAAAATTAGCTATAATTAAATATCAAATTCAAATCAAATAAGATAGTGAAATCATTTGATACGAACTAAAAATTGCATTACTAAAAGTTTCCTTCTTTTCAGTAATTTTTAATCTATATATATAAAAGAAAGTCTAGATTTCGTATTAATCCCAGCACAAAAAAAATCTACCGAACCAAAAATCTTGAAAAATGCAGTAAAAATATTTCTTATAACAACGAGTGCCGCTGAGAAAGGACTTTCGAAAATTCCACCCCTATGGGGGTTAAAAAAAAAAAAAAAAAAAAAAAAAAAAAAAAAAAAATGAACTTTTAAGAAATTCATTAAAAATCGGATTTTGTAGTTATTTTTATACTGATAACAAATTTTAGTATATTTTTTCTTGCTGAATCGAATGGTACTAATTTTTTTTTTTTTTTTTTTTTTTTTTGTAATCCAGCGGTTTGTGAGTTACTCTGCCTTTTTCTAATTTCGCGATGTCCTCGGAACAAAACCCTGAAATTATCAATCTATGTATATAAAAGAAAATCTGGATTTCGTATTAATCATCCCGCAAAAAAATGTACCGAACCTAAAATCCTGCAAATTGGGGTAAAAATACTTCTCATTACATCGAGTGCCGCTAAGAAAGGATTTTTGAAAATACTATTTCTAAGTAGGTAAAAAAGATAACGAACTTTTAAGAAATTCATTAAAAATCGGATTTTGTAGTTATTACTAAACTGATAACATTTTGGTGCATTTTTTCTTGCTGAATCGAATGGTGCTAAGCAAATTCTTTTAAATCCAGTAGTTCGTAAGATATTTCACATTTTCTAATTTGGCGATGTCTTCGGGGCAAAAACCTGAAATTATCAATCTATATAAAAGAAAGTCTGGATTTCGTATTAATCATCCCACGAAAAAACCTACCGAACCTAAAATATTGCAAATTGGGATAAAAATATTTCTTATAACATCGAGTGCCGCTAAAAATGGATTTTTGAAAATTCCACCCCTGAGGGGGATAAAAGAGAGAATGAATTAAAAAAAAAAATCTTTAAAAATCAGATTTTGTAGTTATTTTTCAACTGATAACATATTTTAGTGCATTTTTTTAATGCTGAATCGAATGGTACTACGCAAATTCTTTTAAATCCAGTAGTTCGTGAGATATTTCACTTTTTCTAATCTGGCGATGTCTTCGACGCAAAAACCTGAAATTATCAATCTATATACAGTCACCGCCAAAAAAATCTTGACACTTTCGATTTTTGATGTTTTCTTAAATATCTAGAAATATACACAAGGAATTATTCTGAAACTCCTGGTGTGTAAACAAAATAGTACACGTCATATATTTTGACAAAGATTTTTCCCCGAAATCTAACAGGGGACCGTCAATAAATTGAAAAATAACGAAGATCTTTTGGATCACCCTGTCAAAACTAATGAAGCAAAACAGTTTAAACTGCAGATAATGATTAAGTGGCTTATTGTGATAAGTTGTGTCAATTTTTATGAATATAGCTTGAAAACTCGTAGAGAAATTAAAGTTTTTATAAAAACGGTCCAAAATTTTTCCACGTTTTTTGCTTATAATTTTCAGAGCTCTTCTTAAAACACAATAATCTTTTCAGAAAATATGACAAACAACATTGCACATAACACCCTGTAATCAAAATTAAAAAATAATAAAAAATGTATAAAAAATGAACGGGTTTACTAAATAATTTTTTACTGCGCATGCGCCAATGATATTAAAATTTCATTTGCCTATTATGTTAGTTAAATGTATAGAGCAACTTTTGGGAAAGTCTCAAAAACATAGCTTGAAAACTCTGAAAATTATCGTTAATAGAATATTGTCAAAATCCATTATTCCCAGAATGAAGCAAAAAGATGAGGGGCTGTATCCATATTCCATTGATTAGTACCTACACAGTATTGCACGTACTACTATATTTGGATACAACTCCTTATCTTTTTGCTTTATTTTGGAAATAACGGATTTTGACCATATTCTATTGACGATAATTTTTAGAGTTTTTAAGCTATTTTTTTGAGACTATCACAAAAGTTGCTCTATACATTTAACTAACATAATATGCAAATGAAATTTTAATAGCGTTGACGCATGTGCAGTAAAATACTATTTAGTAAACCCGTTCATTTTTCATACATTTTTTATTATTTTTTAATTCTGATTACAGGGTGTTATGTGCAATGTTCTTTGTCATATTTTCTGAAAAGATTATTGTGTTTTATGAAGAGCTCTGAAAATTATAAGCAAAAAACTTGGAAAAATTTTGGACCGTTTTTATAAAAACTTTAATTTCTCTACGAGTTTTCAAGCTATATTCATAAAAATCGACACAACTTATCACAATAAGCCACTTAATCATTATCTGCAATTTAAACTGTTTTGCTTCATTAGTTTTGACAGGGTGATCCAAAAGATTTTCGTTCTTTTTCAATTTATTGACGGTCCCCTGTTATATTTCGGGGAAAAATCTTTGTCAAAATATATGACGTGTACTATTTTGTTTACACACCAGTCGTTTCAGAATGATTCCTTGTGTATATTTCTAGATATTTAACAAAACATCAAAAATCGAAAGTGTCAAGATTTTTTTGGCGGTGACTGTATATATATATATAAAAGAAAGTCTGGATTTCGTAATTATCATCCCACAAAAAAATCTACCGAAACTAAAATCTTGAAAATTGGGATAAAAATACTTCTCATAACATCGAGTGCCGCTAAGAAAGGATTTTTGAAAATTCTATTTCTAAGGGGGGTATAAAAAAAGAGAACGAACTTTTAAGAAATTGTTTAAAAATCGGGTTTTATAGTTATTTTTAAACTGATAACATATTTTAGTGTATTTTTCCATGCTGAATCGAATGGTACTAAGCAACCAGTAGTTCGTGAGATATTTTCTTAGTATCATTCGATACAGCATGAAAAGATACACCAAAATATGTTATCAGTTGAAAAATAACTACAAAATCTGATTTTTTTTTTTTTTTTTTTTTAAAGTTTGTTCGCTTTGTTACAACCCCTAGGGGTGGAATTTCGCAAAATCCTTTATTAGCGGCACTCGATGACATAAGTATTTTTACCCAAGATTTCAGGTTCGGTAGATTTTTTTGTGCGTTGATAAATACGAAATTCAGACTTTTATGTATACAGATTGAAAATTTCAGGTTTTTGTGCCGAAGACATCGCCAAATTAGAAAAATGTGGAGTATCTCACGAACTACTGGAATTAAAAGAATTTACTTAGTACCATTCGATTCAGCATGAAAAAATATACTAAAATATGTTATCAGTTGAAAAATAACTACAAAATCCGATTTTTAAAGAATTTCTTAAAAGTTCGTTCTTTTTTTACCCACCTTAGAAATTGAATTTTCGAAAATCTTTTCTTAGCGGCTCTCGATGTTATAAAAAGTATCTTTACCCAAATTTTCAAGATTTTAGGTTCGGTAGATTTTTTTTGTGCGTTGATCAATACGAAATCCAGGCTTTCTTTTATATGTATAGATAGTCACAATGGACCTTATGCACGTGACGTCACACGCCAGAGCTGGCGGTATGCTAACATGTTATTCTCGTCATTGGTCACTGCACCGCCAGAATGCCGAAATGCGCAGGCGCAAACATTGATAGCAGACGATTTCAGCCTTCTGGATACATTTTAACAGAAAATTTACAAATTTAAAGAGTTTTACAGCAAGCAGAACAACAATTTTGAATTTATATTACAATATATTAAGTATATGCTGCTTCAACAAAGAATTTTTTTCCGGTATTTCTAACAAACAAGCATTAATAATTTGCACGCCATAGACTGCCGTGCTAAACACCGCCAGTAAATACTGCCAGCAGACGAATTTTAGCCTCGAACTCAGCTTGTGTGCATAAGGTCCATTGCGATAAAAATATGTAGTACAAAGACATATCCAGAAAAAACGCATTGTAGTTAAACATGAATGTAAGGCGAAATAGTTCCAGAAAGCTTAGTTCATGCAGCATATCATACTCATTTGCAATGCCTACTAAAACTTTAACTTAAAATATTTAGCCATATCTCTGCAGCTGTTTTAAGTCAGGGCATGAAATTCAAGATAACAAATCTTATTGTATTAGTTAAATACGTATTTCAGTGGTTTTAGAAATTTCCTACTCCTAAAGTGCTTAAAAAGGGAAACCGAAAAAAATGGCCATATCTAAGCAAGTGTTTTAGGTAGAAGCGTGAAATTCAAGATATTTTTAAATAAATAATTAAACATGTATTTCACAGAATTTCAAATTTTCCACCTAAGTGCTTAAAGAGGGTCAAACATTTTGGGATATTTGGCCATATTCCAGAAGCAGTTTTAAACAAATCTATTATAATCAAACATGTATTTCAGCGATTTTAGAAATATTAGCTCTTAGGAACTTACATGGATGGCCGAAAGTTATAGAATATGCCATATTTCAGGCAGAAGCTGGAAATTCAAGATAAAAACCTACTAAAAATTTTGATAAATACTTTAGTAATTTGTCAGTACTTTGGTTATTTTAGTGGTATTTTGTCTATTATGTTGCCAACAGGGATTTTGATCTGAATAATGCAAGAATATACAAAACAGATTATATTATGGGTATTTGATTATATATTAAGAGTTATTATTATTTTTTTAATTTCCTCTTCGTTAGATATACTTTGTTGAATTCAAGATTATTTTAAAGAAACTGACTAGCGTAGCGGGCGAAGGCTGCTAGTATTTTATAACGTAGATAAATACAAGAATTTTGTAAAAATTAAATTTTGTACCGAAAGGTCAAGAGCAATTACTCAAATATGAACCAAGCATTTATTGATTATAATTTCAGTATTGCAGCTAAAGTTTTCCAATCTGATGAACTCATTTTGTTTATAAATAACAATACGCATAAATAATTCTATTTCAAATTATTAAATAAAGATTTTCTTTTATGGAATGAAAATCTTATATTGGTCAGTCTAACTCTCAAAGAAATACTATTTTAAGCTAAACGAAACAAAACAAAACTTTTTATAAAACTCAGTTATCCAAATTATTAAAATTTAATCGCATATTTAATCTGTAGAGTATAACAAAGGTCAGTTATTATGATGAAATTATCAGTTGAGGCTCTAATGTTTGGTATAAAGCGAAAAAAAAAACTCCTAATGGACATGATGATAGAATTTCCTTGTGAAATCTAAACCCGTCATTATTTTCATTGTCTCAAAATTTACATAATACATTACATATACATTATGCACTTCTCATAGTATTTTAATTTTATCATTTTAAAATCACTTGCTTTTTTTAATATAAAAAAAAGGTTATTTGCATCCGCTAAAAGCATTCCATTTGTATGGATCCAGTCTTAGACAACTTTTATAGAAAAGTATGCATATGACGTCATTAGGGCGGAATATTACACAAACAATATTCAAGACAATCGGCAAAATAAATCGGATATCTGATTATTCACAAATCCTCACTTCTTTATTTACAATAGCTCCATGTTTTATCAGAAATCATTCATTTGTAATTTTTTTTTTTTTTTCAAAAATTGGAAAAAGTTATTAGATACACACGGATAAATAAAATTGCTCTCGTTTAGCTTTCCGATACGAACTGGGTAAATGCGGCGAAGTCAACCGATAATATTATTTTAAATACATTTTTGCAAAGAAGATATGTTGTATCCTTTGTAAATTAAGTTTGCAATAAAGTAAAAAAAATATTTAATTGATGAATAAAAAGGCAATAAAACCAAAATTCACCGGATTTTATATCAGACGATTTATTTTGACATGATATTTTTATTTCAGTTTTTATCAATTTTAAGAGAAAAAGGCGTATTTCTGTTGCCACAATTGCAAAATTCGCACTAAAAACTATAAAAAAAAAATCAATCAACTCTTAAATAAATTGAGATGCAGTTTTCAAACAAATTTCATTTAAATGTGCATTTTTTTTCTCAATACGACGATGTAAAAATTGAAAATGTGTGATTTTTAGAAGTATATAAAATTTGTAGTACCGAAAATTGCAAAAACAAATTGCATGCAAATGTGTTGCCATTCACAAAATGACGTATGCGTTACGCACAGATACGTTTGGCCTTTATAATGTTAAAAACATTCTTTTAAAATCATGTATGAAAACTTAAGTAATAAATATTGATCAAAATTTAGATTTCTGACTGCAAACGATTTTAAGATATTAGCAAAAGAATGTTATCTTTTCAAGCAAAATGTTAAAAGAATTTTCTATATTGATATTTAAAACACATATAATTAAATAAACAATTTTTACCTGTGAAATTAGTTCCTGCTGCATTTATTGATCGCGTATTACAGCCAATAATGGAACAATTTGTCATTTTTTACGAAATTTTAATACTCTGTTTAATTACAATTTCGAAGATAAAAAACAAGAGCAATGAAATCAGGGTTTAAACTGGTTTGAATTGATAGGCGTGTCAAAGCACGTGGTTTTGTTGGTACTTAATTGGTCTTAATGTAGGGTTACATTTTTGGCATCACCCCAAGACATTATACTTCCACTCTATTAAATTTTTTTTAGTCTATGGGGATTAACAATTCATTTACAGTTTTCAAACTCTAACTTGCGTTGAAATCAGGCCCTTATTACCGCATGGGCAAATCGGGACATTGCCCATGGGCCCCGGACCTTAAGGGGCCCCCAAATCCATAAATTAAATTATAAAACATTTACTTTCTTTTCCAAATCCAACTCTTCCATATGTTGAAGTTATTTAATTCATCTTAAAGTAATATGACAAATTGCTAAAAATATATAAGACTCTTATATACTCTTTTATAAAGTTATAAAGAATTTTGTTCTGCACAAAGGGTAAAAATGTTCTTTTATTAATTAAGGTATTTAATTTAGAATTGACGGAGCTAAGCCTTCTATTTTTATCTAAGGTATGAAAATATGTTTATGTCTTATACACATACACATATAAGTGACCATCAGTTTTATTTGATAAACGTTGCTATGATTCAAAAGGGGGCCCCCTAATTTAGCTTTGCCCAGGGCCCCAAATAGACATAATCGGGCCCTGGTTGAAATAGTTGAATTGGCCTGTAACTGATATACGTTATTGAGATTTATTATGCTGCGTTCGGTATTGAAAATAAGTATGAAGCGTTCGTGGTTCCTTTACAACTTAAAACTATTCATTACATTATGTCTGTGAGGAAATTTCGTAATCATATAAATGAGGTGGAATCCGTCGAAATTCGACGGAAAAAAATATTTTAAGGAAGAACTGTTTCATTTATTTATAATAAATCTACAAAATTAGTTACACTAAAGGTATATCTTTTATTGGTCAATTTAACTATCAAGTAAATATTGTTTTAAACTAAAATTAACGAAATACTATAAAACTCAATCCAAATTATTAAACGAAATAAAACCGAAATTCACCGGATATGCGTTACGCACAGATACGTTTGGCTTTTATAATATAGATAGATACGTAGCACCTATAGTCGTTAACTGGTATGTTCGTTTATTTGTCCGTATATAATAGCGCAAAAAATATCCAACAGAATGGTTTGGTTTGTAATATAGACAGCTATAACTCGTTTCAAAATTTTTGTTGCACACTTCATATTTTATGAAAAACGATTTAAAGCTTAAAAGGATATTAATAAAAGTTTTCTTCATTCTTTTAACACGTTCGTTGCCGCTTACATGAAGATGTGATGATAGTAAATGCCGCACTCTAGAAGTGGGTTTTTCCCTGAAGCCGATTTACTTTTTATAACAAAGAATCAGTGAAAGATTTTCCCGCGCCAGCGCGTGACTGGCCATTAGACATCACGCGCTGTCGCGTGAGTGGCCCCTTAACGTTGGTGCCATATCACGCGCTTCCGCGTGAGCGGCAGCGAACGTGTTAAAACCTATCATGCGTATTTAATTCAATGATATTGAATGTTAGGTAATGATTCTAGGTTGTCATAGTGATTATGCTTCATTTAAGATGGAAATCGTATTTCCATAATACCATGAATTTAATGTACATAAATATAATAAATTTTATATTCAGGCATTTTTTCAAAAGAGTAAGGGAAGTGGCGCAACAGATATTGCACCAAGCTCTGAATATTTATAAAACCAGTTAAGTACGAAGGCTTTTGTCACGCACTTTTGACTGTCCATGTATATGAGCTAGTATATATCCAATTTTCAAAAAACTTAAAAAGAATAACGAAAATTTTGCAACAACTATACACATTAAAATTCAAACCATTCTGTTGGGTAGTTTTTACGCTATTATGTTCCGATAGATAAATGAACATACCAGACGACGAATATAGGTACTACATATTTCTATAATTACGTAATTTCCTCACAGACCATAATGTAATGAAACAGTTTTGAGTGTCTCAGTAAATGTACGATGAACGCTGCATATTTTGTTTTCAATACCGAACACGGCATAATAAATATCAGTAACATATACCAGTTACAGACCAATTCAATCATTTCAATGCAAGTTAGAGTTTGGAAAGACAGACAGACTGATGGCTAATTAAATAGAAATCATAAACACTTTCAACTATGTTGGAAAGCGTTAAAAACGCATGTTATGTTGAAATTTGACATTCAACAATTTATTGAAATAGACGGAAGCATATTTGAACTCTTTTGTATAGCCCTGTATTATACCTACTATCTTTAAATACACGCCATTATTTAGTTAAAATCCATTTAAAACTGAAACTTGCTTTTAACTAATGAAATCGCACTTCCAGAGATTACCATCTAGAGACGGCTGTGTATCCAATTTTTTGCATGATTCTGTATATCATTTCATTTCTGTACTTTACACATATCGTTATGTTCTTAAAGCTGCTCAGCGTAAAATTGCATAACTCATTTACAAACAACCTTTAAGATCTTTCGCACTCAATAACGAATGCGATTCTTTTATGTAACCTTATAAATGATTTGCACTATTTATTCACGCAACATAATTTTCAAATATTTAGTGAAACTTAAAAAAATAATATCAAAACTAAAAACTTCCATCAATTATCGTTAATGTACAACATTTTTGATGCAGCATAGTATTCGAAATCATTTGTGTGTCTCTGTAAATACACTTCGCATTTTCTATTACACAGGAAGTAGCTTGTAGTAAACTTAAGACATTTATAACAATTTTAATATATGTTTAAAAAAATAAAAATATGCCACTTATATTGTTCCTTGATATAC
Source organism: Maratus speculifer (assembly GCA_964019185.1). NCBI lineage: Eukaryota > Metazoa > Arthropoda > Arachnida > Araneae > Salticidae > Maratus > Maratus speculifer. The sequence continues at coordinate 114,286,978 of OZ025301.1, forward strand.
CTTTATATAACATAATTATTTTGTGTGGCACTGTAAATTAATAATAACTATTCTAGCATTATGCTACATCATTTGTATCTTAATATCCTTCATAAAGGCATATTAATTACATTATGTTCGAACGGCTGTCACGGCTAGAGAGTAATTTTTGCACTGTTATATGCGGACGGCCAGACGATGACTATAGGTGGTACGTATTAATATAATTACGAGCGTACCTAAAAAAACATTCAAATTTAAAAGCGCATGTCGAAATTGAAAATGCATTTCCAGTAATAATTATTTAAAGATAGTACTGTAAACAGCTTATTTTTGTGTGCACCTGTAAATGAACGACAAATGCTATGAACCTTATTCTATCATAATCATCTTGCAATGAAATTAGGTAATTTATATCCGTTTCAATGCATTTGAAACAGTTTAAATCATTTATATACTTTGCAAACGATTTCCCCCCATTGATCATAATGTAATGGAATCTTTTGGGTGCAATTGTAAATGAATTCTTAATCCCACATACTTCATATACAATACCGAGCATGCCCGGGTCACCTAAATAAAGTTAAAAAAATTCCCAAATAAATAAATTAATGAATAAAGTACCCTGTTTTCAAAAATCCTAATGTTTTTGGAATGTAAAGAAAAAAATGACAAATAAATAAAAGGCTATATTTTGAACGTTGTTATTTAACGCATTTCGATTTAAAAGGAGTTGTTCATATGGAAACAATATTTTTCTCTATTATTGCTTTGACGCCTACAAGATCAAATGTATATGGATTGAATTGAAAATCGGGAAATAAAAGCAAAAGTGCATTTTCCAACGAGACCCACTCCATACCCTAAATCTCCTTAATTGGCATCAGTACTAAATGACATCAGTTTCCGCCTCGACAGAGCACTTATAGAGCACCTGGACCTTGTTTGTAAGAGTAGCGTCATGAGATCAAGTACGCATGCTCAGTGGAAGAAAAGTGGAGGATGGAAGAAAACGCGTGCAACCCTGAATTTTATGCTTGACGCTTCCTCGCTCTTTGGTTATTTTTATCATTGCTATTATTATTACAGTAAAACCTCCATAACGGACACCTCTATTTAACGGACAGTTTACCGATCCCCACTCCCAAAATGTAAATTTTTGTATGTTTAACCTCTGAATAACGGACATTCCGAATAGCGGACAGTAATTTTGGCGATAAAGTATGGAAAATTGTTTTTTATCTAAGAAAAAAGTAAAAAGCCTCTAAATTTGTCAGGGCAATGTGTCAAAACTTTGTGATCACAGATAAATGTAGACAGTGGGCCGGAGAAAATCTTCCCTTCCACGTCCAGTATTAAAATCAGGAAATGGTCCGGAGGGACATTACCTCCCGGAGCATCACAATGTCCCCCCCCCCCCCACAATCCCCTTCGTAAGATTTAAGATTTTATACTTTTAAGAAGTGGCAAAATACAGTGAACAGTAACATTTTTTTATTATTTTTTTAATGAATCAGAAAAATCAAAACTATTCACAGGGTTAAAATTTCACATTGAACAAAAAAAAATGACATGGACTCTTTAAATGCAAGAGGAAACTTTTTAAATACATATTTTTCATGGGTCTATGTCATTTAGCCGACAACCAAATCACCGACCAGACAATTAGCATACAGAAAAGAGTCGACAGGACGTTTAGCCGACAAGTACATTTAGCAGACACGTACATTTAGTCGACAGGGCATTTGGCCGAAACGTACATTTAGACGTGAGGACATTTGGCCGAAACGTACATTTAGCCGACAGGACATTTGGCCGAACGTACAATTAGTCGACATGGACACTTAGCCGACAGGTCAATTAGCCGACAAGACAATTAGCCGACAGGTCATTTAACCGACAGGTCAATTAGCCGACAGAACATTTAGCCGACAAGACGATTAGCCGACAGGTCATTTAGCCGACAAGACGATTAGCCGACAGGACATTTAAATGACAGGTCAATTAGCCGACAGGGCATTTAGTCGACAAGACGATTAGCCGACAAGTCATTTAGCCGACAAGACGATTAGCCGACAAGTCAATTTTCCAACAAGCCGATTAGCCGACATGTCAATTAGCCGACAGGCCGATTAGACGATTTGTATTTGCAAAATTTTGTATGTACACAATAAGTAAGGATAGGACGAAACCTATTTAATATCAGTAACCTCGATTATCCGGAACTATTTTTTTCGGACTCTCGAAAAAAAATTTTGATGGATTTACACGTTTCAGATACTGGAGATTCTGAAAAACATATTTCCTTCTATGGTAAAAACTTTTTAAATTTTTATCCACAGCACTCGTGTTGCATATCTTTAGAAAGGTATGAAACTGCCTTTTCCTATTATGGGTGTCTTGTGTGTCCCTCTCCGCTTTGCCACCCTGGGGGAGGCACATTTTAAAGTTCTTTACAACACCAGTCGTGTGACACATCATTTGAAAGGTCTGCAACTACTTATTCATATTATGGATGTCTTGTGTGTCACCCCCTACTCTTCCCCCCCCAGGGAGGGAGCACATTTTTAATTTCTATACAACACCAGTCGTGTGACACATCATTTGAAAGGTCTGCAACTGCTTATTCATATTATGGATGTCTTGTATGTCACCCCCCTCTGTCCCCCAGGGGGGCACATTTTTAATTTCTTTCCAACACCAGTCGTGTGACACATCATTTGAAAAGTATGCAACTGCTAATTCATATTATGGATGTCTTGTGTGTCACCCCCTACTCTGCCCCTCCAGGGGGGCACATTTTTAATTTCTTTCCAAAACCAGTCGTGTGACACATCATTGGAAAGGTCCGCAAATGCTTATTCATATTATGGATGTATTGCGTGTCACCCCCTCCGCTCTGCCCCCCAGGGGGCACATTTTTAATTTCTTTACAGCACTAGTCGTGTGAGACATCATTTGAAATGTCTGCAAGTGCTTATTCATATTATGGATGTCTTGTGTGTCACCCTCCACTCTGCCCCCCCCCCAAGGGCGGTACATTTTTAATTTCTTTCCAACACCAGTCGTGTGACACATCATTTGAAAAGTCTGCAACTGCTAATTCATATTATGGATGTCTTGTGTGTCACCCCCTACTCTGCCCCTCCAGGGGGGGGGCACATTTTTAATTTCTTTACAACACCAGTCTTGTGACACATCATTTGAAAGATCCGCAACTGCTTATTCATATTATGGATGTCTTGTGTGTCACCCCCTCCGCTCTGCCCCCCAGGGGGCACATTTTTAATTTCTTTAGAACACCAGTCGTGTGGCACATCATTTGAAAGGTCTGTAGCTGCCTTTTCATATTATGGATGTCTTGTGTGTCACCCCCCCATTCTGCCCCCCCAAGGGCGGTACATTTTTAATTTCTTTACAACACCAGTCGTGTGACACATCATTTGAAAGGTCTGCAACTGCTTATTGATATGAAAAGAAATCCATTAATGTTGATTTTAGGTTGTCCTCTTTGTGAGATGATAATTTCAGCTGGTTTACCGATAGAAGAATCATTTTCGGAATCATCTAAATTATTGGACATCGTGGAGAAATCCGTTAAATGGTGCGGACTATCAATATGAGTATCATAATACCAAATGAAACCTTCAGTGAATGTTTGCAGGGTGATATAAACAAATAATATGATTGGTTAGTGCATGTAATCTGGTGCCAGTTTATTCCCGTCTTTTGTTACAACCATTAGGAAATAATTATTGAAAAAAAAATCTTGTGTTTAGAAAATTGTAGGAAGTAGCTGAAATTAAAATCTATGTATACTAATAAAATAACAAATCGCTCTGTGTGTGTATTTGTGTGTCTGCGATAGTTAGCGAAAACTACGGCACGTACCAGGTTCAATTTTTTGTGAAGATTGTCCAAGATCTTTCCTAAAATACCTGACCCTCAGATTTTTAAAATTTTAATAATTAGTTGAGAAATTAATTAAAATCATTAAATTAGAAGAAAGGGAAAATGCTCCAAATTCAATAAGAGCATAGGTTTTTTTTAATAAACCACAGAATATTTCTTCGAAAACGCAAAAAGGAAAAGGGTTGATGTAAATACATTGGCTGCCATGGCGATGAATACTAGGCTTTTTAATAAAATACTCTATTTTAAATTCTTCTGGGCCTAAAAACTCAAAAATTAGACAGTTACTTGCAGAAAAAATTCCCCTTTCAGAAATTCTAAAAATTATTTTCATACTCCTGTAAATAGTTGAAAAATCCGTAAAAATCCTTTTATAAAATCCCATTTTATTTCCATTCAAAGAAACAGTATTTCGATAAAACTTTCTGAATGAGAGCAGGTGTTTTAGAATGCAGACAGCTGGGCGTCCGATAGTAGTGGCATTTTTAGACGACCTGTAAATATTTTCGAATGTTAAATTTATGAATGTAATTTTTATCAATTTACATGACAAATTTTTCTCTGATTTCAAATGTGTAAATTTCCTCACATCCGCTTAATTACAGCCTTAGATATTAATTTTTAATTCGTTACTTGGATGACTTGCTTTATTTAAAAGCGAATTTTTTGAAACAATTTCGAAACAAGTAGTTTTTATATCAGATTCTTTGGCACGTTATCATTTTTTTTTAATACACCATTTGGATATTTTAAAGCTATGCATCAGAAAATATCTTTAAACGTTGTTTAATAACATCTAATTTTATAAAAATACCAGTTTTTTTAAATAAAAAAATAGATTTTTAAAAAAGGAAAAAGAATTCTAAAACACAAATTAATTAAAATTCTAAAAAAAAGAAAGAAAAAAAGAAAAAGAAAAAAACTCACAAAACGATAGTTTTCGAGTTTTCAGATAAAATATAACACATAGAACATATTTTAAAGAGTTGTGAGCATCAAATAAGGGGCGGGGGGATTTTTTAGGGGTAGCGGTAAAATACTTAAAATTGTACCGTTTCCTGCCATTTGAAATGCTGACTTTTCACTAAGCTCTGGGATAAATATTACTTATTTAATATAAAACTTTCAGATAGTTTATAACACATAACATAGATTTTAAAGAGTTAGGGACGTCAAATCAATGTTGAATTAAAGGGGGTGTCCCGGGGGGACATTCCCCTCACAGAGTAATAAAATGCCCCCCCCCCCGGAAATTTAGAAATTTTGCGTATTCAATCGTCAAAAAGTACAATTCCCCCGCCGGAATTCTATAATTCCCAACTGGAGCCATTGAAGTCTCTCCCGGAGAAAAATGTCTGAATTCTGCGTCAAATTATGGGTAGGAGGCAGGCAATAATCATTTTAGGGAGGGCGTGATCAAATATTTAAAACCGTACCGTTTTAGATGCGGATTTTTCATAGCCCTGAGATAAACAATACTTATTTAATATGAAATTTAGAAAGTGTATCCCCGTATTTGTTGATGTATATTAATTCATAATTGTTACCGCTATTTTCGAATAATTATTTCATCAAATATCTTTCTTAAGTTTACAAAAAGTTTTTTTTCAAGAAAAGAGTTCGCCCCTTGGTTCTGGAATATAAAACAAAAAGATTCTACATACCCCCCCCCCCCTTTTTTTTTTTTTTTGCCTTGTGTGCGCAGCATTTCAAGGATTAATTTCAAAAAAATTTTTTTTTTTTTTTTTTTTTTTGATTTTGCAGTACAAGTTTTAAGTTTAATGAAGAATATGTTTACGGGCCCGGGGAACGCTAGTATATGATAATATTTTATCTTCACACATTTTGTTAATTTAGTCACATAATAATAATTTTACTCTTTTTTCTTTCATAAATCAAATAAAATAGATATTTTTAAACCTTTAATCTCCCTATCCCTGCTTAGAAATTTGTATAATAAAGTTTAAAAAAAAATTGAAATCCAATGTGGTAAAAGGAAAAAACTGTCTGGGAAAAAAAAAATGACTGAAAAAAAATTGTATAACAAGTAAGAGCGAAAAAAGTGACAAGGAATTGATAAAAATATTGAACTTATCAATAAATACCGTAATTTCGGGTGTATAAGCCGCAGATCAAACAATTCTTTTTGGACCCAGAAATCTTATTTAGTGATATTTACGGCGTTCTAACTAGTTATATCTGTTTCTTAAAAAATTCTGGGTGGAAACAGAATTGTATGGTCTGCGACTTATACACCCGAAATTACGGTAAGTGCTAAAAACTAAAGTGGTAACAAAAAGTGAATTTTTAGCTCACAGACTTTCAAAACCTGAGAGATTGTGTGCCCGCCGTTTCTGTAGTAATGTATATATGTGTGTATGCGTGTAGTGTACAGAACGCGATAACTCATTATAAAAATATCCGATTTTCTTCAAATTTTGGATACAGTTTTATTCTCTTAAGGTGCTTCCCTCATTAGTTTTTGGAATTCACTGGATAAGCATAAAAGGGGATGGGGGATTAATCCCACTTTAATTGAGATAAGTGGGTATTTCATGCATAATTATCAGGTTTCATTCACATTTTAGATACAAGATCATTCTGATGAGGCGCCTCTATGATTTATTATTAATTTTGGGTGTTCATTGATTAAGTATAAAGCGGGGAATGGGGGTATTCCTCCTTCCCAAAACGTACCTAATTATAACCTAACCGAAATTTAACTGTAATCGAAACGTTACCTGTACGTAATCTAACCATAACCTAATAGTAACTTAACTGTGAGTTAACCATAACCCATTTGTTACATAAATGTTATTTAGCAGTGGCGTAACCATAACCTAATTCTAACGTAATTGTGATCTAACTGTAACCTAATTATAACCTAAGCGGAACTTAATCGTAATCGAACCGTTACCTATACATAAACTAACAATAACTTAACAGGTAACGAAGTTGTAAAATCGCTACGCTCGCCAATCCCCTGCGTAATCGCTTTGCGATTCCAAGTTGTAGGCTAACCCTGCTTGCTGCCCTCGCCAATACCCCCTGGTATGAATAAGCAGTTGCAGACCTTTCAAATGATGCGTCACACGACTGGTGTCGTAAAGAAATTAAAAATGCGCCCCCCCTGGGGGCAGAGCGGAGGGGTACACACAAGACATCCATAATATGAATAAGCAGTTACAGATCTTTCAAATGATGTGTCACACGACTAGTGTTGTAAAGAAATGAAATATGTGCCCACCCTGGGGGTCAGAGCGGAGGGAGCCACACAAGACATCCATAATAAGAAAATGCAGTTTCAGACCTTTCCAAAGATATGCAACACGAGTGTTATGGATAAAAATTTATAAGTTCCCCTTTTGGGTGGGGGGGGGTGCGGCGCCCCAAACATGCATAATTGGAATGAGCAGTTACTGTTATTTTAAACTATAGGGGGTCTCCGCCCCCTTGCTCGCTGTGCTCGCTAATCCCCCGCGTAATCGCTTCGCGATTCCATGTTGTAGGCTATCCCTGCTTGCTGCGCTCGCTAATATCCCATGGCATCGCTTCGCGATTCCGTTCGCTATTGCTTTGCAATCCCGGTAAGAATCGCTTGGCGATGCACAGACGAACCCATTTCCTAATTGGTCTATCCGACTCATGAAAGGAGTGGTCCACCCGGACGTGTTATTTCCGGAAACCTTACACATCAGTGTCATTCTCGGAGTCATTCCTTTTAAGGCATTTTTTTTTACTACAGATGGAAACGTAACCTATCTGTGGTGTAACTGTAACCAAATTGTAACCTATTACAACCTACCGGAACTTAACTGTTAACAAGCCGTTACCTATGCATAACCTAACCATAAACTATCAGTAACGTAACTTTAAGCAAACCAAAACCTAATTGTTACCTAAAAATTATTTTACAGTGGCGTAACGATGACTTAAGTGTAACATAACCGTGACTTAACTGTAATCAAATTATAACGTAACCGGAACTTAATTGTTATCAAACTGTTACCTGTACATAACCTAATCATAACCTAATAGTAGCATAACTGTAAGCTAACCGTAAGCTAACCGTAACCTAATTGTTACCTAAGAGTAATATAACAGTGGCGTAACCATATCCTAAATGTAATGTAACCAGGACACAACTATAGCCTAAACATAACCTAATATTGCAGTATAAGAATAATCTAACCATAATCTAGTTTTAACCTAACCGTGACCAAATTTAAAGCTTACTATTAGTACCGTAACTGAATTGTAACCTATCCGTAACTGATCTATAAAATTACTATAATCTTGCCATGACCTAACTCTAAACTAACTATAATTTAATTACTACCTATCGGTAATCTAATAGTAAATCATCCTGTCGATTAAATGCCCTGTCGGCAAATCGTCTTGTCGGTTAAATCGGTGAAATGTCCTGTCGGCAAATTGTCTTGTCGGTTAAATGTCCTGTCGGCTAATCGACCTGTCAGTTAAATGTCCTGTCGGCAAATCGTCTTGTCGGTTAAATGTCCTGTCGGCTAATCGACCTGTCGGTTAAATGTCCTGTAGGCTAATTGACCTGTCGGCTAGTCGTCTTGTCGGCTAATTGTCTTGTCGGTTAATCGACCTGTCGGTTAAATGTCCTGTCGGCTAATCGACCTGTCGGTTAAATGTCCTGTCGGCTAATTGTCTTGTCGGCTAAATGTCCTGTCGGCTAAATGTTACGTTCGGTCAATTGCCTGTCGTCCAATTGTCTGTCTGCTAAATGTCCATTTCGGCCAAATGTCCTGTAGGCTAAATGTACGTTTCGGCCAAATGTCCTGTCGGCTAAATGTACGTTTCGGCTACATGTCCTGTCGGCTAAATGTACATGTCTGCTAAATGTACTTGTCGGTTAAACGTCCTGTCGACTATTTTCTGTATGCTAATTGTCTTGTCGGTGATTTGGTTGTCGGCTAAATGTCTGCGACCGATTTTTCATAAGTATATAATAAACAGTGTACAAAGGTATGTACCGTTTTACTTAAATTGTATTGCTTAAAAAATTATTTTAATTTCTGATTAATCATATAGTAGAATTTTAGGACATATACAAGTCAATTAATGAAATTTTAAGCATTTCTTAGCAATTTTTTAATCTCCAAGGTAATTCCCAATAGCGGACACCTCCGAATAGCGGACAGTTTACGCGCTCCCGAGGTGTCCGTTATTTGGAGGTTTTACTGTATTTTAATGCGCGTTCTTACGAATCGGAAATAGATAAACAAAACAAATTTTCTTCTTTTTTAGAACGAGTCTCGAATATAGTAATTTTTTTTTATTTCCGTTTTTGTTCCTATTATGAAAAAAGTTGCACTGTGAAATTCATAGCTCATTTAATATTTATTTTAAATTTATTACTTAGAATTTAACAATAAATATTTATCTATTAAATTTATATTTTCTAAAAGTATAGTGAATGAATTGAAACCATTTATAACATAAAATAATATTTATATATATTATATTGCATTATTTAAGACAATCGGTTTCACTTTAATCTTAAAAATTAAATTTTTATATATTTTGAAATAGGAAAACATGACTTTATAACTTATTTCTCAAAACATTTTAGTTTGTTACAATTCCACTTTTTTGCCTTTATAATTTTATTAATTAATTATTATTATTTTTATTATTAATATCATTAGAGTTAAAAAAATTCTCAAAAATATTAATGTCTCCAAAACATAAATATTCCATAATGATCAATGAACACTTTCAAAAAAATTATCTGCTAATAATCTCAATGAAAGTTGTAAGAATATACAGGAAATATATTAAGGACAGAAATCAAATGGCAGCTCATTTGACCTTGTCTGTTTATTTTGTTATTATTATTTTGTTTGTTTGTTTGTTATTTGATTTATCCAATCAGGAATAATTTATAATTAATTGTTACAACAGCTTTTAAGAAAACTTTTAATGGATTAAAATATATGTTTATATTATATACATACACTAATTTTTTGAATTAAAGTGCTTCATAGTTTGATATAGTGCAATGTTATTATTGTTATTAAAACATAAAAATAGAAACTATCGTGCAGTAGAGGGTTAATTTTATAAAAATGAACCTGTAGTAAGTTATTTCTGGTAGTTAGATATTTTTATGCTATTAAATTACGACATAAAAATATTTTAAACGTAATTTTATTCGATGTTATTACTAAATTAAAATCTAGGTTTCTTTTTAATTATTAAAATATAGACCTTGAATTATGTTAAATATTCAAAAAAATTGATGTAAAAATACATATTTTATTAACTAATATAATATATTATAAATTAATTAATTAAATATTAAAACGTAGTTATTTGAAAAGAATCGGTAAAAAAAGAATAACTAATTGTAAAAAAAATCTGAAATAAGTTTATTTTGTAGCAAAATATAGTGATCCAATATTTTAAAACCTTAAATGTGCACATATAGGATATAATATATAGGCACCATAAAATCTAAAATTTTTGCTGAAAATTTTGAATTTAATTATTTTTCTCATTTTGAGACCTATATATAGATTTAAAAAAATAATAAAATAAATTTGAAAAAAATCAAAAATAGAAAAATCGTACAGTTAAAGGTTAATTTAATAAAAATGAATACTGTAATAAGCTATCTGTAGTAATTAGATATTTTAAAATTATTAAATTATTTTAAAAAAATTAAAAAAATCATAAAAATAGAAAAAAAATTGTACAGTGAAAGGTTAATTTCATAAAAATGAATGCTGAAATAAGTTATCTCTAGTTATTAGATATTTTTATATTATTAAATTACGATTTAAAAATATTTAAAATGTAATTTTATTCGATGTTATTACATTAAAATTTATGTTTCTTTTTAATTATCAAAATATAGCTCTTGGATGATATTTAATATTAAAACTTAATTTCATTTAAAAAAATCTAAAGAAATACGATATTTTATTAACTGATAATAAATTATTAATAAATAAATTAAATTAAATATTAAAACTTAGTTTTTTTTTAAAGAATTAATTAAAAAATAAAGTAACTTTTAATAAATCAATAAGGGGAAAAAAGTAAAATGTTTCTTTTTAATTATCAAAATATAGCATTTGGATGATATTTAACATTAAAAGTTAGTTTCATTAAAAAAAAAAAATCAATCTAAAAAAATATGTTTGATTAACTGGTAATAAATTATTTAAAAAAATAAGCGTAACTTATAATAAATCAATGAAGAAAGAAAAAAAAAAAAGAGAGAGAAATCCAGATCGGGGATCGAACCCACAACGTTGGGGTTACGAGACCTGTATGCTAACCATTGCACCAAACCATCTAACCATTGCACCAAACGACTTTTTTAACCTCGAAACAAGTTCATAAAAGAATTTGGCATTTGGCGTTCTTGTATTCCTCGCCAAACCTATTTTAATTACTTATGACGGAAAAAAGGAAAAAAAAAATACTTGTGATGCAATTCCACCAAAACAACGCAAGGATATATATACAATTTAGTCATACCAATAAAAATAATTCAAATTATATGTATATACATAAAATATAAAGAGAAAATGGTGGGATATTTGCTCTTGCTGGCAGAATGAAAACGAAACTTACGGAAGAAAAAAAATATTTTTGCATGGAAAATACGAAATTCGTGGGCAAAATTGTATTTATATCCATAATATAAACATTTTTTAACATGAAAATTGATGCTACAAATCGAAAAAAGCATGAAAATATTATGAATGAAGAGGATTTTAAAACCTTCTAGTTTCATCCCATGTAAAGTCTATGGTAGCGCTGCAGTCGATCGCCTGCGGCGGTTGAAAACAGATTTTGTCCAATCAGAATTTATTGCTATCATGTCGCAACTCTTACCGAAGGATGTAGGAACACTAAGCACTTATCGCTCTCAGCGCCATCTATTATTTGTAATACGAACTAAAATACAGAATCGCAGGGAAAAAAATTTTGGCATTATACATCACTCACCTGCAAGATTTTTTCCGCAAAACTTTGCAAATTATTATAATTTAAAATCGGTCAGTCCTTTTCGGGACATCCGGTATATGTACTATATAATGAGTAAATTTTGTCTTGAAAGAAAATGCCTATCTGGTTGGAAGTTTTCTTTCATAAATTTATACAAATAGGCGGAAACATACTTGAATACTTTTGTTGAGCCCTGTAGTTTATCTGGTACCTTTATTACATGAAAGTATTTTGCTAAAATTTAGTTCGTGCAAAAATACTCTTTAAACTATTTAAATCACATTTCCAAAAATTACCATCCATAGGCGACTCTGTATCCAGTTCTTTGCGTAACCCTGTATATTATTTTATCTATATTCTCAAACATTTATTAGTATACTGAATACAATTCAACGTAAAATTGCATCATTTATTTAAAAAACACATTTAAGTAAAATACGCTTATATTCAATAACCTTTCCGAGCTCTTTTGTGTATCCCTGTCTATCTAAATTGTGTAACTATTAGCATTAGTACATAACATATAACGTGCATATACTTAGTGAAACTTAAAAGCGCATACCATAATTGAAAATGCATTTCATCCATCCAACAGTACTTGTTCGTAATATACAGTATTTCTTATAGAATATATTTTGTGTGTCCTGTAAATACTATGCACTTCGTATTATGCGTGAAATAACTCATATTAAGCCTCAGCGACGTATATCAATTTTATTATACATGAAATTGTTTATCATAATTAAAATATGTCGCAAACAATTTCCCCTTTCATTACTATATAATGGAATTCTGTGTGGCCCTGTAAATGAATAATCAGTGTACCTTTCACTGCATACTTTACAGAATATATAGTTTAATGCACTTCGTAGATACATATAAATTTGAATAAGTTTGATCTGGTGTAACATCTTTAAAACTCATTTGAAACGATTTTTCCCCGTAGGCTATAATGTAACGGAAAACTTTTGATTACCCCTGTAAATAAATTAATCATGTTAGAAACTTCATTTTCAATAGGATTCGTGCTATTGCAATAGTCAATAACGTCCAAAAATTTCATAAGAATCCGAGCATATTTACGAGAGTCAGAGCGCAGTCGGCCAGAAAGCCGAAAGCATAAGCACTTTTCAACTTTGTTGGAAAATGCTAATAAGTGCTAAAAAACAACAAACCAAAAAGAGGCTATAAGGGGACAATATAGTGAAAAAGTCATGTGATGGCGTCCCCTGCTTGCAAAAAGCAGATAAGGCGCGAGTAAGTATAAAATAAGGGAATTTAAGTATCACAAATTAGCATTTTTTGGCAATTAACAGCAAAATTGCCAAAAAAAATAAAAATTAAAAGCACCTCTTGTGGCAAAAACAGGAACTAAAAGGATGCTGAATAACATCAATATTTTTATTGATTTTTCTTTTGTCATTTAAGATCATTTCTGTAATTTTCCCATTATTAAAAGGCGTTAAACGTACCCCCAGGAAAAAGGGGCGGAGTGGCTAGGGAAGTGCATTATATGAATAAATGGTCATAAGGCTTACCAACGATATATCACATGAAGGGTGTCGGCTAAATTTAGAAAAAAGCCAACCGCGTGGGGTCAAAGGGGAGAGTTTGACTCGAGAGGTGCATAACATGAAATAGTAATCACAGAGCTTTCCGATGATATGTCACATGAGGAGTGTCGGCAAAAGTTAAATAAGTGCAACCTTTGTTTCAGCTATCGTGCCTCCTCCCAAGGGGGCGAATTGGGGAGGAGGAAAGGAATATCTACAATCTGAAAGAGCGGTCAGAGGACTAGTAAATCTGCAGATCAGGATCCTCAAAATCATCTGTGCAAATCATTGTTATTAAATACACTTTGGATAGTATTCAACTTCTTGCAAACCGCAATTTGAAATTTTCAAATTACTTAATTATTTATACGAATAAAATATTCGAAGTTTTCAGACTTTAGAAGAGTTAAAAACGTTTTTATGTTAGGATATTCTGAAATTTTCATAAAGTACTAATTCTAGATTTTTTTAAAAATTTAGATAATAAAGTAGATTTCTTCGGGGGGGGGGGGGGCGCCGCACCCTGAACCCTCACGTGGGCGCATTTAATTTACATTTGTAACTGTCTGTTGATTGCACTAATAGTTATCATAAATCTTAGATTTCTTTTTACATTTTTGATTTATAAGGATAAGCACCAGTTTTGACAAACATTTTACATTATCCTAATATATTTACCAAAACCGTGCGGAAGGGGGGCGGTCGCCCCAAGCGCAAAAATTTAGGGGGCGCCAAATTTATAAAAAATGTCATTTTTGGGCTGTTACAAGAAAAAGTTGGGGGAGAGACGCCAAATTGACACTTTGCCCCGGGCGCAGTTTTCTCTTCGCATGCCCCTGATGTTTACTTTCCTGCCAACTATAAACACTTACATCTGATGTATCAGGAACTTTTGTAAATGTAAACTGAATCGTCTGATTTTGAAATCTAATGTTTTACAGTTTTTGTTTCCTAAAAATAGTTTCGATTGCCGCTCTACAATATTCATAACTAAGATCTTATTTAAATACGTAATAATCTGCTCGATATCGTTAATTTACTAAAACCACCCAAAAATTGGTAGTTTTGAAGACTTTTAAACTAACAGGTTATCATTCATCATCGTATCCATTGTCAATTAATTAAACATAAACGTGATTTAGCGCCATAAAATATTTTTGGTAATAGACTTTCAGTAGTATCCAAATTCAATTTAAAATCGTAATGTTTCAAATACTGTTAATATTTAACGCAAACCTATGTTTCAGATCAAATTACGAAAGATAAAATAATTTTTATTTCTCTCTGCCGGCACTGCTGTCTTATCTATTGCAATCTGAATTATTTGAATGGTTTTTACACAGACTACAAGCTGTTACCGGTGATTTCGTTTCCGTAACATTAAAATAAAGATACAGTTAACTCTCGTTAATTCGAAGTCGGATAATTCGAATCTTCGCGTAATTCGAACTAAACATGAAGTCCCGAAATTTTCAATGGCAGAATAACGTTAAAAAATTTTCATTAATTCGATCTCATTTTCTCTTGACTTCGTTTAATTCGAACTAACGAGAATTCCGATTTTTCTTTTCTTTCTCTCGGATTTCAGATCATTTGAATAACTTTCTTTCTTTGATTTTTGTGAAAATTGTTCCGATCGAGTATACATATAATACAATGCCTTTGATATCCATTTTCTTAGAACCCCGTCTGTCCATCAGTGACGCTTTTAAATTTTTCTTCCATCGTGCTTGTTTCTAACCTTTTAATTAGTTTATGTATTTATACATTCCAATTTAATATTAAGTCATATTCTAATGATAACAGACGAAATAAGGTTAAAAACACTATAACATTAATTCCTTTGTAATAGTACCATATTATGCATGTTTTCCGTAATTCGAACTTCGGATAATTCGAACATTTCTTGTGGTCCCGACGAGTTCGAATTAACGAGAGTCGACTGTAAATCATTAATTAGGCAAATCATTTCACTCTTCATGATTAAAAACATAAATAGTTAACCAACCTTTCATCATATTTTGTAGGTGACAATTCGGAATTTCATATTATATATGACCTTGACATATCTGTCATAAAAGTGGAAAATTTTGTATCAATTATTATAAACATTTCCGAAAAAGAAAATGTAATCAATATTTTAAAAAGGGGCCTAGTAAGACCGTGAAAATCGACAAATCTTTATTCGTAAAACGAAAAACTATACTGGGAGAATGTAATAGTATTTTAGGTAGTATTTGTGAAATCCGATTACCAAGCAACGATTTACAAATGTGTCTAACAGTATTTATTGAGCTTTCGAGCTTGATTTTTTAACACCTGCAGACAGAAAATAATTTGCATTGACGCAATTATATTAAAAGTTTAGGTTTTATGAACGAAAATGTAATTTCCTTTTAAAAATAAAACAATTTTCATCCATATTTTCTGAAGTGGCATTAAGAAGAAACACGCGTAAAAAATATTTCTTCGAACAATTTAGTTAATGTTTGGTTTTTAAAAATGAAAATATTTATTTCCCGATTCAATGACTTCATTTTTGACAAAAATAATTTTGCGGTGCATAATTTTGACATTTGCTGTCTATTTGCCTTTCAAAAGTTTTTATTTCCTATTGAAATTTCGATTAAAAATTAGACATTTCTCTTAGCCGTGTGCAGACGATAATCCGTGAAATGCTGTTTTTTAAATAAGAATTAATATCACAACACAAGACCCTTTTATTTCAGCCTCAAAGTGTATTCGCATCTTTTTTTAATATATTAGGCATAGCTGCCAACTTTTACGCATTTTTGCTACCACTAAAATTGTACAGAGATTTTCCATTTGTTTAATCATAAGATTTCGACAATTAAATAAGACAATATTTACTATAGAATTTTTGTAGTAGGAAAAATGCGTAAAAGTTGGCAGCTATGTATTAGGTCAAATTCACATTCTTTTCATATTTTCGCAAAACTGCATACGTATCAAGCGTTCAAAGACAATGCTGGAATCTGCTGTAAATTGATGAATATTCGAGTTTTTAGTATGACGTCATATATCCGCTGATATCTATTATCTGCGTATCTCTTGCGCATATTTTCTGAACTTTTTCTGAATCATGACAGATTAATCAAGTCTACCAGATTTATTGCAAAATATTTTTGTTACAGTTTTTGATAAAATTACGTACATTAAAAAAAAAAATTTAATTTCGGGAGAAAAAGCACAAATGCTACGAAAAATATTGTCTTTTACCCTGAAATTAAAATGACAATTCGAATATTTTTAAAATACACATACTGTTAATCAAAAAAATCTGTAACAAAAATATTTTGTTACAATAAATCTGGTAAACAGGATTAATCTATCTTTCATGAGAGAATAACTTGAAATTTATGATTAAATTTTTAATATGGATTCTCTAAATAGCTTTGTCTGTTTAAAAGAAAAAAAAAGAGAGAGAGAGAGAGTGTCTAATCTATGATTTTAGGGAAATTATTCTCTAGAATAGCAAAATATTTAAGCAAATAAAAGAACAATGTTTGTTTAATAAAGCAACATTTAATACATGCATTAAAATTAAAGTTATTCCGAATGTATAATGAAATTAGCTTTAAATTAAAAGAATGAAATGTTTGCGAGTTAAATAATAGAAGTGCAATACGACCAAGAAATCATAGGATACTTTTCGTCTGCAATCGGTAAATGAAAAAAAAAGGGGGGGGAGCTAAAATTGAATATTTTATTTAATATTAAATTCTATATATATTCTAAACATTGATAACTATTCTCAAAGGAAATATAAAGGTGTATGTCATTTTATATAACTTAGCTCATTCAAGAATTTAGTAAAATAGGAGACTACTAGAAAATTTCTGCCTTTACATATTAACTACTTACTAATTTTTATGAGTCATCTTTCATTACATTAAAAAACATATTTAAAATCGAACATATTTAAATCAACAACATTTGTATTGCATAATTAGATACTGTTTCATCTTAGTATAATTTATGTTAATATTTAATCCTACTACACTTATTTATTCTATATTTATTTACATTATTTCAAACCTAAATATTTTACGCAGCATTTTAAAGTAGCACTTTATAGAAACAAAGCGGTGGCGTATGACCTTGATTGATGCGACCCTGCCTTTAATCTTGCCGACACCTCTCCCATTCATCGTAGGACGCTTTACTACCGCTTTGTATTTTCGTTTTATTTCCAATATTTATATTTTATTTCATTCTTTTCTTGCACATGAAAATTAGCTGTCTCGGATAAATTATTATTCCGGAATCTCATTTTCTTGGCAATGGTAAAAACAGTCATAAAAATAATTATAATAAGGTCAATTTATTCCATTTGAAAATGATGAACTTTTTAAATTTATATATATTTATAAAAAATAGAATAGAGCCTGTCTTTATTTCTGGTGGAAAATTCATCTTAATGTAAAAAAACAAAAAAATTAACTTCTTTTTTATGTTGGTTTGACTTCAAACAATTACACTTTTAAATTTACCATATTTTTAGGTGTTTCCGTTGCTAGGTAACAATCAGAAGAAAATTCAAACTACAAAATATGAGCATTCAAAAGAAGTAAATTTATCAAAAAGAAATATTTTATATAGGAACACATATATAAAATCCCTGTCATAGTTTACACCAAATAAATAAATAAATAAATAAAATAAACTATGATAAAAGTATTGATAAAATTTCAAACTATATGAATATAGCTACCCGCGACGTCGTTCACGTAGCATTTAAAAAAAGATAAACGCTTTAATTAAACAAAACGTTTCATTAACAATATTTTAAAACATATATAACTAACACATATCTTATAGGAGGCTATACAGTAGATTTTCTTTATAGGGGACTTAAAGAACTCAGCCAAATAAAAGGGAAATGTGCTAGATATGAACAATCGTGAAAATGAAATTGCAACCACTTATACTGTAGAACAACTGTAACGCACCCCAATTCTAGAGAAATCATGTTGTAGTGCATTTCAGAATTCCATATGAAAGAAAGAAAAACCATGTGTTAAACCTAGGTAATAAAAAAAATATATCCAGCATTTCTATAATACATAACTTCGCCGGCCCATTCTTTTCTGCAGCTATGTATAGGATCTATATGTTTGTAAAT
The DNA here is from genome assembly GCA_964019185.1 of Maratus speculifer. NCBI lineage: Eukaryota > Metazoa > Arthropoda > Arachnida > Araneae > Salticidae > Maratus > Maratus speculifer. The sequence goes on from OZ025301.1 coordinate 114,305,560, forward strand.
ATTCTAAATACAATTTTAAAACCTTGCTTAGTTAGAAAAAGTATAACGAAGATTAAAATTCACCTTTAGCAATTTCTAATAATAGACAGAAACGTACTTGAATTCTTTTGTACAATCCTGTATATTACGTGCAGATATTTATACGATCGCATATTTAGCTTAAATTATTCAGACAAAAAACCCGATTAAAATTATTGAATTCATATTTCCGGGAATCGCTATTGCACGGGTGACCGTATATCCAGTTTATTGTATAGTCCGAGACATGATTTATTTAAATTCTACAAACATCTCTTATTATACCAAATGTAGCTGAACTTCAGGATGCATTTACATACGATAATTGAAAAAGCTCTTCAGCAATCTTTTCTAATAGACCATACTTTGGATACAATATCTGAGATCTGGACACAGATCCAAAATCTTTTATGTGTCTCTGTAAATGAACAACAAATGTGATGCAAATCATACTTAACTGCAAGAATATTGTAGCAAATTTCAGTATTTATCATTGTATTGATTATCTCAGTATTTCAATTTCATCATGTTTGAAATTGTGCAACGCAATTAAAATACGCTGGGTATATTTTTCCCCGTAGACTATTACCGGGTGTCCCAAAAATGATTGATGGATTTTAAAATTCAATAACTTGCAAACGGTGACAGCTATTTAAAAAAATTTTGTAGGTGGGTTATGTATAATGTCAGGAGTTTTTTAACAGTAATTTTTTATTTTAGTTCGAATTTCAAACAATAGGTGGCGCTGACGGCCAGGTCGATGCTTCACTCAGCACTGATCACCTGGCCTTCAATCGCCATCAGCGCCACCTATTGTTTGAAACTCGAACTAAAATAAAAAATTACGGTAAAAAAAACTGCTGACATTATACATAACTCTCCTGCAAAATTTTTTTTAAATAGCTGTCACCGTTTGCAAGTTATTGAATTTTAAAATCCATCAGTCATTTTTGGGACACCCGGTATATTACCGAACATTTTTCTATGATCTTGTAAATCAATGTTAAATCTTTGCACCCCATTTTCTACAGAAATCCTGTTTTAGTGCACTTCAGAAACTGATATCAATTTCAATATTATTAAAATAACTTTATTAAAATACATTATTAATGGTGATCAGTGCTTAAGTAAACGCCAAAGTCATAATCGGTTTGCTCGTTTTCCTTCCGGAAATTTCGATGTTAACGATGAACCTTTCCCTGGCCGGCTAGTCCTTGAAAAATTCGATGAAATTTGAAAAACAATCCAGGTAGACTGACGTATTTCTTCCCACGACATTGCTACGGAACTAAACATCAACCATAAACCACTTTTGAACCATTTGCATAAAATTGGATACCAAAAGAAACTCGATACTTTGGTTCCCCATAAACTTACAGTGAAAAATTTAATGGACAGAGTTTTCATTTGTGAATTGCTACTGAAACTGTATGAAATCGAGCCATTTTTGAAACAAATCATTACGGGTGATGAAAAGGGAATCACGTATAACAACAATGTGCTAAAAAGATCGTGATCGAAGCTTCACAAACGGTGGCAAAGCCCGGATTGATGCCTACGAAAGTGATTCTGAGTGTTTGGTGGGATTGGAAAGGAATTTTCCATCATGAGCTGCTCAAACTTGGCCAAACCATCAATTCAACTATCTTCTGTAAACAACTAATGCGATTGAAGCAGGCAATTAAAAAACCCGATCAAAATTGATCGAAAGGAAAGGCGCTGTCTTCCATCACGACAACGCTAAACGACACGCATCTTTAATCACTCGGCAAAAACTGAAAGAGCTTTGTTGGGAAGTTTTGATGAATCCACCGTATAGTCCGGACCTGGATCCGACGGATTACCATTTGTTCCGCCCTAAGCGGTACTCTCTTGAAGGTGTTAAGCTGGCTTCAAAAAAGGCTTGTGAAAATCCCCTTGTTCAGTTTTTTGCCCAGAACTCTCAGAAGTTCTACAGTGACGGACTTATTGTTTTACCAGAAAAATGGCAAAAGGTCATCGAACAAAATAGCACATAAATTTTGATTAGTTTTTTTTTTTATTTATTTATTAAATAAATTCACTTTGAAAAACACGAAAAAAAGCGAACTTACTTTTTCCCCAACCCAATATATTAGCATGATGATAATTTGCCGAGTCTGTTTTCGTCCAAAATTATCTGTACTAATATAAATTTTCTGACAGTATATCCTTATTGTCTTAAATTTAAATTTAGGTACTCTAAGAGATGTAGTTCTCTACACACAGAACTACATCAACGTGTCGATTGATGTAGTTCTGTGTGTAGTGTAGCAATTTGTCTATCCTTTAGCATGCATATTTAAAACATCTCCTCTGGAAATTGACATTGTTAACTTCTATTTTTTGTATACACTTCTTTAAAGATGTCTCTGTTTTTCTTAGTTTTCAATAATATTTCTAAAGTATACACTTATTTTTTATATGAGGTGTTAAAATTTTACTCACAGTTCGTCAGCTTTTAACATATGAAATATTAAATTAAGCATAGACTTTATAGATATTTCGAGAACTGATAAAAAGAGATACATCCTTTAAAAAGAGTATACAGACACATACACAAAAAAAGAAGTTTAAAATATTAATTTCCCCAAAAGATATTTTAAATATACGAAGCCATCAAATGTTCGTAGGCTTATTACGGAGGAGAATTCCATAGCCGAGTGACCAGCCCCTTTAACCCCTCGGCAGATTGTGCCCGGTCTGGGATACCTAATTCCAAACTTACAAATGGCACCAATAATATTTTAGTAAAATTTTGTTTTTACAATGAAAGCTTAAATTAAGGGTTTCAAAATATTTAAAAAAATTCGTTTGGGAATTCTAATATTAGTCGATAGTTTCTCATTTTATTAATAGATTTTACCCGTGCCGGAGAGGACTCATAGATCAAGAGCCGACAGCACAAAAATCTAAGTCATCGAGCACAAGAAAAAATCTTTTATTTTATAGAAGGGGGGATCTAATGATCCATGTCTGCCGGAAGTGAAGTGGTTCATAAGCCGAAAATTGATACTACTAGTGGTTGACTCGTAGACTTAGCATTATGTTTTCTTGCACCCCGTTTTTCGTGTTTTCATACTTTTGATTGTACGTCAAACACAGTGATAAACATACACTAGTAGTATCAATTTTTGGCTTATGCACCACTTCACTTCCGGCAGATATGGATCACTAGATTGTCCTATGACTACTCTTCCATAAAATAAAGGAATTTTTCTTGTGCTCGATGACTTAGGGTTTTGTGCGGTCGGCTCATAGACTATAAGGTATGCAGCACAAGAAAAATCCTTTATTTTATGGAAGAGTAAAAATAGGGGCATCTAATTATGTCTGCAAAAAGAAAAATAGTGCATAAGCCAAAAATTAATGCCATCAGTGGTTGCCTCGTAAGTTTATCATTGTGTTAGTCCTACAGGGATGTAAGACCTGCGCCAATTGCGCCAGACTGCGCCGAAACCGCTTTTCTGCGCCAAACTGCTACAAAACAGCTATTTTTTTCAATTTTGCGCCAAACCTCCGCCAAAAGGCACTTAGTGCCAAAATGAAGTTTAGCGCGATTTCGTCGATTCAGGAAACAACAACAAATAACTTTTTTTAGGTTGTTAATTTCGTCAAAAAACAAAGAAACATTGATAAAAATCTCGAAAAATGCGCAAATTTCGCCGAAAAATTTCGAAAAACATGCGAATTCGGTCACTAAAAACACGCGATGTTTTGCGGAGTTTTATCGTGGATCCGCAAACGACTGCAAGTTGTTTTTTCCTCGAGTCAACGAACGTGCATTTTCATCGCAGCCGATCGCAGAGTTCGGAGCGGGACGTCATATGAATGACGTACAGTGCGCGTTGGGGTGACTGGGGTAACGAACGAGAGCTTCCGTAATATGTTTATTCCCAACCAATGGGGGTTGGCCTCTTATGTGTTGTACATATTTTCTGTAAATTAAGTATCTTCCTGTTCTGTGTCTTTCCCGAGTCGGCGGTGAATTATTTCTCTCCTCGGCGAATTCTGCTGATAGACGGCAAAACCGAAAGCAGAATGAAAGCGCTTACGGAGATCAGCTACATGTTTCTCAAACAATTACAAAATAAAAAAAAATACAATTTTGTCAAAAATTGCTATTTCGTTAAAAAATGTACAAAACGCAGTCAAAACAGTATTGAATTCAGACACTTTTCTCCGGGAGGGATTTCTGTAGCTCCGGGGGAGGACATAATAGAGGAGGAAATTGCACTTTCTGACCATTGAAAACCCAAAATTTCCGGGTAGGAAGATTCCTTGTTTCGGGGGGATTCCCCCACCCCCCACCCCACGGGCCACCACCTGAATTCAACACAAAAGGAAAAAACAGTAAATCTCGAAAAATTCTCCGATTTCGGCAAAAAAAAAAAAAAAACACGAATTTTGTTTAAGCATTTCAAAAAACATACTGGAATTTTGTCAAAGGTTCGCTGATTTCGTCACTCATATTTCACCAATAGATCGTGAAAACACTCGAATTTCATTAATAGATCATGAAAATTTTGTCTATAAATCGCGAAAAGCATGCACATTTTATCTAAAAATCACGAAAAACGCTCGAATTTCATCGCAGTGGTGATTCTCGTCCAAAATTTCCGAAAATTTAAAATTCGGTTGATCGCCGAAAAGAGCACACATTTCGTCAATATTTCGTGGAAAAATGAAGATTTCATCAATGTTTTTGTCAACGGACTTTTTCAAAAGATCGCTGAAAAACGCGAATTTCCTGTGCGAATCGCGGAAAAAACGGCAATTTCACCAAACATCGCAGATAAAACGTCGATTTCGTCTGAAGATCGGGGGGGAGGGAGTAACTTGCGGTATTCACTGTGCACGGAATAATCGCGAAATTCCTGTGCGGATCACGGAAAAAACGGCAATTTCACCAAACATCGCAGATAAAACGTTAGTTTCGTATGAAGATCGCGGAAAAATGCCGATTTCGTTAAAAGATCGCGGGAAAAAACGTCGTTTTCGATAAAAGATCGCTTAAAAATATTTTGTCAAAAGATCATTGAAAAAAAAACGTCGATTTTAACAAAAGATCACGGAAAAAACGCCGCTTTCGTCAAAAGATCGCGGGGATAAAACGCCGTTTTTGAGAAAAAAAATCGCGTAAAAATGCAAATTTTGCCTAAAGATCGTCGGAAAAAACGCCGATTTCATAAAAGAAAAGGGAAAACGAGGTTTTCGTCAAAAGATTGCAATAAATCGCCGATTTTGCTAAAATATTGTAGATAAATCGCTGATTTCGTCTGAAAATCGAGGAAAAAGGCCGATTTCGTTTGAAGATCGGGGGTAGGAGGTAACTCGCGGAATTCCCCCCCCCCATCCCCGATTTCCGAAAATGCGATATGAATATCCAAAAGAAAAACTTTCATCCAGAATCACCCCTGTTTCATCAAAGGATCCGGAGAAAAACGTGAGTTTTGCTAAAGAATCGTTATATCATCAAAAAAAGAGTGAACAAAACCTTAATTTCTGGAAAAGATCGCGAAAAAAATGCAAATTTCTTTGAAGGATCCCGAAAAACAAGCGTAATTCGTCAAATGATCACAAAAAAGCGATAATTTTTGTCAAAAAAATCGCGATAAACACTCAAATTTTAATCGAAAGATGGCGAAGACTGCTTGAATTTCGTCAATATATAGCGTAAAACACTCAAATTTCATTAATAGATCGTGAAAAACACGCAAATTTTATCAAAAAATCACGAAAAGCACTCGAATTTCATCAAAAGATCGCGAAAAAAAACATGAGTTTTGCTAAAGAATCGTTAATATTATATATATTAAAAAAAAAAGGAATAAAACACAGTCAAAAGGTAGTGAAAAAACGTTCATTTCTGTAAAACACAGTCAAAAGATCGTGAAAAAACGTTCATTTCTGTAAAAGATGGCAAAAAAAATTGCAAATTTCTGCAAAGTATTCTGAAAAACAAGCGTATTTCGTCCAAAAATCACAAAAAACCTGTGAATTTTGTCAAAGGATATCTAAGTTCGTCATAAAAAGAACAAAATACGGTCAAAAGATCGTGAAAAAAACATTAATTTTTTTTAAGATCATATGGAAAAAAAAAAAAAAAAAAAAAAAAAACTCGAAAATTTCACCAAAAGGATCGTAAATTTCATCAAAAAGTCGTAAAAAAACCCGCAAATCTATTTAAAAAACGAACAAATAGGGTCAAAATATTGTGAAAAAGCGTGAATTATGTTACAAGATCGTGAAAAACTGCAAATTTCATCAAAAGGTCTGAAATGTGTGGAGAAATTTAATCTGAGTATTTATTCTTTCAAATGTAAAAATATTTTTCAAGATAGTTATTATTGTATTGTAATTGTTAAGAGTTTATTAGCATTAGAATATTTCAATCTGCTCCTAAAACAGCTTTTATTGCTACAAAATTATATTTTTGCTGCTACAAAATCCGATATTTACTGCTAAAAAATTGGATTTTTGCTGCTACAAAAATAGATTTTACTGCTCCAAAATTCGATTTTTGCTGCTCCAAAGCTGCTACAAAATGGCTTAAGTGCACTTTCAACCCTGGTCCTACAATCAAAGATATGGAAATGTGAAAGACTGGGAGCAGGAAAACACAATGATAAACCTACGAGGCAATCACTAGTGGCATTAATTTTCGGCTTATGCACCATTTCATTTCCGGTAGATATGGATCATTATACAATGAAACCTCCAAATAAGGGATAACCATGGGACCGGAATTTTTGTCCCTTATTCAAAGTTTTGATTGTTATTTTAATTAATTGTTCAGAAAGATATAACAAAACATTAAAGGTGAAGTTTAAATGTACCCGAAGTGTGTCATATACTAAAGGAATAGAGAATTAATAAATTAAAATTTTCAATTAATTTCTAAATTATTTACAGAATTATTGATTTTTATTTTATACGCTAGTTATTTATATGCAAAGAGTATAAATAAAAGAAATTTACTTGAAGTAATCAATTAAAAGTAATTGTTTTGCAAATTTAAATTTTTCATTACAAGCTTTTCAAGTGTTTATTTACCATACTTATAAATTTAGTTCTTCATTATCAGCAGTAATTATTAAAAAAAAAATTCAACTGCTTTGAGTATTTTAAAGTTGGGATGCACAATCTGTGGCCCGCGATGGGTTAACGTATGGCCCGCGAACTTCGATAATTTAAAACTGGAAAAAAATGCAATCTTTGTGTTTAAGTCGCAAAAAAATCGTAGATTTCGTCAATTTACCGCGAGAAAAAATAAAATTTAGTCAGTCACTTAAGAATTGCAAATTTCGTAGATCAGGCACGTAAAAGTCGCGAATTTCATTGATCAGGTACAGGAAAATAGCTAATTTTGTCGATGTGGCCCGGAAAAATCTCAAATTTCATTCAAGTATCGAAAAATTGCGAATTTTGCCCATAAAGTTCGTAAAAAAAGCAAATTTCGCCAATAAGGGACGAAGAAATCTCAAATTTCGTTTAAAAAGCATGGAAAAACTGCGAATTTTGCGACGATGCGCGGGAAAAAATCGAGAATTTCATCGTGTAAAAAAAAGGAAGATTTCGTCAAAGTTACTTAAAAATCGCGAATTTTGTTGATTGGGCTCAGAAAAACACGTATTTCGTCAATTAAAGATAGAAAAATCGCGATTTTAGTCGATCTGACACGGATGAATGCTAAATTTTATCAGTCATGCGAAGAAAAATCGCGAATTTCGTCGATCAGCTTCATAAAAATTGGGAACTTCCTCGATCGGTTTTGTAAAATTCACAAATTTTCCTGATCAGACGCGGAAAGATCGTGAATTTTCTCGATCGGCTTCGTAAAATTTGCGAATTTCGTCGATGAGCTTCTTAAAAATCGCGAATTCCGTCGATCAGCTTTCTAAAAGTCGCGCATTTCTTCGATTTGCTTCGTAAAATTCGCGAATGCCGTCGACCGGCCTCGTAAAAATCGCGAATTTGTCCGATCGACATTGTAAAAGTCGCTAATTTTATTGATCAGGTGCGGAAAAGTTGTGAATTTTCTCGATCAGCTTCGTAAAAATCGCGAATTTTGTCGATCGGCTTTGTAAAAGTCGCGAGTTTCACCGATCGGCTTTTTAAAAATCGCAAAATTTGCTGATCGGCTTTGTAAAAGTCGCGCATTTCGTTGAAGGCTCCGTAAAGATCGTTAATCTTATTGATTAGGCTTGGAAAAATTGTGAATTTTGTCGATCGGCCTCGTAAAAATCGCGAATTTTGCCAATCGGCTCTATAAAAATCAATCATTTTATTGATCAGGCGCGGAAAAATGTGAATTTTGTCGTAAAAATCACAAAATTCGTCGACCATTCGAAGAAAAATCGCGAAATTCATCGATCGGCTTTTTTTAAATCGCGAATTCCGTCGATCAACTTTTTAAAAGTCGCACATTTCGTCAATTGTCTTCATAAAATTCGCGAATGTCGTCGATCGGCCTCATAAAAATCGCAAATTTTGCCGATCGGCTTCATAAAAATCGTGAATTTTGCCAATTGGTTTTGTAACAGTCGCATATTTCGCCAATTGGCTTCATAAAAATCGTGAATTTTGCCAATTGGCTTTGTAACAGTCGCATATTTCGCCAATTGGCTTCATAAAAATCGCAAAGTTTGCCGATCATGCAAAGAAAAATCGTCACTTTCTTTCATCAGCTGCATAAAAATCGCATATTTCGTAGACTACGTAAAAATCACGAATATTGTCGATCAGTTTAGTAAAAATCCCGAATTTTGTCGATCGACTTAGTGAAAATTGCCAATTTCGTCGATTGGCTTCGTAAAAATCGCAATTTTTGCCGATCAAGCGCGAAAAAATCGATAATTGCTTGGATTGGTCGCATATTTCGTCGAATGGTTTTATGAGTAGTGAATTTTGTTGATCAAGCGAAGAAAAATCGTGAATTTTGTCGATCGGTTTCGTAAGAATTGCAAATTTTATTGATCAGGCGTAGAAAGATCGTGAATTTTGTCGATCGGTTTCGTGAAAAGCGCAAAATTTGTTTATAGGGTGCAGAAAAATCGAAATTTCATTGATCAGTCACTTAAAAATCTCGCTGATAGGCTACTTCTCTCTCCTTCGTTCATAAATTTCACATTTTTTATTTTCAGCACCAGCCACTTATGTCTGTTTTCTAGCTCTTTTAATAAAACTAATTTTATTCTCCTGAGTAATGTCCAGAAATAATATTACATAATGAAAATAATCCTTGCTGCAATTGTTATATATACAAACATAAGAACTGCTGATGTATCCTTACCAACTGAATCGGATATTTTGATTGGGTAAGCGAACTTAAAGGGTAAACCTCCTTCCCACTCTCTTCTGAAACCTTATTTTTTATCCGATTATAGGCCACATATCACCTCCTCCAAATTGAATTCTCTCCATGTTATTGATGTGGCCCTCGACCACCCAGAGATGTTTGTAAGTGGCCATTCTCTTCAAAAGGTTGTGCACCCCTATTTTAAAGCAACAAATATCTCAACTGCAGTGCTTGGTTAGCGGAAAGTGTTTTGACACATTTACAATTTTTTAACACAAAGCAACAATTTTTTATGGAGTTTTTCACCTTTTCTAAATAGTTATTCTTCTTTCTCGTGGAAATTTGGCTCATAACGCTATACGGCATCGTGTTATGAAGTGGTAGCGTTGAGCGGTGAAGCTACTTCAGAGGCTTGAATCATAAATGCATTCCGTTTTGAGAATATTAAATTGATGTTTATTTGTATCATTTAAGTCAGTTATACTTCTAAAACGAATTATTAATCATACATCCAAGTACAACATAAAGTCTTATAAAAGGTCTACTTTGGGAGTAAGTTAGACAGCGGTGGCAGCCAGCTAATACAGTCTTTATATTTTTCAGTTCATACAAAGCACCATCAGCATGCTGTGATCATCACTCTTTTCTCTCCGCTTCGGAGAGCTTCGCTTTCCACCCTCTGGGATGAGGAACCTCTTTCCTCCTCTCTAGAAAAAATCCACCTTCTCCGAATCTCCTCTCTCTTTTTATCATCATCTAAACTCCTCCCAAAAACTATCTATCAATCTTCTCTTGCCACTTACCATCCATCTTTTCTTATTCCTTCAAAACACGCAATTTTATTAGGCCTCTGTGTCCAACCCTTATTTTTGCACACCGTACATTTTTTAATATTCCGTTGGAAAATTGGCTGTGGGGGGTCCATTTTTCGGTATCATCAAATGCCTGCTTAGAAGGTCGTCATTATTATATTTCGACCCCAGGCTGTCGTCCTAAAGTGCATCGGCATGATCGAGTGTCTTTTCGCCCTCGCCACGCCGCTATTTCAAAAAGTCACACCATTTGCTAGAGATTTAAACTGTCACATTGTATCACTACAATGACTACAATACTATCACTACAATCACTTAGAGTATTACCTTTGAGGCGGCCGTCTTTCTTCCTTCGTGTGAGGTCGGGACGTTACAACTACCGCCCCCCAACAAGTGAATATTTTGGCTGCAAGACGAAATAATCTGACAGTTAAAAAGGCAGCTCACATCCTAATCAATGGCTCCCATAAAAAATATTTAAAAAAAAACATTATTTTCTACTTTACTATTTTTTTCTTTTTTTACATCATTTAACATTTTACTACTATACTTGTATATATATATATATATATTTGTATAGTATAAGCCATATTTTACTTTGCTACCCTCTAACAAAATATACATTTTCTGACTTTTTTTTTCAAGGCCTTTTTCTACCTAACTCAAAAAAGTCGACGTTCGATATCCTTACTAGGTTTGAAAGTAATAGCATCCTGGTAAGGTTGCAGAGCACTGCCCATCTTAACCACCTGTCTCAACCACCTTTTATTTTTAAACATTTTTTTAATTATCATAATCTTTTGTACCTATCATTTCTAGGCACATTAAGAATTTATACTTTATAAAAATAAACCACATAATAAATTTAGCACATTAACATTTACACAAAAACAAGATAGAAATTAATATATTACACCTAGCTTACGCCAAAGCTTAACATACTCAAACTTTACAATAGTTTAACTTTGAAACGTGTATTTATACATGTGTTATCGCATTCGGGTTTCGTTCTTTCGTGCGTTTATTCTCTGCTTTCTTCAGGGGATTTTACCATCTTTTTACTAGGATTATGGGAACTTTCAGTTCTCCCTGTTATTCTCGCCGAGTACTTTGTCACGATACTTATAGAATTAACTCTCTTCCGCGTAATACTACTCGTCTCTTGATCGTATAACTCACCCTCACTTAAACTTAACACTTTGCCCCTCGTCGATAAATCCCTTCTGTTACAGTTGTTATTTTGCCCAATTGTTCTATCGCTTTTAATGCGGACGTCTCTCTAAAATTCCCCGATCTACTTGCTTTGTGTCCGGTGTTATTCGACTCAGACAATTCCTTATCTTACGCTGTGACTTTCCTGCTGTCGACTTTTGTCTGACTTTACCGTTTGAATGACCCGTCTTATGATTTTTACTTCGCTCCTTAAACCCCTGTATGGGCGGGTCTGCTTTCTGATCTTTATTTCCCTTCCGTAACAAAGGTTTCTCTACCCCGAACTTCATGTATTCATTTCCCTCAGGCGTTTTGACACCTCCTCCCTTCGATCTCGCATCTGAAATCGCCTCCGTCATTTTTGACTGGGAGCTATTATCTTTTTCTCCGCCTTTACCAGCAGAAGAGAATTTCTCTAGTTCCGGTTTTGTTTTGGATTTGTTATGGGACGTATTGGCATTTAACATCTGAATTTTCCTACTCTTAATTTTATCAAATACTTTTTGAGTTTCGTTTCCCAAGATATAGTAGGACACAAGTTTGTATTTTTATCTGCCACTATCACTTTTGTCTTTAATCTTCTTAACCCTTCAATATTTAATGTAATGTCCGCCTGTTGGTAACCTCCTCACATCGTTTATAAGCTGTTGTCTAACGTAAATTACGCTACCATCTAACTGATTGGGTTTAATTAACTACCCGGATATCACATCGTACTGACTGCCAGTATCTCTTAGCGTTGTGCATTTTTTTCCATTTATATGCGCATAACCTAGATAAGGTTTAAATTTCTCTTTGAAATTTGTCCCCTCCTGAATGTGATAAACATTAGCAACGTTTCTTATATTTTTTTTGTTTTCTGGGCAATTTCGCTTACAGTGGTCCTCTTTCCCACAAATAAAACATGCGTTTTTCGTCGTTTTTTCGAAAATTTTCTGCCTGTCCTCATCATTATTTTTTCCCTCCAATTTGGTTTTATTTCCGTCCCACCTTCCGATTCTTTTTCTTCGTATCTCGGCCATTCGAGCTTTTTTTCCGCAGAATACCTATCCTTCCATGTCCATTTTTGGACGCCTTTTATTGTTTCGTACCCATCCAGATCTTTGACTAACGCATCTGGTTTCGTGTACGCCGCCCGTGAATCTATTTCTTTTATCTCTGTTGGTACCCTTTGTTAAAACTATTCTTAGAACTCGCATAAAAGTACAAATTCATAACACTTAAAATGACACATCATGAAACACTAGAAGATATATCAAAGACTTAGTTACCATGACTTTAGAGTACAGTTTAAAAATTTCATAGTGTACGGTCTCGTGTTATGAAGTGGTAGCGTTGAGCGGTGAAGCTACTTCAGAGGCTTGAATCATAAATGTATCCCGTTTTGAGAATATTAAATTGATATTTATTTGTATCAATTAAGTCAGTTACACTTCTAAAACGAATTATTAATTATACATCCAAGTACAACATAAAGTCTTACAAAAGGTCCACTTTGGGAGTAAGTTAGACAGCGGTGGCAGCTAGCTAATACAGAGTCTTTATATTTTTCAGTTCATACAAAGCACCATCAGCATGCCGTGATCATCACTCTTTTCTCTCCGCTTCGGAGAGCTTCGCTTTTCACCCTCTGGGATGAGGAACCTTTTTCCTCCTCTCTAGAAAAAATCCCCCTTATCCGAATCTCTTCTCTCATTTTATCATCATCTAAACTGCTCCCGAAAACCATCCATCATTCTTCTCTTGCCACTTACCAGCCATCTTTTCTTATTCCTTCAAAACACGCATTTTTATTGGGTCCTCTGTGTCCAACTATTATTTTTGCACACCGTACTTTTTAATATTCCATGGGAAAATTGGCTGGGGGGGGGGGGGGTCCATTTTACGGAATCATCAAATGCCTTAGATGGTCGCCATTATTATATTTCGACCCCAGGCTGTCGTCCTTAAGTACATCGGCATGATAGGGTGTCTTTTCGCCCTCGTCACGCCGCTATTTCAAAAAGTCACACCATTTGCTAGAGATTTAAACTCATATTGTAGTGATAGAGTACTACCTTTGAGGCGGCCGCCTTTCTTCCTTCGTGTGAGGTAGGGGCGTTACAACGCCTACCTACGTTGACAATATTTTCTGTAAGATCTATTGCATTTGAAATGAAAAAAAAATCGATTTCATAGTTTTTGAACAACAACGCCTGCTAGTTTCAGACATTTCCGACTAAAACTTATGTCATAAAAGTTGCCCTTTTGGATTTCGAACCGCCTAAAAGCGTTTGTAAAGTTATTTATTCCATAATTTTCTTTTATTCTCCACTTTTAGAATTACCCTCACAATTTTTAGCATTATTTTTAATGGTGATAAATGCACTTATGTCAAATCAGAATTGTGATTAAATAAATGCTCATCAATTGTGTCGTATGCTTCTGTATCTACATGATTGTCTGTCCCTTCACAAAAATCTGTATTTTCATTTTCATTACACACTACTTCATTATCTGAATTTCAAAAACCAGTTTCTATCTCATTTTCAGCTGTCCCTTAAATCGAGTGTTCCTTTAGAGGTCTGCACGTGCCGGAATTTTCCGGCCCGGCCCCGGCCCGTTTTGACCCGTTACAATTTCCTAAAAATTCAGATTTTTATCATATAATTAAGATTCCTTTAAAGTTCCTGCATACATACCTATGGAACAGTAGCGGCTCGTCATGGAGTGCTGCATCCAAATTTTCACACCACTAAAATTTAACAGAATCTGTCATATTATTTATTGGACAAATGTTGTTAAATAAATAAAACTGAAATACCCATACAATTTTAGTGGTGTGAATAAATTGATGCAGCACCCCCTGACCAGCCGCTACTGCTATGGAATGATTTTACAGTATATTTTACAGAAAATGCACATTTGCAACATTAATGATTTCTTAAATTCTTAGGCTTTCAACATTCAAATAAAGATTCATTAAAAAATTAATATGCCCTAGAATAAAAGAAAAAAGAAAGAAAGTTAAAAACATCGTAACTTTTGAAGCTGTTTAATAAAAGAAGAATTATAAAAATATTTCTATATCATTTTATTAAAGATTTTAAATCCAAATTCATTCGTTAATTTAAAGAAGCTCCTTTCTGATATTTCTAAATTCATTTCTTTCTCAGAAACGCATAAGATTAGCAGGTGTCTTTATTCAGAAACTATATAATCGAATGGCGTTGTCTATTTTTTGATTCAAGCAATTTAAGAATACTGCAAGCAAATAAAATAGTGGCATAGTTAGCATTTTGCATAGAATTTCCGGAAATGATAGCATGGGAAGGGAGAAAAACCTGCAACCATTTGAGAAACTATTTTAACTCAACAAGGTTATTCTAGTATTTTATTTACCAAAAATGAAAAACGCTATTCGATTCCAAATCCCTTTAATAGTCAAGTTTATCACTTTTATACTTTTACAATTAAAAATTCATCTGAAAATGTGTCAAACTTTTGCGTTACTGAAAAAATTAATTTTAAAACCTTTAAGAAGTTAGCAACCAAAGATCAAGCTAACATAAGTCCTTTATCGCTGATAATTTTACAAATCATGTTGACTGCCATACAGATCATGAGAACAATTAAGTCTAGTTTCGGTCCGGCAAATCTATATGTAGAAAAATAATGCAAGCTTGATCTCGGCCCGGCACGAGTCAGCAAAAAAAAGTATTAAAACAAGTTACACACAATGTAACTGTCCGATGCCGATCTCTACACTGTACATTTTTATATTGATGCTATCAAACTAGTATGACTCGTGACGCACATTTATACTTATTCACGTTAAAACCATTTTCGTGGAAAATAGGTCATATTTTATCGTTTCTGCTTAAATCTTCAAGGCCCGAAAATTTTTTTATCGGCCCGGTCCGGCCTGTATGTTGCGTTTAATTTTTTTGCCGGCCCGGCCCGTTGAAAAAACTATTCTTATTCTGCCGGTCCGGCCCGTTAGAAAATTTGAAACGATTCTGCCGGGCCGGGTACGGGCCAAGCCTGGGTCCGTGCAGACCTCTATGTTGTCTCCTTATTGAGAGGTAAATACATTGCATATCCTTTACCAAGCGACTGGGACCGGAAGTTTTTTCCCTTAAATAGAGATGTCCCTTATTCGGAGTGTCCCTTATTTGGAGGTTCCACTGTATTCCCCTATTTCTACTATTCCATAAAATAAAGATTTTTTTCTTGTTCTCGATAGCTTAGATTTTTGTGATATCGGTTCTTGGACTATAACGTTTCAAGTCGGTTTTTTACTATTGCCGATGGAGCATATATGATTGTTTTTTATCAGTAATTTCAAATTTTAAATGAAAAACGCGATTTTTACTCACTGTCTTATGACAGACATTTACGCTAGTTAAAAAAACAAATGCATATACATTATACATACGTTACAATACTTGTTCAAAACGAAATGTTGATTTTTCATAATTCGAAGAAGAAAAAAAATATTCTTAAAGAATAGTCCAGGCAATAGAGACCGCATTAGGGAAGATACCTAGCAAAATTCATAGTAGTTCTAGAAAAAGGGTTACTTCGTGTCTTTTGAGTCGATGAATCCGAATTTTCAACTTCCCTCCAAAATTCCCCATGGCAACCCCTCCAAATTTTGGTAAACTGCCCCTAAAAGAAGTTTTTTTAAGTTAATTTTTTTAATGCTTTAGCAAAAAATTATATAAAAATTTAGAAAGTAGACAAAATTTGCAAAAAATAAGATGCATGATAAGATGTAGGATGAACGTGGTGTTAGAGCGTCGATAGCTTAGAAAAGGACTTGTGAATATGTTGACTAATCGTAAAGAATAACTGGATCACTTAGTTATCACAAACAAAACACTAACATTTATTTACAGGGTGATACGTACGATTGGCAGCGGTTGATGCGCTGCGCTTACATCCATTCAACTGGCGGGAAAAGGTCCCGTACATCAACAACATTCTGCGCGCAGTTGCGCCCTCTAACGACAATTGCTATGTGCGGAGGAAACACTCCCCCGGCGATTGAAATGACAGTTTCAATATAATTAAACACATATTTTTGCAAAAATTATCATACAAGAAAATTATGAGACATAAACAGTTACATACACAATAATAATAGGATAAATGCACTATAATACTAGGTTAAATACAGAAATAATATTTGAGAGTTTCCTTAAGATAAGAAAGGAAATTTGTTACTCAACTGGTAAAATACAGATATCTCTGACATTTCTCTTAAGAATTCGACGATCTGGTAACTGTAAATTTACCGTTCTCACTATGTTATCCCGTCCTTTAAAAACTTCAACTATTCTACCAACTATCCATTTGGTAGAAGGTAAATTTTCCTGTCTTATTAGTACCAAAGTTCCTTTCTGTACATCATCCTTTTTAAATTTCCATTTGCTTCTTTCTTGAAGAGTATTTAAATAGTCTCTTTTCCAAAGTTTTACAATTCTCTGGCTAAATTTGGCAATTTTTTCCCATTTTGATAGCCTGTTTTCATTAATATTGTCTAATTGTGGTTCGGGGATCGAAGTAATCGGTCTGCCAATTAAAAAATGGGAAGGGGTCAGAGTCTCGAAATTTTCAAAATCTGTGGACAGCGGGGTAAGGGGGCGGGAGTTTAAGACGCCCTCAATTTCAGCTAGAATCGTTAAAAACTCTTCCAAAGTTAATTTTTGATCACCTATTACCCGTTTTAAATGAAACTTAAATGATTTCACCCCCGCTTCCCAGATGCCACCAAAATTCGGAGATTTGGGGGGAATAAATTCCCATTTGATACCTTCATGGGTTAAAAAATTACATAATTCCTCATCTGGGAAGCAAACTAATTTATGCAATTTTTTCAACTCGATGTCAGCTCCAATAAAAGTTTTTGAATTGTCTGATACTATTTTTGCACATTTGCCTCTTCTCCCAAAAAAACGTTTTAGACTAGCTATAAAGGCCTGAGTAGTGAGATCTGAAACAAAGTCTAGGTGTATCGCCTTGGTAGACAAACATACATACACCACGACATAAATTTTATTCAATACACCCTTCCTTTGATTTTTAAATTTAATGGAAAATGGGCCACAATAATCTATACCGGTTACCCCAAATACATAATTAGGTGTTATACGTTCTCTTGGCAAATCAGCCATCATTTGGGAGCTGACTACAGGTTTGTTTTTGAAACAATTCACACATTTATGCACGATTTTGCGGCAATTATTCCTGCCATTAAGCGGCCAAAAATTCTGCCTAACATGAAAAAGCAAGGCTTGTGGACCTAAGTGAAAATATTTCAGATGAAAATAATTCAGTATAATATCCGTTAACTTATGATTAGAGGGTAACACAATTGGAAATTTTGAATTAAATGGCAAGTCTGAATGACTTAAGCGCCCCCCAACTCTAATCAACCCGTCTTCTCCTAAAAATACATTTAATGAAGCAAGTTTACTTTTACTATGAACTGTCTTACCCCTTTCCAGACATTTTAATTCCTCTGGAAATTCTTGTCGTTGTGCTGAACGAATTATAACCGATTCAGCATATCTTACCTCATCCAGAGTTAATGGTCCACTTCTTCTCTTCTTGGGATGGGAACAGTTAAAATAGAATCTAAAAATAAAACTAATTATACGAATTAGTTTAGTAAAACTGTTAGTTAGTGAAAAAATGTCATTAATAATAGAATGTTCAGCAGACAAATTTAGAGTTACTAAATTATCACTAATAGTGTTCTTTCTCAGTTCTTTAATATACATCTCTTGATCTGGTATGACTAGAGATTGTTCCTTTTTGCACATATCTAAGTCCTTCAGGAAATTTGGACCAGTCCACCATATAGGATTCTGAACAAGATTTTCGGACTTAACGCCTCGTGTCAAAAGATCTGCCGGGTTCTCGGATCCTGCGCAGTGAAACCACCTAGATGAGTCTGTCAGTGACTGTATTTCCTTAACACGGTTTGACACAAACGACTTCCACTTATTTGCAGATCCTTTGATCCAGTACAAGGTGATCTGCGAATCAGTCCATAAGTACACAGAAGAGGGTCCCTTGCGATCTAATACCTCTTTGACTTGACAAGTCAAGCGCGCTGCGAGTAATGCACCCAAAAGTTCCAATCGTGGAAGTGATACCTTTTTCAAGGGTGCAACTCTACTCTTAGATGTGATCATATTAATGAAAGATTCATTTCTTGAATTTACTTGTAAATATACGACAGCACCGTAAGCCTTTGGGCTGGCATCAGAGAAGGTGTGCAGGATTAATTCGTAATCAGAGTTTTCGGGGAACTGAAAAACATTTCTTGGAATTCTTAGATTTGCTAAATGAGGTAGTTCGGAACACCATTGTTCCCACGTCTGTATAATATCAGGGGGTAATTCTTCATCCCATGACAAATTCCTACTCCAAATTTCTTGTAGTAAACATTTAACTCTAATAGTAAATGGTGATATTAGACCCAGGGGGTCAAATATTTTGCCTATTACTTGTAAGACAAAACGTTTTGTGTTTTTTGTCTTGCTCAAAAATTCTAATAAATTTTCAGTTTCCATCAAAAGTATGTCTTGTTTAGGCTGCCACGATAGGCCTAAAACCTTGCATGATTTATTGGGTTCAGAGGACTGAGGTAGAGTGCTAAACCCATTCTTTTCCCACGTTTCCATTACTAGTTTGTTATTCGAAACCCATTTCCTGAAATTCATACTCGCCTTCTTCATAATTTGGTTTGATTGTTGAGAAATTGTTAATGCATCTGAGACAGTGTCCGTCCCTGTCACTAAATCGTCAACATAAATGCAATTTTTTAGTATTTCAGTTACTATTGGATATTCTTTTTCAAATTTATTAAGATGTTGTTTAATTGTAGCTGATAATAAAAAAGGGCTTGAATTCAAACCAAAGGTTAGTCTTAGAAATCTATAAATAATAACTTTAAATGTATCACCTGTGACAGGATTGTCGTCTACAAACATAAATCGTAGGACATCTCTGTCTTTTTCATTTATACAAATCTGCAAAAAGGCCTTTTCTAAATCGGCCAAAACAGCAATTTTGTTGAAGCGAAAAAAAATCAATAAATGAAAAATATTTGGGTTAAGATTGATTCCGGCATCCAAACAGTCATTTAATGATAACTGTCCCGCTTCATGTGAACTCGCATCGAAAACAATGCGACATTTAGTGTATACACTGTCTTGTTTAAACACTGTATGGTGTGGTAGGTAGAAAATCGGATTGTTAGAAAATTCTTCGGATTCGGGAACAATTTCAATAAAGTTCATTTTTAAATATTCATCTAAAATTTTACGATAATTGTCATATAAACTTGGATCACGTTTCATTCTTTTTATGAGATTAGAGAGTCGAATTTCAGCTACCTTATAATTATTTTCAAGATTTTCCCAGTCCCGTTTCCACGGGAGACTAACTTCATATCTATCATTTTTGAAACGCAAAGTTTCCCGGAATTTTTCCATTATTTCTTCGGAATTTACACTACTTGGTTGGTCTTTTATACCCAGTTGCTCTAATTCCCAAAAAACTCTCAAATCTAAATCTTCGTTTTTCTCTAATAAATGACACTTATATTTACTTGCATTTTTCTCACGAATTTGGCCTCCTACAATCCAACCTAGCTGTGAGTTTTGCAAAATTATTGAACTATTAGGTATTTTGATTTGACCAGATAAAAGTAATTGGTAATAAATTTCCGATCCCAGTAAAACATGAATTCGTTGTGGTTTGAAAAAACGTGGATTTGCATACTTAATGTTCTCTGGTAAGTTGAGACTAGAAATGTCTACTTCACTTGAAGGGGTTAAACCCGTGATTTTAGAAACCAAAAACATTTTACTCGAATTTTTGAAACTCCGATCCTTGTTTGTTATTTCTACATGAATTTTCTTTTTTATTTTACAGATAGAATCATTTAATCCTGTAATTGTGGAATCAATATTATACTTTTTTAATCCCAATATATCAGCAGCGTACGTAGAAATTAGTGAAACATTGCTTGCAGTATCTAAAATAGCAACAAAAGAATGATATGTATCATTAATTCCCTTTAAATAAATCACAGCAGTTGAAATTAATCCATAACTTGTGTCAGACGAATTAGTTTGTTTATTGTTACTTTGACAGTTTAATGATGAAATATTTGTCCTACATTCTAGCTGGTTTGAATTTACGTTTTCCTCCGTTTTCGATTCTGATTGATTTACGATATAATCACTTTGTTTGTTTTCATAAGTAGTTTTCGAAAAATTGGCGCCGTGAAGGCTACTATGGTGCGTTTTATAACAAACCTTACACTTTTTATTTAATTTATTGCACCGATTGACACCGTGCATGCTTGAAAGACAATTAAAACATAAATTAAATTTCCTCACTTGAGTTAATTTGTCTTGTGGTGATAATTCCAAATAACTCTTACAGCGGTATAAATAATGGGGCTGGCTGCATAGCTGACAGTTAGGTTTTTCGTTCGCTAAAACAAAACTTTTTTGTTTATGGGCAATATCCGGTTTCGATTTTATAACAGAACTGTTTTTTTGAACATTCTCGAGTGCTTGCGCTCGTTTCAATAAAAAATCAATAAATATTTCCCATTCGGGTAATTCATTACAATCAAGGGACATTTCGAATGCTTTTCTGGTTTCATCATCCAATCGTTGTAAAACAAAATACATTAAAATGGATTCGGACAATATATTGGCTTCTAGGCCTAGTTGTCTGAGTGCTCTTAAATGGCTCATTAAATTATCAACTAAACTACGGATCTCTCTCGCGTTCTCAATTTTCATTTTGTTGTTGCTTAATAATTCTGAAATATGACTATTTACAATTAATCTTTTATTTTCAAACCTTTTTTTTAAAGCTTCAAATAAAGAATTATATGAATCATCAATATTCTGTAATTGTTTAACAGGACCTGTGAGTGCGGATTGTAAATAATACAATTTTTGTGCGTCATTTAGTTCGATATTTTCATCAATTAAAGTGGTGAACTGCTGTTTAAAATTCATCCACTCTGTGTAACGCCCCGAAAACTGGGGTAAATTGATAGATGGTAATTTAATCTTTGCCTCGTTAGAACTGTTTCTATCAGAAATAGAATTTCTACTTTCACTAATATCAGATGCAGGTTTTATTAACTGAATTAAACCTACCTCTAATTCTTCTAGCTGGTCTTCTATTTCCATCAAAGAGCTTTCGTAATCTTCCAAATCGTTGTCTGTAATGATTGCGTAAGCTTCATTACGCAGCTCGTCAAGTTTTTTCTTTAAGTTTTGCACCGAGTTGAATTTAAGTTCCAATTCTTTTTCGTTAAGCTGGCCCTTTAGGGCATTATTTATTCTTGTAATTTGGGCTTTAATGTTGCCCCGTTTCCTATTTAACACAACAGTTCCTGTGATAGGTGGAGTGGTAGTCATTTTTATGAATTTAATACAGAATTAAATTCCACATCAGATTGAAACTAAATGTCCATTCGTACAGATTCGAGCTCTACGGCTCGCGCGGACCAAAAACTTTGTTAGAGCGTCGATAGCTTAGAAAAGGACTTGTGAATATGTTGACTAATCGTAAAGAATAACTGGATCACTTAGTTATCACAAACAAAACACTAACATTTATTTACAGGGTGATACGTACGATTGGCAGCGGTTGATGCGCTGCGCTTACATCCATTCAACTGGCGGGAAAAGGTCCCGTACATCAACAACATTCTGCGCGCAGTTGCGCCCTCTAACGACAATTGCTATGTGCGGAGGAAACACGTGGAGAAGGAAGCCTCTAAACATATGCGCCGCGGCGCTACGTGCACTAACTTATGCAGTTCCTCTTAACCTATTTTAAGGATCATTTTACTTTTTTTTGGGGGGGGGGGGGGAATTTTGATTGGAAGTTAAAAATTCGGATTAAACGACCCAAAACACATAAAGAAATTCTTATAGGGAAAGTTCGGAGGGGGAACACAAATAATGCGAATGAAATTTTCAATTACGGACAATTTATATACCTGCCCGTCAATTTATTTATTCATTCACATTTCAAGTGTTGATATCTCGAAAACGGTTGGATTTGGACGGGTAGTTCCATTGCACTTTTTTACGTACATGACGAGATCTTTCTTTTGATACCACACTAGTCCAAATCCACTGCCTAGTTAGTGCACGCAGCGCTTGTTGAGATTCAGCCCCCCCCTCCCCCTCCCTCGCCTCGTTTATCCTAAGTCGTAATATCATGCACCTGATTTGTTGCAAATTTTGTCTACTTTCTGAAATTCTAGGTACTTTTTCATAAAACGATTTTAAAAGATCTATTTTGGGGGATCATTTTACCCAAATTAGAGGGGGGGGGGGGGTTGGTTTGAAGTTAAAATTCGGATTTAGTGACCCCGAAAAACATAAAGTAAACCTTAAAGGGAAAATTTGGAAGAGAAATGTGAGAATGACCGCAAGTAGTCCGCGAGTTGGTTAACCGGAATTGCATAATCTATATAGTGCATGCAGTGCAGTTGGGAGGGGTCTCCCCCATCCCCGTTTATCCTACGTCATAATCTCATGCATCTTATTTATTGTAAATTTTGTCAAGTTTCTAAGTTTCTAGATACTTTTTTATTAAAACAGTAAACAAATTCAATTAAAAACTTATTTTGGGAGGCATTTTTCCAAAATCTGGGAACGCTGCCGGGGGAAATTTTAGTGGGAATGGAAAGTTGAAAATTCGGATTCAGGTACTGAAAAAACATAAAGTAAGCCTTTTTCAGAACTACCATGATTTTTGCTAGGTAAAATCCTCTGCTGCCCGGATTAGAAAGAATAATCTATGATCGCATTTCTTATATACATTTTATTTCCCAAGCAGTAAGTAAATTGAATATAAACTCATACATATTCAAATATACGTATTTAATTTCATCTAAAACATAGTTGTGCTCACATTTTTGGTGAAAATCCTAAATATGAATAACATAAAATTTATTGTCTCCAAGGATTCTTTTTATGTGAACCCGATCTACAGAAAGGAAATTACTCCTTCTGAGCCGGAAAAACAAAATTCGGGTTAAACATAGTCTATGTTTGACTTAATTCAACAATCTCGAGGCGTCTGCTATTCAGAAATTTTTCTAAATTATAATACTATTAGAACTTTTTTTATAATTCTTCTGCATGTTAGGGATTCACAACCTGTGGCCCGCGATGAGTTAACGTGTGCTCCACGAATTTCACCAATTTGCAGCTGGAAAGAATTGGAATTTTTGTGCATAGGTCGCAGAAAAGAATAGTAAATTTCGTCAATTTACTGCGTGAAACTGTGAAATTTCGTCAGTCACTGAGAATCGCAAATTTTGTTGATCAAACACAGAAAAATCGCGAATTTCATTTATCAAATGCGAAAAAATAACGAATTTCGTCGATGAGGCATAGAAAAATTGCGAATTTCGTTCATCAGGTATGGAAAATTTCGTCCATGAGGCTCGGGAAAAAAAAGCTAATTTCGCCGATTAGGCTCAGAAAATCGCGTTTTTGACAAGTGTCGGTCAGGCTCGCAAAAATCACGAATTTTGCCGGTCGGGCACGATAAAAAAGCACCTTTCGTTGCTCGGGCCAAAAAAAAAAAAGAAAAATATATCGTCAGTTTTGTTCATGATGTACGAAAAAATTGCAATTTAAATCCATTGGCGGAAAAATCGCATTTTTTCTCAGCTTATCGCGGGGAAAAACGCTCATTTCATTGATCGGGTTCAAAATAATCGCGATCTTTTTTTTTTTTTTTTATTCATCAGGCACGAAATAATTGTTAATTCCGTTGATCGGCTGCGAAACAAGCGTAAGTTTTAAAAAGCGTAAAAAAATCGCGAATTTCATATTGCAACGTAAAAAATGCAGATTTCATCAAAGTTAGTTTAAAATCATGATTTTGTTGATTGGGTGCGAGAAAATGCGTATTTCGTCAATTAATTTGAAAATTGCAAATTTTGTTA
This sequence comes from Maratus speculifer, assembly GCA_964019185.1. NCBI lineage: Eukaryota > Metazoa > Arthropoda > Arachnida > Araneae > Salticidae > Maratus > Maratus speculifer. The sequence continues at coordinate 114,329,921 of OZ025301.1, forward strand.
GTTGGACACGGGGATATCGCGAATTTTGTCTATCACACGCAAAATAAATTGCGAATTTCGTCGATCAGGCATGGGAAAATCGCGAATTCTGTCGATCAGGCATGGAAAAATCGCGAATTCAGTCGATCATGCATGAAAAAATCGCGAATTCTGTCGATCATGCATGGAAAAATCGCGAATTTCGTCGAACAGGTTCGGGAAAATTGCGAATTTCGTAGATCAGCTTTGAAAAATTGTGAATTTCGTGGATCAGCTTTGTATAAAAAAATTGCTAATTTCGTCTATCAGCTTGGTAAAAATCACGAATTTTGTCGATCGACTTCGTAAAAATCACAAACTTCGTCGATCAGCTTTGTAAAAATCGCCAATTTTGTCGATTGGCTTTGTAAAAATTGTGATCTTCGTTGTTCAGCTTTGTAAAAATCGTGAATTTCGTCGATTAGCATCGTAAAAATTGTGAATTTTATTGATCAGGCCGAAACGAACGTGAATTTTCTCGATAAACTTCGTAAAAATTGCGAATTTTGTCTACCAGTTTCATAAAAAGCACAAATTTCGTCGATCATATGTGGAAAAATTGCAAATTGTGTTCATAGAGCGCAGAAAATTCGGGAATTTCGTTGATCAGGGACGGAAAAGTCTTGTTGACGTCTCCTTCTCGGTCCTTCGTTTATAAAGTTCACTTTTTTTTTTTTTTTTTGGCACCAGCGACCAGCCAGTTATGTTTCATTTTTAGCACTTTTAATTAAATAAAATTTACTATCCTGAATAAAGTCAAGGAATATTATTACATCTTGAAAATAATCCGTGCTATATCTGTTACATATACAAATGTAAAAACTGCTCATATAGCCTTACCAACTGAAAACAGTGAATGAAGATCAAAAAGTATATGAAGATATGCATAGAATTGAACCAAATTTTTACTTTCTTTTATCTTCAATAGAAGCAAGTATTGTAATTGAAATTGTTTTCGACTTCCGGTTTTTGACGGCTTAACACGTTTTAGGCATCAGAGATTCCAAAAAACATGTTTTTACAAAATGTCTATCTCTCCGTGTGTCTCTGTGTGTATGTATGTATGTCTGTGTGTCCGTATGTCGCCATTCTACCATCAAAAAGTGTATGAAGATATGCATAGAATTGAACCAAATTTTTTGTGAATGTTTTTGGCTGTGGCAAGCAGGTCCTCCTTCAATTTTGAAATATTCTGCCAGAAGGAGGCGTTGCAATCGCGATTTTTGTGCCATTTTCAATATTTTACCGACCAAAAGTATATGAAGTTATGCATCGAATTGAACCAAATTTTTTTTACAAGTGTATGACTATAGCTGATTGGTCCTCCCTGAATTTGACAAAAATCCGCCGGAAAGGGACGCTGCAATAACAATTTTTGTGTCATTTTCAACATTTCATCACCTAAAAGTGTATAAAGTTATGCATAGAATTGTACGAAATTATGGCTTGTAGATCCGCCCTGAATTTGAAAAAAAAATCCCTGCATTAGTTCTAGAGATTGAGTGATTGCAAAAATCGAAAAAAAAAAAAAATACGGTATAGTTGCGCCACCTGTTAAACGATTTACATTAAAATGTAAAAAAATGTTAATTCACATCAAAAGGACTAACCGAGTCTGAAGTTTGATGAAAATCCGTAGATTAGTTCTGGAGATTGAGTGAGTACAGAAATAGCGAAAAACTCTGCATAATAACGCATCTGTCAAGCGATTCACTAATCAGCGCCAATTTATTTCAAGGACTAATTGAATGTAATTTTTTATTGAATTCTGCGCATCAGGTCTTGAGATAAAGCTCCCATAAAATTTGTACCACATACAGATTCACAGTTCACTTTTTCGTGAACTCTGCCCCTAAAACGTATAAATCCGTCGAAAACCGGAATTCGAATATTTTCATGAATCCAATACTTTTTTCTTGTAAAAATAGAAGATAGTAAAAAAGAAAAAAATCACAATTTTAAAGTTCTACATTGAAAACAAATTGGATGTGGCAATTCTGAAACTTTCTTCTATTTCATATGTATATTTTAATATTTCAAAATTTAGTTACACATGTTGATACGTTAATATTATTAATTCAATACTACACCAACTATGATTTTCATCGTAAATTTCTGATTCAGTCTATTAATCGGAGTAAAAACGAGTTTCTGTATCTGCATGAGCCGATGAACAGATTGTTTTGCAAATTCAAGGAGGACCAACTTTTGATAACCAAATACTTACGCAAAAAATTTCGTTCAGTTCGATGCTTAACTTCGTACACTTTTAGTCTTTTGTGCCATTTTCAATATTGTAATATTGAAAATGGCACAAAAATTTTTATTGCAGCCCCCCCCCCCCCTCCTTCGGAATATTTCAAAATTGAAGGAGAACCTGCTTGCCACAGCTGTAAACATTCACAAAAAATTTGGTTCAATTCTATGCGTATCTTCATATACTTTTTGGTGGTAGAATGACGACATATGCGGACATACACAGAGACACACGGATATACAGACATTTTGTAAAAACATGTTTTTTTGGAATCTCTGATCTCTAAAGCGTGTAAATCCGTCGAAAACCCGAAGTCGAAAAAAAAATTTGAATTCCATACTTTCTTCTATTGAAGATAGAAGAAAGTAAAAAACATTTTTTTTTAAATGCATTTCTAACCAAATAAAATTTATAAATATTTCTCTAAAGAAATGTACAAGATAGACATAATTTTTACGAAAAACAAGTAAGAAAGATGCCAGCCCAGTTTGGGCTTTGTTAAAGAATTTAGAGGAATCACGGCTCGCGGTCGGGCGAGTAATGTTTTGTCATACTATCTAGATCAGACTGACCGAACGTTTTGTTTTTATTCCGCGTCGAGTCATGACCTTGAAATTTTGGCTAATGCAGTCCTCTAGGAAAACTGTCATCCAGTCCAGGCTCAATCTGAAAGAAAAAAATCTGTCCCGACCCGAATCTGCTAAAAAAGTAAGATCAGGACACGGCCCGATTCTAAATGAGAGAAGACCTGACCCAGTCCGAGTCTCGGGGATTTAAACTGGCACGACCTGATCAGGTTTCGCCCCAGGTTATTTCCGTGAGGATACATAATATCACTTTGAGAACCCTTTAATAACCCAAGGGAAGAGCAATTGCCCCCTTGCTTTCTGCCCCAATCCCTAGATCCGTCATTGCATACTGGCTAGGTCGTTCCCAGACCGAGCGTTTAGCTTTTATACCGGATCAAATCTGGGCTTGAAAATTTTGGTCCGTTTATAACTCTAGAAAGAAACTAGTCCACGCCAAGACCAAGCTGAAAAATCAGTGTCGCTCTGCAGAAAAACGTAAGACCCGTCCCGCCCCGGTTCTAAAAGTGTGAAGACCTGACCCAATCCCAGTATAGAAAATTATAATTGGCGGTCGGGTCGCACCGGTCTCGAGTTTATAGGTGCAACACCTTTTCCGTGTCCGTATCTAATGTCGTTTTGCAGACCCTTTATTGGGCTTAAATTTACAGGGATTAGTCCAAGAGCCGACAGCACAAAAACATATGTTACCGAGCACAAGAAAATAAACTTTTTCTATGGAAGAGTAGTAATAGAGTAATCTAATGATCCATGTCTGCCGGAAGTGAACAGGTGCATAAGCGAAAAATAAATACCACTAGTGGTTTACTCGTAGGTTTAAGATTATATTTGCCGTACAAACAAAGGTATGAAAACATGGAAAACTGGGAACAGGAAAACACAATGATAAATTAACGAGTGAGCCACTAGTGGTATTAATTTTTGCCTTATGCACCACTGCACTTCCGGTAGACATGGATAATTAGTTTCCTGTATTACTATTCTTTCATAAGATAAAGGGTTTTTTTCTTGTGCTCGATAACATAAGTTTTGGTGCTGTCAGTTCTTGGACTAGGTAAGTAAGAAAAAATTGTTTCAGTTTAATGATGTTATAGCTTGTTTCAGACATAATGGAATTGATTTATGCATTTATGAAGTACAGTGCAACATGTTTTCTATAGAATACGGTGTTTAAAGCATTTATTTCTCATTAACTTTCATGGTCATTCAAAATAATTCACTTGCATAATTGTCTACTGAGGAAATTCGATTGCAGTGTATTTTTATAATGTTACACTATTTCAAACATAATGAAATTAATATTCATTTTTGTGGTGCTCTACAAGCTACTTTACTGTAGAGCAGAGATCTGCACAATCCGTACTCGGGCTTGTTTTCATTCACGGCACTCGGGATGTGTCTGACTTGATCTCCACTCTTTTAGGGTCAGATCATACTTATTTCTGAAGGCTGAACCGAACCTAGTAACTGACTACTAGACCTGTTGCAAACCGCACATATTCGTTACTAAGAAACGGGTATTTGCTGAGGAACGAAGAACTGAATTGTTACTTAGAAATACGACTTGTTAGTCATTACCATGGGCTTGCGAAGAGAAAACTGTGCCCGGGCAAAGTTTGAATTTGCGCTTCCTCCCCCCTCCCCAACTTGACGCTAAACCTCCCAAAATGGCGTTGGTTGTATCAATTTATCGCCTCCTAAATTTCTGCGCCGGGGCAATCGCCCCCTTCGATCCTCCCTTTCTCACGCTGCTCTTGACACCACCTCCATTTCGCTTCCGCTGGTCGTTACCGTGTCAGTACACAACCGAACAGAGTAAAACTAACTGCAACAGTTACGCGATCCTGCCTTTCGCACGGCGTTGGTCGTTACCATAGAAGTATCAATTCGTTGGTCGTTACCATAGAAGTATTCTTGTATTATTCTATGGTCGTTACCCGTGTCAATTCAATACGCAGCCGAACAAAGTGAAAGTAACTTTAAATGCTTCTAATGATCGTTAGCATTTGTGATTGTATGAATGCGGCCAGACACTCGAATGCAGTAAAGATACGAAATTGTGTTCAGACTCTGACATTAAGCAACAGTTTCCGTTATTTCCGTATCCAGTGTATGCGTATCATTCTGTTTGCATCAGTTATTTTAAAATCTCAAATGATTTGGATTTCTTACGACACTGTTGATACATTTACTTATTTTATTATGAAAAGGAAAAGAAATAAAAAGTGGATATACTTTTCTGAAGCATCTAATGATAAAGCAAAATGTGTTTCATATTTATGCCAAGTGAAGTAATGAGTTAAAGGGAGTTCAACAACAAATTGGGGGGAAAAAACATTTATTGGTAAAGCATCTCAGAGCTTGCGTATTTAGCAAAAAGTATTTATCAGTGGTGTATATTAGTACCATCTGAAAGATTTTTTTCAAAATCAGGTTATTTATTATCTGAAAGACCCCTTCCCATCCCAGGACCGAAATAAAGGAGGGGGGAGCAGGGTGCGAATAAGGGGACGAATGAGGCAGTCGCCCCGGGAGCGGAACTATAGGGCGCACAGCGCCAAATCTATTCTATCAACGTCATTTTTGGCCTGTTACAAGAAAAAAAGTTGGGTGAGGGGGCGCCAAATTGATCCGGGTGGCTAATTTCCGTTTACTCAAGGATACAGCGCTTGGCGAAATTCAAGGTGTGCCAAATGCTATTCCACCCATCATTCACTCATCTTCCGAGATTCCTTGATAACATCGTACAGTGTCGCCATCTACTGAAAAAATGTATTATACAAATAATTCATTTGAAAAGAAAAATAATAATAAATTTAATGGAATTTTCTTTTTATATACGACCAAATATTAATTAAATATATACGAGTAACTTGTTGTGTTAACTTAATTTGTAAATTTTAATGTATATTTCTTTACATTTCTTATAGTATTTCAGTTTATAGTGAATAATATAATAATGAAAAAATAAAAAAAGAACGAAAGAGAGCTGTTATTGTATTCGGATAAATTACATGATAATAGCTAAAAATAAATTTTATTTTGTTTAATTTATTTTATTGTTAAGTATCAATTCAAGAACTTTATAAGAAAATACTGAGATCTGTTATATCAAATTTTTATTTATTTATTTATTTTACTAATGTGATATAAATCACCAAGTATAGCAATGCACCAAGATTGATAAATTAAAACTTCTTAATGTTGGAAATATATATGAATATATTCATAAATATCAACATATGTACATAGTATGTATGAACTTATAGATTCATACATGTCTGCTTAAATATTATGTAAGTGTATATTATATAGTTGTTATATAGTTAGGTCATTTAATTATATAGTTAGAAAATGTACATAATTTCGATGTCATCTGTTCCGATCTATTCAGATTTTGATGTTGTGTTGTACAAATATATCATTAACGTTGATAACATATTTAAAAAAAAAAAAGTATAGTTTCCAGATTCTAAGAATCATCAAAAAAGTATATATTTCAATTAATAATAAATTGTGTTAAAATTAAAATATTTTTTATACTTGGAAATTTTTCATTTGAAATAAAATATGTTTAGGAATTTACACCAACTTTTGTGACACTGATTTAATGCACCCTTCCTATTCATAAATTGATAAGTCTAAACTAAATATACATGCATATACTGATTGAATTTGTACAAAGTACAAATACAAAACAAAGATCACGTTTTATATAAAAAAAAAAAAACCACCTTAAAAGTTTTTATCTAATATAGATTGTTTTTTTTTTTTTTTTTTTTTTAATATTTAATATCTTACTAGACACTGAAAATTGAAGAGAACTAATAACATATCACTAAACGAAAACATTAAAAACATTAATTATCTGTTTAAATGATAATACTTATTAATATTAGTTATACATATAATAATTAATAATGTTAATTAATATAATTTTATAATTATATATATATATATGTATATATATTAATATTAATTAATAAATAGTTAATATTAGTTATCTATATTTAAATATTGATAATTTTTTAAAAGAAAAACTTAAATTATGTTTGTGGAAGATTAAAGATTTTCCTTTTTTTTCTTAAATTATTATCATTAATTAAGTACATAGAAATATTAAAATTTTGAATATTTATAATTAATATTTTTATGTTTCACTACTTTATAATTGTAAATGAAACAGTAATTATTAAAATAAATACTAATAAATATCATATATATATATATATTGTGTGTGTGTGTATGAATGATGCCTCATTTTAAAACATAAGAACTTTAATAAATTGGTTTTACTAATTTGATATTCATCTCTTACAACACGGTGGTAGCATAACTAAAATAAAAATATTATTTTATTTTATTTTAATAATTATTGTATTTTAAATTATATTTATTTAATTATTAAAAAGCAGAATTTAAAAACTTATATTAATTATTTACATTTATTTCAAATTAAACTTTATGTAATAAAATTTTAAATTAAATTTTATAACTTAATTGTAATTAAAATTTAATTGTCTAATTGACAATAAAACTAATACAAAGTAACTGAGTTTTATAACATTCTTTATTGATTACTTAAATAAAAATCAAAACAAAAATCTACAAGAGCAAGGACACAACTCGCAATCTTATAATTACAAGCTTTCTGCTTTAACCACCTCGCTATGCCTCTGACACCCTACAACAGCTTTCAAGTGCCTCATATACGACAAAAATTGTAAGTAAAATGTCTGAAGCAGCCATGATGCGCGAGAAAATGCGTAGATGCTAGTCAAAACATTTGGCACACCTTGAATTTCGCCAAGCGCTGTATCCTTGAGTAAACGGAAATTAGCATCCGGGTGCAGTTTTCTCTTCGCACGTCCCTGGTCAGGGTGGGGGCATGAGCCCCGAGCACCGAAACGACAGGGTGCCAAATGACCTTCTTTTTTGTCGATTTTTCTCACGTCTAGATTTAGCGTGGTATAGTTAAAATCATCCTGTCTAAGGGTATACCAAAGCATAGTAGAATCTAAGAATGGTATTGCATAAAGAAGCCTGTATAAAACGGATTTTTTTTTTCAATTCCGTATTCAAGGCTTTAATGAATCAATATATGACAAACAAAATTACATAGTTCAGTATTATATATTTTATGATTATATATTTTAAAAAAATGGTCATTAGAAAATTAGTAAAATTTTCTTTGTAAATATACTTCACGGAGGTGAGGCGCGGGGGAATGGGGGGGGGGGGGGGTGTGTGCCAAATTTCATGTTTGACCCGAATCCAAAAAATGTTAGCTTCGGTCCTGAGACCCCCTTCATTAAAATAAAAAAGAATGGAAAAAATATTTTTTTTTAAACATAAATCAAAGAACTCAGAAATAGAATATTTCTGCAGTTCAGGGCAGCATAGTGCGAAAGGGGAGAGGATGAAGGGGGCGGCCGAAAAGGAAGTTTAGCGGGCACCAGATTTATACTACGTCTTTTTTTAGCTTGTTAGAAGAAAAAGTTGGTGGAGGGGGCGCCAAATTGAAACTTTGCCCCGAGCGCAGTTTTCTCTTCGCACGCCCCTGGTTATGCACTCGAATTTTCCATTATACTTTTTTTTTTTTTTTTTTTCTTAGCATAAAATGAAGTTATTGCCACAATTTAATCAGAAACATAGTAACTACGGTGTAACTATCTTTCTGCGTCACAGAGAGAAAAAAATGTATGCACCCCCCTAATAATTCACTTCTCGCTACGGCCCTGATTTTAATATTTTGATTTCATTTTTAAAATAAAACTTGGAAGCAATGTATTTCGATTCAAACTGCTTATTTTTCGATTTATTTTTAAAATATTTTTTGCTCAAATGCATGAAAATGGCAAGGGTTGGGTTTCTTCCGGAAGAAACTATTTCTTCCAGGACAGTGGAAGAAACTGGAAAAAAAAAAAGGAAGAAATGGAAGAAACTATCAGAAACCAAAACCAATGCTCAAAGTTAAAGTATATTAGCTGTATAAAAGAATTAAAGTATAATTACATGAAATCTAAATTGGAAAATTTAATTAATATTATTATTTTAAATTTGATAAGTTCTTTTTTTATTAACAAACTACTTCAGGTTCAGCAGACATTTTCAGGTGGTGGATTTTTACTTCTCTAGAGGTAGAGGGATTTTTTTTAATTATTATTAATTACGCTATTAATGTAAAAAGAGAGAAAAAAAACCACCTACAAATTGTTTATTTTTCATATAAAAATATATTATTTTCATATAAAAATGTCTTATTTTAAACTGTGCAACACAGTAAATAAAAAAATTTGTAATTATTTATACTAACATCTAGCATGAATACCTCAATGCTGTAGTGTTCTAAAAATATCTATGGGTATGTCAAAATGCTTTTAAATTATCTTGAAGTGTAGGACTTAAAAAAAAAAAAATCTTCATTTTTTGCATTCATCAAATTTAAGTTAAAAAACTGATTGCCTACTGATTTTTTTTTTTTTTTTTTTTTTTTCTGTTGTACTGTGCTGCATTTGCTGCATTATACAGAGGAAAATTAGAATTTTAATGATTTTTTTTTAATATTAGGATCGACCAATAGAGGTTTCAAAGGCCAAAACCAATTTTCAAAAAATTCCAAATTTCAGGCAAAAATGAAAACATCTAAAAAAAAAAATTAAGTGATTAAATTGTATTTTTTAAGGTAATTAATACATACATAAATGTAAATTAATTATATGTACAGTATTTATTAATTATGCACAATTGTTAATTATCCAAAAACTTTATTTTCATATACAATAAAACATGATTAATGCATCAATGATACAGGAAGATTTTCTAATTATATGAATTTCATTTAATTAAAAAATATTTTAATTTAAAGTATATACATCTTGATTTTTCTTCTATAATGATTTTTGTAAATGATCATTTATTATTCTAGAACCTTCTCAAAGAATATTTGAAACACTAATGCAGGTTAAACTAAAACTTTTTTATAAGATGATTGCTAATTCATGACTGATAATAATAAACAACAAAGTTCATTGCAATATACTCATTAGAGCTGATACTGTTCAAATCAATGACTTATGTTGAAAATTTCCGAAGGAAGAAACAAGAATTTTTAATACTGAGAGTTTCAGTCAAGCAGGATTTTCAATCACATTTTTGGCAAAACTCGGATTTTGGGCCGAAAACGAAACCATATTCTTGAACAATCTCTGATTAATACAATATTATTAAAAATTTAATATTCAGCTTTTAATATTACAGTAATTATTGTATATTACTTACATTAATAAAATTGATGTAAATTAAAAGCTTTTATTTAAATGGGTTTCATTGTACAATTGGTAAAGAATCCCTACTATTTACTACTAGTTTTAGAAATTTAAATAATTAAAAAAAATGTGCTGGCTAAATTGAAATGAATAACATTTAATTAATTTTGTGTATTTTAATTTTGGATAAAATTTCTTTTCATTTAGCCAATGGTTGAAGATCTTTAGACAGGTGTTGTGTGTGATCTTGGCTAAAAAACTGATGTAGTTATTAATTTAGCATATATATTTAATTAAATTTGTTTTGGTCCAATGGAATTAATTCATATAAGATTACAGGAAGAAAATATTTATTATATCTTTCAAAATTGGAAGTATATGGTAAATTTTAGAAGAAAAACAGTTTCTTCCATTTCTTCCACTTAGAAGAAACCTATTTCTTCCGGCCGGTTTTTTCCACTGCGGAAAAAACCTGCCAACCCTGCAAATTGTCTTATTTAGAAAGTACACAAGGTGCCGTGCTTGTCGATTCTTTCATAAATGCAAAAAAATATTACAAAAAAGCAATCAAAAATGGCATTTTGAACTGATTTTTACGAAGCGTGAGATCTGGCCAAAAAAAAAAAAAAAAAAAAAAAAAAAAGATTCATACTGAGAGAATAATTGTTTATAAATCAAATTCTAATGAATTGAGCGTAAAATGACATCACACGGCACCTTATATGCCTCTTCAAAAATTCCCTCAGCAAGTTTCATATTTTTATTTTTATTTTTTAATGTGTCTGAAATTGTATCAGAAAACCTCGAGCTGTTGAAGGTGGAAAAGCGTTTTTTCGAATACACCCTTATATGTAATTTTTACGGACAGATGGCAGCACTAACTTAAGCGAATCTTCCAACGATTCTTCTTACGGTATATCCTGTTTTATTAGTACGCTCGATGACTGCAAATACCCAATTTTTGAACAATAACGAGTAACGAAACGAATAATTTTTAACGGGTAGAGAATCCGAAATTAACGACAACATAAGGGTATTTATTTTGTCGTTATTTTTACAGCACTACTGACTACTCTTTACGCCCCTACTTTTTCCTTCAGGGATCGGGCCGAGCTGGGCCTAACTATTCTTTTCTGTACCAGTGATGCCGCCGGACTTGAAAAATCCTGGGTCCTGGGGACCCAGGACTTCTAAAATTCTGGGTCCCTTTTTCAAAAAAGCGGGTCCCCACTAATAAGTCATATTTTTAGACGCAAAAATTGAACTTGTTCATTTGCAAAAGAAAAGTTAAATGCAATAATTATTGTTTTAATTAATGTATAAATAATTAAAGCCAATATTATTTTTTTGAAACTATTAAGAGATATTTACTTTACTTTTTTTTAAAAATAAATGCGAAAGATACAAATTATAAAATAATACTTATTTGAGTTTAGAAGATAACAAGCATCACTATTGTTCACATTTCTTTTAAAAAGGGGTAAAACTGATTTATTGAAAAAGATATTTTTTCTAAAAAAAGAATACTTTTCAAAATAATCAGAACAATCAAACACAGATTGTGAAGCAGGAAAATCTGTTTTTGGAGCAGCAAAAAAAAAACTTTGGAAGCAGGGAAGTTAGTTTTTGGAAAAGAAAAATTCTATCCTGTCATTAACTTTTTTGTTGTACCCCTTTGACGAAAATTGCATTTTAAAACTTTTTTTTCACGAAAATTGCATTTTAAAGCTATTTTTTTTCACGAAATTTGCCGCTCTTTTTCGCGATCTTTTGACGAAAACTGCCGTTTTTTTTCGCGATATTTTGACGAAATTTGCCGGTTTTTCACGATCTTTTGACGAAATATGCTATTTTATCACGATTTTTTGATGTAAATTGCTGTTTTCGCGAATTTTTTTAAAAAATTTGTCGTTTTATCACGATTTTTGGATGAAATTTGTCGTTTTTTCGCGATTTTTTTGAGGAAATCTGCTTTTTGTTCAAAATTTTGTAATAAAATTAGTCATTTTTTGCGAATCTTTTGACGAAATTCGCTGAAAATTATTCGTTATTTCGCGATTTTTTTTAACGAAATTTGTCTTTTTTGCGATTTTTTGATGAAATGTGCCGTTTTTTCGCGATCTTTTGACGAAATGTGCCGATTTTTTGTGATCTTTAGACGAAATGTGCCATTTTATCACGATTTTTTCATGAAAATTGCCGTTTTTCGCGAATCTTTAGACAAAATTTGCCGTTTTATCACGATTTTTGGACGAAAGATGTCGTTCTTTCGCAATTTTTTGAGAAAATCTGCCTTTTTTCGGGATTTTGTAACAAAATTAGTCATTTTTTTCGCAAAATTTTTGACGAAATTTGCCGGAAATTATTCGTTTTTTCGCGATTTTTTAATGAAATTTGCCTTTTTTGCGAATTTTTGACGAAAATTACGCGTCCCGCGGGACGCGTAAGTACCATTTTTTTGCGTCCCGTCGCCGATTTTTTGCGTATTTTACGCGCTATAGCGCGTCCGCGGCATCCCTGCTGTACTGCGCCGGGACGGTTTCATTCCTTATCTCACACTCCAAAATTTTGTCCTAGTTTTGACGCAGCCCGTTTGAAAATCATTGTCTTGGAGGGCGTGGCCTGGTCCAAAATGTTTGCAGTTCAATTCATTTATAAATACCTATTATTCTACAACTAAAATTTAAAATTTATTCTTTTTAAAGAATAGTACATTTCTAGGCTTATTAAATTACAGCTAGATTAAAGTATAGTAAAATGTGTAAAAAAGGAAGCTGCCTATGACGGAATCCTATTTTAAACTGGAAAACGAGTTGATCCATGCAAAATTAATGTACTAATACGCAAAAAAAAAAATGTACGATGCATTTACACTTCACTGTAAAACATTTGTGTAACGTTACACCATAAAATGGGTGGCAGCTTTGCTGCCTCCAATTTTATGGAGTAATTTTTTTTCACCTATATAATGGTGTAATGAACATATATTGCTGGTGTAACATTACAATGTTGCACCGGTTATATCAGTTAAAATATTCCTTAAAATTGGAGAAAGCCAGACTACTCCATAAAATAGGAGGCAGCAAAGCTGCCGCTGCCACCCATTTTATGGTGTAACGTTACACAAATGTTTTACAGTTGCTGAGAAGGAAACTTGTCTACAATGCATTTTCTTTTCTTTTCTTTTTTCATGCGCAATTTTGCTTTAAAAGATTTTATCGTATAGCATTTTTCAGAATTTTAACACTTCAATACATGGAATATCGGTTAATATTGTAAATGATAACTTGAATTTTTCATACAGAAAATAGAGGTTCATTAAAAAAATAAATATCGCAGTCTACGGCACTTTTATAAAACTGAAAATTATAGTATTTTTTGGTCAGAAGTCCTCATACGACACAATTTTTTAATCAAATCGAGGTAAAAATTAGTGTTTTCAAGAAATTCACTCGAGTCGAGTAAGATCTGCACGGACCGGGTTCTGCCGATTTTCATTACGGCATTCGGGCTGGCCCGAACCATTAACAAGCTTTACTTTTTTTTTTGAAGACTCGGGCCTTACATTCCTCCTAAATAATCGGGGTGGGACGGGCCGGGCCTAACATTTTTTTTTTTCTGTTCGAAGCCGGGAATGATTCCATTCTTCCTAGTTTTCACGTACAAAAATATTTAATCCTTGGTTGAATCCCGGGCCTTGTTTTTAGCTGTTTTATCGGGCCGATCAGGACCGAAATTTTAACTTTTTTAACGGCCCTGGTCAGGGCAATATTTTTTTTTCTTTCGGGTCGGGCTGGGCCGAATTTTTTTTTTCTGTGTTTCGGGCCTAGCTCGTACAGACCTCTAAAGCCGAAATCAACTTTTTTTCCGGGCCGAATCTAACTTTTAGTTCTTGTACCGGGCCACAGCGGACCAATGATTTTTTTTCTATCCGCCAGGCCGAACTTTAAACATTTTTACCGGGCCGGATAAAACGTGTTTGACAGGGATGAGATTCTTCAGACTTTTCTTCAATATTTTAAGAAATAATTCATGTCACTGGTTTTATTAGTGTTCTGTATCTTGGTAAAATAGACTTTTCACTGCAGTAAGTAAATAATTTCTGCCTAATTCTACCTTACAGTTTCTTTTTAATTTGCTTAAAGCTAAATTGTATGTAATATATAAATTTCAATAGCAATTATAATATTTATTCCGCTGGAAATTCATAAACATTATTGCTATATGTCGTTCGTGCAGATTTCAGATTTTTTACTTTTTTTGTCAATCTCATCCCTGGTTTTGAGTTATCATTAATAATATTAATCCATATTCAATGTATTGAAGTGTTGAAAATCTGAAAAACGCTATTCAGTAAAATCTTTTAATAAAATGCGTTATAGAAAGTTTCCTTCTTCGCAAGTGTAAATGTATTATATATTCTTTTCTTGCATATTAGTATATTAATTTTGCATGGATCAACACGTTTTCCAGTTTAAAACATGATTCCGTCATAGGCAGGTACATTTTCACACGTTTTACTCCATTTTTTTGTGCTTGCTTGGCCAAATTTTTCCTCTATGAGTCGGGCCGGACTCCGGCCTGGAAATTTCACTCTGTGCAAAGTACTGTAGAGTATAACTTGCTTAATTATTTTTACTTTCTTCTATCTTTTACAAGAAAAAGATATTGGACTAGTAAAAATTTTCCAAATACGATTTTACACGTTTTAGGGGTCAGAGAACCCGAAAAACATGTTTTTACAAAATGTTTGTTTGACAATCTGTCTGTATGTGACAAAAATTTTGTGGGCGCTCTATCTCAAGAACTGATGCACGAAATTTCACAAAACTTCAGATTCTGTTAGACATTCATATAAACTAGATCTGATTAGTTTTTGGTGTATATCGCTCAACAAATAGTGCTGTCATAGTGCATTATTCGTGATTATCGCAATAACTCTATCTCCAATACTATTGCACAGAATTTCACAAAACTTTAGATTCCGTTAGACTTGATATAAAATAGATTAGATTAGTTTTTGGCGTATATCACTCAACAGGTGGCGCTGCTATGCTGCATTATTTACAATTTCCACAATAGCCATATTTCAAGAACAATTACATGGATTTTCATAAAACTTTATATTTTGTTAGTACTTCATATAATATGGTACTGATTACGTTTTGGTACAAATCGCTCAACAGGTGACGCTGCCATGATGCATTATTCGTGATTATTGCAATACCTCTATCTCAAGAACTAACCCACGGAATTTTCTGAAACTTCAGATTCAGTTAGTCCCTGATATAGATTATTGTTGTTTAGTTTTTGGTATAAATCGCCCTACAGATAGCGCTGCTGTGTTGCATTTTTCACGATTTCACAATAGTATCTTAAAGACTAACGCATGGATTTTCATCAAACTTCAGGTTCAGTTAGTGCCTGATAAAAAAATTGATCTTGGTTAATTTTTGGTGTACATCACCCGCATGTGATGCTGTTATGCAGATTTTTTTTTTCTTCAGGATTTTGCAATAGATCTATTTCAAAAACTATTACACAGATTTTCATCGAATTTCAAGTTCAGTTGTAAGTTGACATAAGTTGTTGCTGACTAGATTTTTATTTAAACCAAGTAAATGGTGACACTGCTATGGTGCTATGCTGCATTTTTCAGAAATTATTAATGTGTAGAAGAAAGTTTTGGGATTGCCACATCTGACTAGTTTTTCATTGGCAGCGGGACAAGCAAAAGATTTTGGTTACAGCATGTCTATGAGCGATAAAAGCTAGACGTGCATTTTCTGATGTGATATGCACTTTTATGTTTTAACTAAATTTTTGCACATTATGTGATATGTATAAGTTTATAGATCGTATACAGGGCTACACAAAATAATCTGTGTATATCTGTGCATGAGGGTAAATTGCTTAACCCCCTGACCACCGAGTAAAAGAGTAAATTGTAATGTTGTTTTCTCTGTAATTTATTTTAAATGTTAATAAAAATGGGATTTTCTAACATGGCATAACTTTTTTGTTAAGTATATGCTTATACTAGGGATGCACAACCTGTGGCCCGCAGGCCACTTTTGGCCCATGTTAACGTGTGGCTCCTGAGTTTCGTCAATTAACAAATGGAAAAAATTGCAATTTTTGTGCAAAGATCGCTGAAATAAAATCGTAAATTTGATCAATTTACCTCCGAAAAATTATAAATTTCGTCAGTCACTTAACCTTCTGGATCCCATACCGCCCGAGATATTTTGAGATATTTTAATTCGTATATCCTTATTTTCGCCAGAAAATTAAAATATCTATCATTGCTTTAAATAATGACGGATATTCCGTGTTTAAATAAACCGAAATTAGTCATTGAATTTTTCTGGTGTAAAGTCAGATTTTCTGAACTACATAATTTCTGGAATGTGTTCTATCATGGGAAGATTAAGAATCGCAAATATCATTGATCAGGCACGGAAAACTTACGAATTTCATTGATGAAGTGCAGAAAAATAACGAATTTTCTCGATGAAGTACGGAATAATCGTAAATTTCGTTCATCAGGTATGAAAAAATCGCCAACGAATGGATATCGATGATCGGGCACGGACAAATCTCGAGTTTTGTCAATCAGGCACGGCAAAATCACGAATTTTGTCAGTCGGATGCAAAAATCGCACAATTTGTTGATGCACGAAAAAATTGCAAATTAAATTCATCGGCTACGGAAAAATTGTACGTTTTCTCGGTTTATCGCGTGAATAAAGTCACGAATTTCGTTGATCGATCACGACAAAAAATCGCAAATTTCGTTGATAACACACGAAAAAAACGTGAATTTTGCGATGATGCGCGAAAAATTGAAAATTTCGTTGATCAGCTGCGAAACAATCGTGCGTTTTGTCAATTTATCAAGTGAAAAAAAATCGCGAATTTCATTTTGTCGTTTAAAAAAATGCAGATTCCGTCAAATTTAGTTAAAAATCGCGAATTTCGTTGATTTGGCGCGGATAAAGCGTAAATTTCGTCGATTCGGTAACAAAAAGAGCGCAAGTTTATAAATCGGGTTCCGAAAAATCGCAAATTTTGTTAGTCGGACACGGGAATTTTGTCGATCACACGCGGAAAAATAGCAATTTTTTTCTATCAGGCTCAAATAAAATCGCAAATGTCGTCGATCGACTTTGTAAAAATCGTGAATTTCGTAGATCGACTCCGTAAAAATCGCGAATTTTACCAATCATGTGAGAAATAATAGCGAATTTTGTCTTCGTAAAATTCGCGAATTCTATTGATCAGACGTGGTAAGACCGTTAATTTTCTCGATCGGCTTCGTAAAAATCGCGAATTTCGTCGATTACGCGCGGAAAAATAGCGAATTTCGTCTATCGGCTTCGTAAAAACCAATTTTCAAACCCTAACGAATTTTTTCGATTAGAGTTGGAAAAATCAAGAAGTTCGTCGATCATGCGAAGAAAAATCGCGAATTTCGCCGGTCAGGCACTGAAAATCGCAAATTTTGACTTTATAACAATTACATGATTTATCGATCGGCTTAAAAATCACGAATTTGGTCGATCGACTTTGTAAATATCGTGATTTTCATCAATTGGCTTTGTAAAAATCGCAAATTTTGCGATCGCCTTTGTAAAAACCGCGAATTTCATAAACATCGTGAATTTTGTTGATCAGGCGCGTAAAGATCGTGAATTTTCTCGATCGGCTTCATTAAAATTGCGAATTTTATCGATGGTAAAGTGCTCAAATTTGGTCGATCAGGCGTGGAAAAATAGCAAATTTCGTTGATCGGATGCAGAAAAATCAAGTATTTTATTGATCAGGCATGGAATAATCTCTTTGATCGAGACCTTCTCTCTCCTTCGTTCATAAAATTATTATTATTATTATTTTTTTTTTTTTTTTTTTTTTTTTTTTTACACCAGCCGCTTATATTTATTTTTTAGCATTTTTAATAAAACAAAGTTTACTCTCCTGAATAAAGTCAAGTAATATTATTACACCTTGAAAATAAATCCTTGTTGTATCTTATCTGTTATATATATATAAACCTAAAAACTGCTGATAAGGCCTTATCAACTGAAATTTGATATTTTGATTGAGTAAGCGAGTTTAAAGGGTTACCCCCCCCCCCCCCCCACTGCCCTCTGAAACCTAATAACTTTATTTATTTATTAGGTAGCTTTCATTACAAAAAGTAAAAAGCTACCTATTGCAGCCGTCCGGAGGAAAGCACTTCCGGAAAATTTTGGTATATTTTCACCGATCATGACCCCCAGACCCCAAAACCACCCTCCGTTCAAATGTTGACATATATATATATATATATATATATATAACCATATATATATATATATATATATATATCTGATTTTTGTCATGCGATAACTAACGTATTTATGAACCGATTTGAATGAAACTTGGTATGTACATAGTACATACAAATGTCTCGACCGAGTTCGTTGGTCAGCATCATCCGCCATTTTGTTTCA
This sequence comes from Maratus speculifer, assembly GCA_964019185.1. NCBI lineage: Eukaryota > Metazoa > Arthropoda > Arachnida > Araneae > Salticidae > Maratus > Maratus speculifer. The sequence goes on from OZ025301.1 coordinate 114,348,546, forward strand.
AAATGGCGGCCATTTTTAATTTTTAAAAAAATTTAAAATTTAAAATTAAATGCGAAAAAATTAAAAGTTGAAAAATATTTTCCTTTTACGTGTTAGAACATAAAACAAAGATTCCAGAACACTTTTTATTTTGTCTATATCTTAAAAAATGATTGAGTTATAGCACTTTGAATTTTTCTTATGGCTGACATTTTGAAACGATCTGATTTTTGTCACGTGATAACACGCGTATTTATAAACCGATTTCAATGAAACTTGGTATGTACATAGTACATACAAATGTCTCGACCGAGTTCGTTGGCCAGCATCATCCGCCATTTTGTTTCAAAATGGCGGCCATTTAAAATTTTTTAAAAAATTTAAAATTTAAAATTAAATGCGAAAAAGTTAAAAGTTGACAAATATTTTCCTTTTACGTGTTAGAACTTAAAACAAAGATTCCAGAACACTTTTTATTTTGTCTATATCTTACAAAATGATTGAGTTATAGCACTTTGAATTTTTCTTATGTCTGACATTTTGAAACGATCTGATGTTTGTCACGTGATAACACGCGTATTTATGAACCGATTTCAATGAAACTTGGAATGTACATAGTACATACAAATGTCTCGACCGAGTTCGTTGGCCAGCATCATACACCATTTTGTTTCAAAATGGTGGCCATTTTAAATTTTTTTAAAAATTTAAAATTTAAAATTAAATGTGAAAAAATTAAAAATTGAAAAATATTTTTCTTTTACGTGTTAGAATTTAAAACAAAGATTCCAGAACACTTTTTATTTTGTCTCTATCTTAAAAAATGACTGAGTTATAACACTTTGAATTTTGATGGCTGACATTTTGAAACGGTCTGATCTGAACGATCCACAATGTTGCTTTAAAATGGCATACACTTTATGATATCGTGGAATTTGGTGACTCTCTAAATCGCTTAAAATAAAACCAGGTTGAACAAAAGATGACTAATTTCTAAAAATTCCTATTAATATTCATTCTTGACAAAAACTAGTTTCAATCTTATAAAATCACTAATTTTATAAGATTATTTCCACTAATTTGAGCTTAGTATTCTTGAACAATGTAACTTACCTTAAAATAAATAAATAAGTATATGAAAGCTACCTCTTCCTCCCGGCATTGCCGGAAGGACTTTTTTTTTTTTTTTTTTTTTTTTTACTGGATTATACTTGCAGAATTATATTAATTTAAATAAAGCTTCAATTGCAGTGAAACCTGCAGCCTAATGAACGGGTATATCAGTTCGCAGCAGTGAGAAGTATAAAAATGTCTTTAGATTCATTTGTAATTATATAAATAGGTGGCATCTGTAGTCAACGTTCAGTCCGTACATCTGTCTGTCCTCATTTAACAACACAAAAACTATTCAACCGAATTACTTGAAATTTAAAATATATAATTGTTGCATAATTTTTGTTGAGTCGTTTCAAATTTTATGAAAATCAGACACATATTTTATTTACAGGTACAGGGACAAACAAAAGAATTCCTTTGTTGTGGCCTATAAAGAAAAAATAGTTCCAATTGCATTTTAATGATTTTACGTTCTTTCGAACATTATAAAGTTGATATGCATAGAGGGAAACATTGCTTGGGATACATTTTAATTATATTAAACTGTCTCACAGTTTATTAAATTAATATACATTGCTGTGATTTGCTACAAGTTGCTTCCTGTATAATAGAAAGCAGATAGTATTTGCAGGGACACGCAAAATATTTCGGATACAATACTGTATCTGAAGTACAGAATTACAATATACTATTAATTTCTGTTTTCCCTATATTATTTATTTATTTTTTTTTTAATTTGTAAAACATTTATTTTGTTATATTTTATTATTCAGGGATGCCGCGGACGCGCTATAATACGAAAAAACCAAAAAATCTGCGACGGGACGCAAAAAAAATAATTCATAACCTGTGGGACGGGTAATTTCGTCAAGAGATCGCAAAAAAGATCACTTGCGTTAAAAAAATCGCGAAATAACCACTATTTTCCGGTAAATTTCGTCAAAAGATTCGAGTAGTGGATAATTTTATCCAAAAAATCGCGATAAAACAGCAGATTTCGTCAAAAGATCGCAAAGAAACGCAAATTTTATCAAAGGATTCGCAAAAAAATGATTAAATTCGGCAAAAAATCGCGAAATAACGACTATTTCCCGATAAATTTCGTCAAAAAAATCGCAAAAATAGCTAATTTCGTCACAAAATCTCGAAAAAACGGCAGATTTCCTCAAAAAATCGCGAATAAACAACACATTTCCTCTAAAGATCGCGAAAAAACAACAAATTTCGTCTATAAATCGCGATAAAATGGCGCATTCTGTCAAAAATTCGCAAATCAAAATAGCGGCAAAGTTTGTCAAAAGTCACGATTAAACGACAGATTTTTTCAAAAAATCGCGAAAAAATGGCAATTTTCTTCTAAAAATCGCGATAAAACGGCAAATTTTCTCAAAAAATCGCGATAAAACGCAATACCGTTAAAAACCGTTAAAAAATCCGTGAAAAACAGGCGAATTTCTTTAAAAAATTCACGGAAAAAGGCGAATTTCATCAAAAAATCCCGAAAAAAAGCAGATTTTGTCAAAAGATCGCGAAAGAAAAATTGACAAGGGGGCATGAGGAAAAAAAAAAATGTTAATGTTTCAACTTCAATTTTTCATCTAAAAATATGATTTACTAGCAGCCGGCCCTCGCTTTGCTTCGGATAGAACAAGTCGCCCAGTGCTGTACCACAACTGACAACACAAATTGTTACTACCACTATACCCCATTAAATTCAACTACTAAAAACTTTACCGTCTTTTTAGGTAGTCGGATAAAAAGTTGCCTAAATGTTAAATCTAAGGTGTCAGATACTTCCATACAGAATTTCATAAAGATCGATTCATCCGTTCTTGAGTTATAAATGGTGTAACTAACACAATTTTGTTTTATGTATATATATTATAATCAATAGTATTTGCAGCGCAGCCGATGTAAGGATTTTTTAAGGTCATTTTTCTACACCTTGGGTTACATTATTAGCATTTTAGTAATGATCAATAATTTTTTTAAAAATATAATATAGCCTATGTTCACCAGAAATAGTGTAACTTTCCAACGGTAGAAGAATTTTTCACATCTGTCAAGTAGTTTCGGAGCCAATTCAAACAAACAAACAATCAAATCTTTCCTCTTTATAATATTTGTATAGATTATTAGTGGGGACCCGCTTTTGTAAAAAAGGGACCCAGAATTTTAGGAGTCCTGAGTACCCAGAATTTTTCAAATCCAACAGCATCACTATTATATATATAGTAAATGTTTTACAAATAAATAAATATGAAATATGTAGAAAAAATAGAGATTTTTCATATATATATATATATATACAGTCAACTCTCATTAATTCGAAATCGGATAATTTGAATCTTCGCTTAATTTTAACTAAACATGAAGTCCCAAAATTTTGAATGGCAGAATAATGTTAAAATTTTTCATTAATTCGAACTCATTTTCTCTTGACTTCATTTAATTCAAACTAACGAGAATTCCAATTTTTCATTTTTCTTTTATTTCTCACAGATTTCATATCATTTGAATAACTTTCTTTCTCTGATTTTTGTGAAAGTTGTTCCAAACGAGTATACATATAATCCAATGCATTTGATATCCACTCTCTTAAGTGCCCCGTCTGTCCATCAGTGATGCTTTAAATTATTCTTCCATTGTGCTTGTTTATAATCTTTCAATTAGTTTATGTATTTATACATTCTAATTTAGTAGTAAATCATATTATAATAATAACAGACGAAATAAATTTTTAAAAAACGCTATAACATTAATTCCTTTGTAATAGTACCATATTAAGCATGTTTTCATTTCATATTTTCCACAAATTTCAGATAATTTGAATATTTCTTGTGGTCCCGACAAGTTCGAATTAACGAGAGCCGACTATATATATATTCTCTATTATGAATTTGCTTCCATGTTAAAATTGATCTTTTGCCAAAAATAAAAATTTTGCAATATTTGAATCTTATTTATTGCTTCATTTGTACATGATCAGGTCTCCTTTTAATATTCTTTGGTGATTTGTTTACTTAGTGAGTATTGTTTTGCATTTAATATTTACTGCTTGTATCCAGGCTTGATACTGAATTGTGAATTATATTGATGTCGATCTTAGTATTATATAATGATTATACACACACACATATATGCATATTATGTAACTTTTAATTTTATAAAAACTACTCTTTAAAAATTATATAAAATAGTTCACTTTTTGTTAATTGGTATTAATCTAATTTATAACTTACAAGAGTATAACATTCTAGTACTGATTTTTACAACTTATGTTAAACAGTGCTAAATGTTTTATGTATTTTATATTATTTATTTAAATTTTAAATCATATTTCCTTATAAAATTTTATCATAAAAATTGCTTTTCTGTTGCATATCTTTCATTTTAAATTGTTTTACAACTTTTTTATTTGTCAGGATTTTATAAAACAGTTTTTTAAGTAATTTATTTATTTATTTTTCAGATGAAATCAAGAAATTATGAGAGAGTAGAAAAGGTAATTTTTTTTTTTTTTTTCATGCATGTTCTCTTGTATTTGTTATTTTAATTTTTATCATCTTCAAGATTAATATGCAAAAGTTAATTTTGATTACTGCCAAAGTATAAAATGCATGGGTCATTTTCACCATTCGCTTACATTTCATGGTAATGGACTTGACATTTCAGATAAAACTATTAGAAATGAACTAGTTGTATAATATCTAACTTAGATATAATTTACATACCTTCTAAAACTATTTAGTAAACTTACTTAACAGCTTTCATTTCATCGCTTACACACATGGTAACAGACTTGACATTTCAAATAAAACTATTAGAAATGAACTAATTTGTATAATTTCTAACTTAGATAATAATACACATATCTTCTGAAACTATTTAGTAAACAATATTTAATTACAAAAGTACAAAAAACATTATTTTAATATTAAAATTTACAGTAACAGACTTAATAGTGAAAAAAAAATTCCAACTTTGATGAAAGCTGATTCTTGCTAATATTACATTGCTTCACAATTGAAGAATAAAAAATGGCAAGTAGTAGTTGTGTGAATAGTTTAACTATATCGCTGAATATTTGCTGCTAACTGTAGGCAGAATTAGAAACCTATTTGAACTAAAATAATCACAAGGTAACGGACTTCACGCAAAGTGAGGAACAAAATATTTCTGTTAATTACTTAAAGAAAATATCTCTTGTAAACAAATTTTTTCATTTTTATAAAACACTAACAGTTCATATTTAAAATCATTAAATATCTTTATTTTAAAAAGTTAAATTAGATTTTAAAAAATAACAGTTAATTGCATAAAATTTGGAATGGGACAGTCATTTTTGCTTAGAATCACAATTTTAAAGATTTATATCTCCAAAATTTTTATTGATTTTTTTTTTTAATTTTTCTTGTTAGAAATGTTCAATATAGCCTTCTTTAGCTAATGCATAGCTGAAATCAAACTTTAAATATTAATTTATGTTTGAATTTTTTCTTTTTACTCTTGGACAGCATATGTAAGCAAAATTTGAAAATGGCCTGCATAATCCTTTTTATCCAATAAGAAAATCTGAATTTATTTGTTTATTAAAGGTTTAATAAACTAATGAATTCAGATGTTAATTTGTGCTTTAATACATATTGTGGATCGATGAAATATTAATTTATTTATTGTGTTTTCCATCATCACATGCTCTGCAACTACCGAGCTGAGATATAGTAGCTTTTAGTGGTTAAAGGAACAACATGTTATGCTGAGGACCCAGGTTTGAATCTCGGTCCAGCTAATTTTTACTCCTTTTGAGTTATTGTATTGTTGATTTCAAGTGTATGTTAATATGTGTTCTTTTAATAAAATACTAAATTTACAAAAAATATTGAAAAACAAAATTAAAATAATGCTAAGAAGTTTTTAAAAAATTTAAATTCCTCAGACCTCATTTGATAGTTTTAGATCCAGACATGAGAGAAAATATGCCTGTGTACTGAGGATTAGAAAATCAAATTTTATTTTCATGGCAAGATTGGCAATTGATGAGTTTAAAGATAGAAAACCAACGATTATAAATGCACAAATAAAGTCTCATCAGAATCTCACTGACGAAGAATCTCGATAATAGATTCGAAACTTCTGTTTGCTATGTTTTCATACTTTATTTGTGAATTTTATTCGTTGTTTTTCTATCTTTAAAATTTTTGCACAAAGGCTTTATTTGCTATTTTAATTGATGAGTTTGCACTTAAAATGCATCTAAATTTGAAGTAATCAAACTGTATTTATAAGTCTATATTTTAAGTAATGAAACAGGGTCTGGATTCTGGAAACAATGTTTTATTGATCTAATCATTACAGTGACTTAAAAGTCTTCAAAGTAGTCTCTCCTTGCTTCAATGCAGAACTGCCAACTTTATATATCTCTTATTTGTATTATATGAATCATATATATATACATATATATATATATATATATTAAATATTCATTTTTATTAAAAATATGTTTTGATTTTTAAATTATTATATTGCATTTTAAGACTCTAAAAAAACTTTAGAAAACACCAGATAATCTGTCACTCTTGCTCCTTCTGAAATTGTTGAAACAAAGATTGTTAACCCTTACTCAATCTTTCCATATATTTTCTTTAGTGTCATGTTTTAGCAAGCTCTACTGCACACATAATTATTTTGTAAATATATACAATACATACTGAATTTATAGAATTTATGATAGCACATAATTATAATCTTATGTACTTCTGATTTTAGCTCTTCACAAGATGTTTGGTAAAAGTATTAAACATTGACTTATGGAGAACTTATCTAGGTTATGTAAAAGAAACTAAGGGCTCCCTTCCATCTTACAGGTAATTATTAAAATAGTTTTTTATGTATTACGATTGTGTGCATTAAATGCTTAATTATCAAAGTTTATATTCTACTGATTACACTGAAGATCCAAAACATTGTGACCATCCCCACATTTTTGCAATAAACTCGCCTGGATGACATTGATCATGGCAAGTAATTAGACGGGAATCGTATTTAACTGCCGTTAGGAAGTCTCATGAATCATTTTTCCTCTTATTTCTTCCTGTGATGGGACAGATTGTTGACCTAAGCTACTTTGATAAAGAACATAATTCAATCATTTGTCAACTTAGAATGAATATATCTGAATCTGTACAGGTTGTTTTTTGTTTGTGACATATTGTTGTTAGTACATATGCAAAGCAGATGAATGACAGTGAAAGCATCAGTAGATGTCATGGCATTGAACATCTATGCACTATTAAGGAAAAAAAACGTCAGAGACTCTTCTACTTGGTAAAGCAAAAGCAAAATCAAAACCAATATTTTGATCAACTGACATCCCAATCTAATACAGGTCATAGTAGAATTGGTTAGGAACATCAGTTTACATAACACTGTTGAAATGACGATGCATAGCAAATGTTCCACTCAATTGCCTGTGTTGATCAAGCATAATCACCAACTATTCCTACACTATGACCGGAAACATCATGACTGGGCCGTGGATCACTGACAGAGAGTTGCCTAGTCGAAAAACGCATGATTTATCCTTCAACACATTGATGGACATGTCAAGGTATGCTATCTTCCAAGCAGGCAGTTGCTCCCCCTTATACAGCAGGTCATTCACAGGCTTGTGAAGGTGATATTATGCTTTGGGAAACGTTCTCATGGGCATCTCTGGAACCTGTGGTTAAAGTAGAACAGACCATGAAGGCCATGGACTGTCTGAACATCACTGCAGACAAGTTGAAACCTTACGCACAGAAGCAGAATTTTCAGTGTTAGTCTGCAGCATATTAAAATGAAGGATGATAATGTATGATATGAAAAAAGGAGAGGGGTGAAGGGGTCCAAAATTACGAAAAAGTTGATAATGTTATATTTGCACTTCCCCATAATAAATTCTCCAGTGAAATTTAAATGCATTATTCCAATGATGCTTTTTCTTCTGTTGGTTCCTTTTCTTTGTCCTCTGGGCTGTTACTAGCATAGTTATTGGCAGTTCTACTGTACCATATATTTGCAACTCCAAGTTAGCTTGGATATTCTGTTGTTTAAGGAACTATTGGGTTTTAGCAAATTAGGTCTTGGTCAATTATTTGTTTTGCACCTTTCCTTTCAAACTTTTCTTTCTCTCATAAGTTGGAAATTTTAAAAAAAGAGAGAGAAAAGATGATTTTGATGCTGGATTTTTGAAGTTGTCGGATTTCAGAATGTCAGATTTTTGATCTCAGACTGTGTATTTAATAATCAAACTGAAACATTAAGAAAAGAAAACTATGATAATAAATTAATTTCCTCATAATCTTCACATAAATATTATGTAAATTTGTACACAAGTTTTCTTTTAAAAGTACAGGGTGCAAATTATATGAGTAAAAAAATACGATATACATGTATATTATTAATATAAAACAAGAAGTATGATTCTTGGTTAAATATTTTTTGTTGCTCTATTATATTTAATAATAAAACAGCAATTTGTTCTTTTTTGACTAATTATACTAACTTAGAACATCAATTTCTATTAGATCTGTTGCATTTAATTTTTGTCTTTTAATTTTTTATCAAATAATACAATAAAAATTTTTTACACAGTAGTCTCCCTAAAATCTGCAACTCTCTAATATCCAGGCATAATTTACAGGTGTAAACAATGAAAATTTCAGCTCCGACTTTTTTATATCAATTCCATATATATTTTAATCTGTAATTTTTGTTAATATTATTGAATTTGTGCTTTTTCATGAAGGAAAAATAAATTTATTTCTGAAAAAAATTTAAGATATTGCTGATATCATTAGTAATCACAATCTTCTTACTAAATATGTTTATGTGTTAATGAAGCTTTTTTGGTTATTAAGTTTGGATAAACCTGAAATAAAATGGTTATTTTATGATTTTGATGTGAATTAGTAGTGTACCTTTGTGAAACAAGTTCCATTGAAAAATTTAGGAAAAATGCATCTCATCATTATAATAAATAATAGGAATAAATAATAATTATAGATCATTGATTATTTACTTGACCTTTGCTTTAATATTCTAATCATTTTAAAAATTATCTAAATTTTTATTATTTTAGTTTATTACTTTGCTTAATTATTGTAATATTTTACTATATTGTGAGCATTTATTATAACTTCAATTACATTATTAATTACATTTAAATTACTGTTTGAAAAATGTAAGCAGAACAATGACCAGAAATCCATAAAATTCTAAATTCTACACAATTCCTGGTTCCAAGCTGGAGGGATTTGAAGGAGTCTACTGTTCTCAATTTTGTATATGCTAACACAGAACTTCTCATATGTAAACATTAAATTATATAGAAGATGCACCTACATTCTACATAGTAAAAAAATTGTTTTTACTATAGAAGATTAAATTTGATATTTTATTCTCATCTTTTCTCTCCTTAACTGAGAGCTTTTTAATAAAAAAAAAATTGCTATTGTTACAATAAAAACTTTTGAAAATGAGTAATGCAATCAATGATTTGATCCAGGCATTCACCTCAAATGATCCATTACATACAGAGAAACAAAGAAAATTCAGAACAATTTTATTTTGCATATCCATTACATATTTATTTCACTTCAAAGGGACAACACACCATCCATGTCTTACCCTGATTTGAATCAGGACCCCTCACCGTAGCAGTAGTTGACACTACTGATCATGCCACTGGGGCGACTAAAAAGTAAATTTAACAGTGTGTGTAATGATCTATATTATTCAAAAAATTATAATCTGCACACCTCCTAGTGCCTAAGGATGCAATGTAAAGATACTGTACTGTGTTTTGATATGTTTATTATAATTGGAATGTTTACAAAATGTGTTTTATGATTTCTAAAAGATTTATATAATGGATAAACTTACATTTTTAGGTTTGTATTATAAAGATCTTCTATTGTAGTTAAATAGATAAATAATTGTTTATTTTGGATTGATAATACTTGGTTTAAAGCTCTCGAAATGATAAAATTCATCTTTTATTTTTAGAGAAAAGATGGCACAAGCATATGATTTTGCCTTGGAAAAGATGGGCATGGACATTATGTCTTATCCTATTTGGAATGATTATATCACTTTTTTAAAGAATGTGTAAGCATAAAGTATTTTCTATTGCATATTTTAAAAATATTGTTTAACATCAGACTATAAAACAATTTAATAGATTTATTTCATTTTATCTAACTTTTGTAATAACTCACAATATCTGTTGGGCAAATATGTTTCTTAAAAAAATAGAATATAAAAAAATCATAAATTTTAAAAAACTAAAAAAATCTGATTTTTTTTCAAATTTAAATCATTTTTTTTTTATTTATTTAAATTGGATTATTTTCATATATATATATATATTTTCAGCTTTCAAATATTGAATCACTACCAAGATTTTTAGGTTTTGAAATTAATCAAATTTTAATTGTTAACATTATCTGTGTTTTTATACTTTAATAAAAATTTTATTATTAGTTGGTAATTATAAATTTTTAATTAATTAGTTATTAGTTGGTAATTAAATCATGCTTTAATCGCTGATTTAAATTAACTGATTAAAATCATCGACACCCTACTGAAAAATGTTATAATTGAAATTGAAATTATTAATCCTTTGTATTACCATATTGCAGATATGAAACATATCTAAAAGTCAATGTTACTTACACAATAGGATTTAAAACATGATTTTATTTATTGCTCTTATTTTGTTACACATCAGTTACTATAAATTTATCGATGAATTCTCAACAGACATCTTCACTGAGTTAATTTTTTGTACCAAAGTTTTATTTATCATTTGGGCAGTTTTACGTTGATATTGCTAAAATTAGCTGTGTAGATTTTGTCAAATTAAAAAAGCTGGAAATGTCCAAAAACAGATTTTTTTGAAAGATCATTTTATGTACGTTACAATTTTGTATTAGGAAATAAACAATTCAATTAATATTTTGATTAGTATGGTAATTCATTAGCTGCAACTACATATAACTAGCTTTCCTTGGTGACAAGTTTAATCTCTCTTAAATGTTTACTAAGCATTCTGTCATGCAACTTTTATTCATAATTTAATTTACTTTTGACTTGCTCAATCCTTTGCCAAATTCGAAAATTCTGACAGAAATCAAGAACTCGTTATTTTAGTGCTATTCCATTATCCTGTCAACCAAAAAACTATCAACAAACTATAAGATTAAATGCCAATAATAGCTGATCATAAATGTCATGTTCACTTGACATTTTACACATGTTTGGTACGTCATTAAGTGATTTTTAAATTGACATTTTATTTGTACTTTTATTAGTGTTTTGCTAATTTAATTGTTCTTCTGTTATTTAAGATAAAAATTATGTCAGTTTGTGTAATGTCTGTGGCAATTTATATGATTTGGTGAAATTGGTCGACTGGATAATACCAAGCATTATTCCCATCGTATTTTTACATATTTATTTATTTTATTTTTTTATCCCTTCGCTCATTTTATTTAAAATATAAAATTTACATTTAAAACTAAAACATTTAAAATTTGTGGCTTTCATTTTTTTTTTTTTTCCCCTTAAAAAAGAGAAACAGAAGAAAAATAATAAATAATACTGTAAACCATGACATTTAATTTCAATACCAAAGCATTGTTTTAATTTATCACATGAAAAATAAAAAATGCTATCACTGATATTTTCCCCCTGGCTAACACACCAAAAATTCTTTTATTTGAGAAACTTTTATTTAGCTTTGTTCGAAAAAGTAATTTAGATTTTTTAATCAAAAAGATAATTTGCGTATGAAAAATAAAGGCATGTTGACAGCCACTTGACTTGGACTATTATAATAAAAATGAAATAATAGCCATGGAATAGTATTTAGTGATTTAGCCTCTGCACTTGGCTAAAATACCAAACTAATCCCCTGATTTATAAAAAACAAAGCTGTCAGCCCAGAACTATTGATGATAATCAGATGACTTAGGCTATTATTATAGAGATATCAAGGAAAACCTGTAATAGTTCAAGGCTGTCTGAATTTTTTCACAGAAAGTTTTTTAGAAGCTAGTAGTGATTAAATGTGCAGATTTTGTTTAAAGCTAGAGTATAAATCTGGAAAATAACATTTTTGTATGTTGATTATTGTCTAGTATACTATCTAGATACGCAATGCTATCTATCACTCATAAGTCATGTGATATGCATATTTTTAATGTATGAGTAACGGATAGTGTATCTGTGATTCGTGTAAAATTACTAAAATAGTATGAAGAATGACTATTTAGTGTTAAGAGCCTCACTAGTTATATGTAAATACACTTAATGCTAAATCTGTGGGGAAAATCTTTAAAGTTTTTTCACTTGTATTTTAATATTATAAAATAATTTTCTTTTGTAAAGCATACGTGCAGTAGATATCTGTTGTTGTGCATTTGTACTTTTTCAATTTTGGTTACTTTTTTTAATATAAAAATTGTTTTTATTTAGGACTAGTTCTAAAAGTGAATATATCTCCATATAAAAAAGCTGTAACTAAAATCAAAAGAGTTCAAACAAACAATAATAGATATCAATTTTATGTATTCTATACCAAAAAAAAAAAAAAAATCTTTTTAAAGTAGCAATTTGCAAGTAAGAAATTTGAGAAGAATTCTTTCATAGGATTAACATTAATTTGAATGTTTCTCCCCATGACTATTGTAGTCTCTTAAGAATATTTTGAACTTGCAGCTTTTAAATAATCATGTAATTTTCATGACTATTATTTTTCTAAGTTTATTTTTCTGTTGCATACTTGATGATTGTTATTCAGCATAAGTAAAAATGCTAACTGAAATTATCATGTTATTTTAATGTCTAAAATTGATAAATATAATGTTTCCAAAAAGTTTTGATAATAATAGTAATTATTTTATTATTGTTTCATGAATCATTGAACAAACAAAGAAAAAAGTTGTCACATGCTTTAGAGGTTGTCCATAAATGATGTCAAGCTTGTAGGTGGAGAGGGGAAGGGTCATGAAGTCGTAACAATTTGTAATAAGGGGGTGGGAGAGGGTAAGAAGAAATGTGACATTACACATTTTGGTTAAAATAAAAGCTTTAAAAATCAGCAGATAAAATTTTGAAATCAAAGTATTTTGTTTTCATAAAGTAAAGATTTAAAGCCAAATATATTAAATTCCATTTCAAATTCCTAAGTACTACTGTTTTGAATTGATCTTTCTTTCATATTTATGTTTTGTTACTATCCTACATTAATTATGCTCTTTGATGTAAACTTTAACCTTATTTCATACAAACTAAGTATACAAATCATTTTTATTGTTTTGCTCACGAATATTATTAAAACACATAGTTAAAGTTTAAAAAAAATTTAATCAGATCTATAACATAGTTCTTTGTTTCTGAACTTCAAGTATATGTTAAAGTAACATATCATGACATGTGACAAAAAGGAGGAAGGGGGTATGGTGAAGTGTGACTCTTTGTGACAAAGGGAGAAGGGGAGGGTCAAAAATATTGAAAAATAGTATGACATTATTTATGGGCAGACCCTTAAAGAAACTTCAATGTTTTAATAAATAAAGAGAATTAACATTAAAAAAATCTGTTTTAATTAAAAATTATTCTTTTAATCTCTTTTTTATTAAAATTGTGAAATGGACATTCTGTAGCTTTGGCTTATTTCTTTATTATATAATTTTCAGTGAGGCAGTTGGGAGCTATGCTGAAAATCAACGAATCACAGCTGTAAGAAAAGTATATCAGAGGGGTATTATCAATCCTATGACAAATATTGAGCAACTCTGGAAAGATTATGTTGCCTATGAACAAGTAAGAAAGTTTTAGGAACCTTCTGATAATTTTTATAGATAATATGCACTTCCAATCTGTCTGTCTGCATTATAGAAATTTTTTTAGTGTTTTGTTGTTAGTAAAATGTAATTTTGTGTCTGTTATAGTGACATATTATTTGACATGTTATTTAGTATTGATGTCAATTTTTTACTCCTCAAATTTCATTTTTTTTGTAAATTTGCATGTAAAAATAGTTAAAATATTTTTCCTTCTTTATTTGTGCTCCCTTTCTTCCAAGTAGATAATTTTATTAAATGCTCTTTTTTTAATATACACAATCATAGCATTTATAAACAAAGGTATGAATACTTCTTTAACATTTCAGCAGTTTTCTATGCTTTAAAATTCTTATCTAAACTAACTGACTTCCCTGTCATTGCCTTGGTCTGTGATAATATCCTCAAATGAATATCCAATTTGATCAAATTTTCCAAGAATTTATACTTTAATGAAATTCTTTCCAAATGAACCTTGTATGAGAGCTCCCCTACAATATTTATATTTTTAAAAACTGAATGCTTTGTTTAAAATAAAATGTTTAAGTATGTAATTTTACAATTTTTTAATTGGGTGTTATTTGCTATTCCATATTTTGAAGGAAAAAAATGTAGCAGATTCTAAATTTTGATCTGTGTGTGTTTCTTTTCACTTTGGGTCATTTAATATTTAAAAAATAGTTTTTACTATCCAAGCTTTTTGAAATATTTATGAGTCATAAATATAATGGTTTCAAAGCCTTTATTAAAAAAAAAGAAAAAAAATATTTGGATATTTATCGGTAAAGATGCTTGTTATAAGTCTTTTTTCCCATTGAATCATTTAATAGGTTAAAAAAAATATTTATATTTAATTATAAAGCTGCATTTTCTTCTTTGTTCTTCCTCCATGCATTAGATTGTTTAAAATAAAAAACAAAAGAATTCTTATCATTCAAACTCATTAAAATTTTCAGGAGTTAGAATATGAATTGTAATTTTCCAATTGAGTAAAATATGCCCATATCATGATTTGAACCAGGGATCTTTGGCTTAAACTACCAACTAAACTATTCTGGTCAAATTTGACAGACACAATGCACTTACACAACCGTTTGATAAAGACATCTGATATATTATTTGAATCAACGCAACAGAATTATTTTGAGGTAAAAGAACCCAAGAAAACATTAGATATATAATTCCTCTTCATTAATTTAACACAGTTAGACAGTTTAACACAATTACTGGCAAGTAAATCATACAAATTCTAATTTTTCAATTGAGTGAAAAAGACTTTTAGAAATTTGAATCAACATTTGGTTTAAGCTACCACTGTTCTAGCAACTGAATTTGCTTGGGTAAATCTGGCAGATATAATTCATTTAGTCAACCTTTTGATAATGATGTATGATCTACTATTTGAAACAGTTCAACGGCATTATACGCAGTTAATAGAAACTTAAAAAGGCATTAAATATGTAATTGCAATTCATTAATTCAATGCAATTATTCTAACACAAATAAATCATATGAGTTTTTAACTGAGTGGGGAAAAAAAAGTCCAGGCCAGGATTTGTATCAGGAACCTTTAGCTTAAGTTAACAGCACCTATATCAACAGAGCTATCCTTGATAAATTTGGAAAAACAAAATTCACTCAGACAATATTTTAACTATAACATCTGATCTATTATCTGAAATAGCTAAACAGAATAAACCATGTGTAATGGAGCTCTAAGAAAACATTGGATAACGTTGACACTTCGTTGATTTAACATAGTTATTTTAACTGGAGAATAAATCATGCAAGTTGTAATTTTCCAACTGAGTCGGAACATTTAGAGAAACTAGCATTAAGACTTGCTTGGATAAAAGACTGCAGTTTTAGGTAGCTTTCATTACAAAAAGTAAAAAGCTACCTGTTGCAGTGTTTGAAGGAAAGCACTTCTGGAAAATTTTTGTATATTTTCACCGATCCCAACCTCCAGACCCCAAAACCACCCTCTGACCAAATGTTGACTTACATATATCAGTATGAGGTCTGATGAATCTATTATGGTTCTGCAAATTTGAAGGCATTCCTTTTAATTCATTTTTTCATGTTTTATTGATATATTGTTTTACAATTAATGGTTTTATATGTATATACATATGTATATGGGTGATTCTCAAAATAGGGGACAATTTATGTCTTTCGGCATACAAAAAAAATTGAGAGGTTTTCTGTCATGTTTTTATATTTAGATATGTTTGTCTTAATATTATTCATTATTTGCACTTAAAAATTATTCATTTTTAATTAAAAACACATTAAAATAACAGAATAAATGTTCAAAATGTCATTAGCATGGATGTCCACAGCAGCTGTGCCTTGTGTATACTAGCATTTTTCAAGAGTTAATATCATGTTTATAAAATAAAACAAATGGTATTCTTTCTTTAGATTAATCAAGGAGAGCATTTATCCAATAAATTTCTTTTTAAAAATAAAATTATAGTATATAAAAAAAGAATTAAAGTTTGTCCTCCATATTCCATTTTCAAAACAAGGTATAACAGCAAGGTATAACTATAACAGCTGGTTATTAAACAAAATTTCTTTTTCACATATGACAGTAGTTTGAAAATATAAAGTTTCTCCATGGCAACAAGTAGCCATTTTATCCCAGCCTGAAAACAGAAGCATGTATTGTATTTTAAGAATATAAGTTGAATATTAGGGGCGTACATCAATTGTATGTCATTAGAATGGATAATAATTTTCATGTTTATTTTATAGTTAAAATTTTTATTTTACTTATTTGCATAGAACTTTTGTGTTTTAAAAAGCCCCAGAAAGGACTATTGCATTGTGATTATATTATGGTTCATAATCTTATTTAAATTAAAATTTGTCATTAGCATGGACAAATATCAGTGTCATTAGCATGGTCTTTCTGTCCATGCTAAAGACTCCTATGTGCATAAATGTAATCAGTGCTTATATTGTATACTTTATGAAGTTTAATTTTACATAAAAATTTAGGTATTACATTTATTATCCCTAAAATATGCATTAAATCTGTCAGAAAATCACTAAGACAGCTTCTTACATTGTTAGTGTCAGAATGTTGCTCATGTAAACAAAGTTTGCTCTTTGGTAATGTTTTTATTCTCCTTATATGTATATATGTAAAAATGGAAACCATTTGCTGAAAAGGAAGGCTAATAAATATAGAAAAAATATTTAAACAGGAAGAAAATAAAAATGTCTTAATATATTTAATCCATGCAATTTGTTTTGTCATTAGCATGGCTCAAAAAATACTAATTATTTTTTTTAAAGTTAAATTTTAAATATTTAGCTCTGCTGACTACATGTAAAGTATACCTAATACTATATTAACATCACCTATTTTTTTCAGAAATTTTGTTAACAGTAATTTTTTTAAGATTTTACTTTTGAAATTGTCCCCTATTTTGAGAATCACCCATATATATCTGATTTATGTCATGCGATAACTCTTGTATTTATTAACTGATTTGGATGAGATTAATTGTTTGCATAGTACATACCAATGTCTCGACCTAGTTCATTGGCCAGCTTCATCCGCCATCTTGTTTCAAAGTGGCAATTATTTGAAAAATTTTCAAAATATAGAAATTGGGATAAATAAATTAAAAACTGAAAAATATTTTTTCGTAAGAGTCGTACTTTATTTCGTCGTACCTTAATACAAGAATTCCAAAGCATATTTTGTTTTGTCTTTATCTTAAAAAGTGGCTGAGATGTAGCAGTTTGAATTTCTAAAGTGGCTGACATTTTCAAACAATCTGATTTTCATCATGCTGTCATATTTATAAACTGATATGGACGAGATTAATTGTATATATAGTCAGTGCCATGCAAAGGGGGCGCCAAATTTATACTACCAACATCATTTTTGGGAAAGGGGGGGGGGGGCAAAATTGAAACTTTGCCCCGGGTGCAGTTTTCTCTTCATACGCCCATGTATATAGTACATACCAATGTCTTGATCGAGTTCGTTGGCCAGTTTCATCTGCCATCTTGTTTCAAAATGGTAGCTATTTGCACCATTTGCTATTTGCACATTGCCACACAATGTTTAAATATTGTTATTATCCATTAGCTTAACAGTACAAGTCAGTTTTCAGTCAAATTAATATATTTTCATATTTCATAGTCAAAATAAGATATTTATAGGTTGTTAAAAAAGTATATAAGTCTAAGTAGTCCACCTTATTCTTATAATTGCTCATAGGTATCATATTTTCAAAGTGTCATATGCAAATACACTAATTTGACCAAAAACTGACTTGTAAAGTTAAGATTGCTCACCTAAGGATTTTAACATAAATATTAACATTCACCTTGTGGAGAGGAAATTGAATAATGCAATATTTGATCCTGTTGCTGAAATTCTAAACTTTCAAATAGATGCAATTTTTTTGTCTTGGCAAATGAATGCTTGAATTCATCTCTAAAGTTATTAAATTGCTTGTTGCTTTGCTGCTCAACCCTTATTAGATTGCTGTATTTAAAAAAATCACGCTAGTTTATTAAATTGAATATTCTTATATGCATGATGGATAAGTAGCATTAAATGTGTTGTGAGTAACAATTTTGGATTATTTAAGTTTGCAATATTTAATGTTTAAACCTATAATCATAGATTTAGCATCCAAAAGACTTAAAAATTAATTTAGGAGTTTATTGAGCAAGTCATATTCCAGAATTAGAATACCATTTTTTTTTTTTTTTCTTAAATGCAGATATTCATTTTATTTAATGGTAAAGATTTTTTGATTAAAGCAATCTTGAATCCCCTGCAACACAAAATTTTCTGATGCATTTTCAGACTCTTTTTTAAATGTAAAGGCATAAAATTACTTGGTCTGACTGACTATTGAAGTGATTTAAAATTCAAATGAGTTTTTCATTTTTTGATTGAGTTATGAACAATTGTGGTCATGTGACAACTAAATTTCCCCTGTCCCGTGGTTTATCAAAAAATAGAAAATGTTTTTTGACCACATAGTTTCTAAATAACAACACTTTCCAATTTTATATATTTTTAAATGTAAAAATGTGGCAGAAAGGTGCCCCTTTAGATTTGAGAATAGAGACAAAAAAAGAATAAGATAGAAAATACTATTCTGAAATAGTAGTACAGTAAAACCCCAATCTATCATCCCTGCATCCATCGTTTTCCCGGATTGATCGTTTTATTTCTACGGTCCCTGCAAAAATTATACTTAAATAATGTTGACGAAACCCACAAGCATCGTTTTTCAAAAAGTTGTTTTCCCGCATTCATCGTTATAAAATTTTTCTCCTCTCCAAAATGAAATTGAAAGTCATGCGATTCCATATGACATACAAACTTGAATTATTTCCTTTATGCTAAAATAACTTATTTGTGCTGTTTGTATTAATAATGGTGACAATAATTTAGATGAAAAGTGGTTGTATTTAGGCGAGGATGACATTATGTTTCCATTGATCTAGATTTTGCTAAATTTGTTGTCCTAAACGTAAGAGAAATAAAGAAGACAATAACGTTCATGCCGATGAAGCTGAGCCACCAGTGCTAATTCTGTCTGATGCAATTACAGCATTTGAAACTAAATGAACTTTTATGTATGCATTTGAAATTACAGAAATTAACCAGAAAAATATTGCACATCTTAAAAATTTATTTTTTTGATTAAAAAACAATAAACGAAGAACCACACAAAAATTTTATTTTTTAAAAATAAATATCAATTTTCTATAACTTTGATTTATTTCTTAAGTGTTTTTACCTATGCATTAACATCTTGAACTCTAGTGTGTATGTCATGATATTTTGGTCATTTCCAACAGTGATGTATGCAGCATACAGGGATGTAGTGGAGGGTATACACCATATACCTTCTGGATTTTTTTATGAAATGCCGTATACCATCTGTTTCTCAATAAAGCTATAGTATATCCACTATAGGGTATACTCTCTGCCTTGAGCATATACCCTCTGCTTAGAGCGCATACTCTCTTGTTTTTTTTACAACTACACCACTGTCAGCATACATCCAAAAATTTATATTATTACAAAACCTTGTGGCTAGTGACATACATCTGCTAGTAGCGCAAGAGGTTAATAGAGGTTTTCACTCTCTTACTCACAGTTTTCTATTGTAAAACATTGTTTTTTCAAATTATTCTGGTAGCTTTCCATTTATATTTTTAAAAAATTATTTATTTATTTATTTATTTATTTTTCAGGGTATAAATCCTATTATAGCTGATAAAATGATTCAAGATAGGAGTAGAGATTACATGAATGCTCGCAGAGTTGCAAAAGAATATGAAGCAGTTACTAGAGGACTCAATAGGAATGCTCCCTCAACACCACCTCAAGGTCTCCCAGAAGAAATTAAACAGGCATGTCTTTTTTGCATTATCAGCATGTTTCAAGATAAATTTTTTATTGGTCTAGTTAAAGATTATGGTGCCTCATTTCAGGAAAATCTTAAAACTTTACATAAATCTTTAAACTTTACATAAGGCAACTAGAGTTCTAGTGGGGGAATCTGACTGCAAGTCAAAGGGCTATTGATGGAAAAGATTGTGTTTGCAGACACATTAGTTAGAATGACCCATTAGTGAGGCATCTATTTAGGAAAAATTTAAATTTCTTAAGGGATCCTTCTCACTTCATCTTAAAACTGAATCCTTCATTTAATATTTTTTCTTAAAACAGGACCCTTCTTGAAATTTTCATCATTAAACAAGGCCTTTCATGAAATTGTTTGCCTTAAATATAGATTTTTTATGAAACTTTAAGTAAAATCTGATCTTCACAAACTAGTTGAAGTCACCATAAAACCAATTATTTTGTTATTTTTACACATACATGATCTTGTTAAAAATAGATAAATGAGAACCTGCATATAACTTTAATTTTAAATTCACAAGATTAAGTGATTTAGATATTTCACAGATATTAAAAAAATTTTACACACACACACACACACAAAAAAAAAAAAAAAAAAAAAAAAAAAAAAATTAGCATACAGTGCATCTTACGTTACCTCTCAAATTATTATAAAATGAAGATCAAAAGTTTTGTTTTACTTGTGTTCAATAATAAGCACCATAATCTCTAGAAATTCTTTCTACTTTCTGTTGATTTTTTTTAAATAGATAAAATTGGAATAGCTCCAAAAATAATGTATTTTTTCTGTATGTTATTTAGGTTGATTTATGGAAAAAATATATAGCATGGGAGAAAAGTAACCCTCTTCGTACAGAAGATCATGCTGTTCTAACAAAAAGAGGTGAGTCTTAATTGTAATTTATATGTAATCTGTTGAACTATGAGTGTGCTTCTGCTATCTTATTTTTTGTAATACATATTGCAACAGAATTTTTAGAATAAATGTTTACATTGCATTCTTAGACTTTAGAGATTTTTTTTTCTGTTTCTGTAATCTATTACCCGTGTTACTTTTAATTAAAAAAGTAAAAGAAAAACAGGTTTTCAATACAATAAAGTAATTCTTAATTCACATTTAAAGAATCTTATATATTTAAAAGGCCAGGCTGTTTTTTTAGTCATCAACCCTTAGCTTTCTACAGAACCAATTTTGATAATTTTTATTCTAATGAAAGCTTTTTTCTGGATGTGCCCATTTTTGTTATTGTTTGATATTTTTCTATTTTATTTTTAATTTTAAAAACTTTTTAAGTTATTTCTTCAAAATGGTGGCAATCAAGTTAAGTTTTTTCTGTATAATACAAATTTATTTTGCTTTATC
Organism: Maratus speculifer; assembly: GCA_964019185.1. Classification (NCBI taxonomy): domain Eukaryota; kingdom Metazoa; phylum Arthropoda; class Arachnida; order Araneae; family Salticidae; genus Maratus; species Maratus speculifer. The sequence continues at coordinate 114,370,312 of OZ025301.1, forward strand.
ACATTCCACAAATCAGAAGCCTGAGTTCATCAGTGAATGTATCATCATATTTTAAAGAAGAAAAAATTAATGGTTTTCATGAAATTTAACCAAAATAAATTATTTATTGAGAAATAATATTAAATAATCTGTGAATAAATTAACAAAAAATAATCTGTGATAAAAAGTAATTTTTAAAACAAAATATTACCAATGAGGAAAATGATTCATTCAGATAATAGATAAATTTGCTGCATGAATATAATATATGTTGTTATAATTACGTCAGTGATGACATCATATTAACTGACATTTGTTCATGCATCTAAATGACTGAACTTCTGTTATTTATTTAAAGGTTCTTTATATGCACAAATAAATATACTTCAGAAAATTGTGTTACTTTCATTTCATTATAATGTAAGTATACATTTAAAACAAGGCTATTTTCTTAGTCATTTGGCCTGAGCTTTCTACTGAACTGGTTTTGTTAGTTTTTTTTTTTTAATGAAAGTATTTTGTTTATAAATATGACCATAATTGCCTTTTAAAAAAGAAACGTCCTCCCATTTTTATGTTTTAATTTTATTTTAAAAAGTGTTTTAAGAAGTATCTTCACATTGGTGGTAATCAGGTTTGTTGCATTATTGAAGAGAAAAGGAAAAGAATGGGTTACCATACCAGTACGCATGCCATTTTTGTATTACAATTAAAATGACCTTTTACAACTTTTTGAACAGAAAATTATGTTACTATATAAAATAGTGTATTTTTACTCATAATGTTTCTACATTTCAATTTTTTTTTTTTTTTTTTTTTTTTTTTTTTTTTTTTCATTCTGCTGACACTGAGATTGTAATGCTCATTTCAGACAACTTCAGTCTGTGAAAAGGAAATCTTTGGTAAAACTAAATATTTTACTGCAAATGTGTCAAATAAATTTTCTGGATTTTGCCAGCACTCAGATTAGAACTTCATAGTAAAGAGCACAAAACTTCACATGCAAAATTGTAATTGGCAAATTTAACATCATGTTTGAAAATATGTTTATTAAATATTGATTCATTATTGTGATTATTCTTTTATAAATCAGTCAGTTGGATCTTTTAAACATTTTCATTCATCAAATTTAAAAGATTTTGACTCATGTTATTGTATTTTTGTGCTCATTCAGATTGTAATGCTCATTTCAGACAACTTCAGTCTGTGAAAAGGAAATCTTTGGTAAAACTAAATATTTTACTGCAAATGTGTCAAATAAATTTTCTGGATTTTGCCAGCACTCAGATTAGAACTTCATAGTAAAGAGCACAAAACTTCACATGCAAAATTGTAATTGGCAAATTTAACATCATGTTTGAAAATATGTTTATTAAATATTGATTCATTATTGTGATTATTCTTTTATAAATCAGTCAGTTGGATCTTTTAAACATTTTCATTCATCAAATTTAAAAGATTTTGACTCATGTTATTGTATTTTTGTGCAATTAATATGAATCTTATTTCATATAAATTGAATATTTTTAATTTTTTTTAAATCAAAGTATTGTTTGTCAAAATTTGTTCATTATCTTTGGGCAGCAAAGATCCACTATATTACGTAGTCAACTGTTTAAGGTTAAACTGCCTTAAATTGAAATCTGCATAAAATTATATATGATTATTTTTAAATGGGGCTTTGTTTGGAGTTTAACTGCTCTGTCCAAAATTTATTTTAATATGTATAACTAGCTGACCCGCCCGGCGTTGCCCGGGTCCGTATTAACAATATTAAACGAACTTGAAATTTCTATGATTTTGTCATTAACTCATTACTTGCAGAAATGCATTGCCTGAAATACGTAGCCACTGACTGTGTGAAAAATCAGTTTTAAAAACAACAACTAATATTAAGCTCTAAAAATACTCAAAGTGAGCTATGAAAAACGCAGGAGTGAATATGTATCCAACGATTGCATGATTTTCGTGTTAAAAAGTTGATATTTACCCATAAAAATTACTGTTAAGTCACGTAACTAATTATTCTTTTCACATACAAATCCCAAGTGAAATATTTTGAATTTCAAACTAATTATATCACTCTTAAATCCGACTATACCATGAATGAAATCGATACACGATGGTAGCTAAAAGATTGGTATATAGTATTATAATTTCAGAGCTATTTAACAAAAGTAAGTGGTATTTTTAATCAAATCTTGCGTAATGTTCACTCTGTGTATAAATTCCTAACCTTAAACTTTTGTACCGTAATAAGAATCTGTCTGTAACCTAACAGCGACTTAACAGTACCCTACTGTAAATTAAATATAACAGAAATGTAACCTAGCCTTCACTTTATTGTAACATATCCTTATTCTAACCATAACATAAATACAATTTAACTTTAACTTAAATAATATAATAGAAAAAAACCATTTTAAAAAATTACTATTTCTTCGTAAAATATGCTTCAGCTGTAATTCATTTCTTTCAATTTGTTTTATTAATACAAAATTCCTTCCTCGTACTTTTGTTTGAGACATTAAAATTTCAGCGATAAATGGTTTAATATTGCAAACCTTTTTTTCGGTTTACTTCGCGTCCACCTATCTTTTTCTCCATGGTGTACAGCAGCTGTGATTAAAAAAAAATCCTCATTTAAACTGACAGTTTGCCAGTCTATGAATTTTAAAGGTCTGTCCCAGCTTTTTTAATTATTTCTGCGAAAATTTTATGCAACCAATCAACCATAAGAAAATGAAAGGGAAAGAAAGCGAAAAAAGGCGATTTTTTATGAGAGTGAGCTTTGGAATTTAATTAATTACTCAGTTAATAAATAGAATTTTGAAATTCTGAGCTTCAGGTGCATCAGGAGAGACATTGGGCTACTCTCAAAAAAATTTTGAGCTTCCTACGTGCTGTAGATTTTGCTAGCCATCGCAGACACACACACAGACAGACAGAGCGTTTTGTTCTTTTATTAGTATAGATTTTCTCTTAACATGGAAACTGTAAAACAACATTGAAGGTCTTTTTTATCCACTCTTCGATGAGTTTCATAAATATGAATTAATGATCTTGTGCTTTGGGCTGTGCAAAGGTAAAGATGTCAGGCCAAATGCAGCTTGAAGTTGGCCATTCAAAGTTGTTTAAAATGTGAATATTAGATATATTTTTGTTTGTCTTACTTGAAAAGTGACCCATATATTTATTATGATGAATGTCAAATTATTAATTTTATTTAAAATAAATCTAAATGTTTAGTAAATTTACTATCTCCCTCTTTTTGTTTAGTGATGTTTGCTTATGAACAATGTCTTCTTTGTCTTGGACATCACCCTGATATATGGTATGAAGCAGCACTTTTCCTTGAACAATCCAGTAAACTTCTGAATGAGAAAGGGGTATGTACTCTTTATACTTATATCTTTATTTGTTGTGTTTGATGTGTATTTATGTATATGTATTATGTTTTGAAAAAAAAATCATCATCATGTATCTAATTTTTATACAATTCTGCTGTATATATGCTTAATTATAAGATTTAAATGTCTACTATTTCTAAAATTTACCTATGGAGAGTTTTATTTGTTGGGGAAATATAGGCTGTATTATCATTGAAAAAAAAAAATTAAGAATCCAAAATATATTAAGTGAAAGAGACAGGAATTTATAAGATTCAGACACTCAAGAAGCTTTGTTAAATTCATGTCAGAGGTCCAATATTGTACAAATAAATATTCATCTACTGAAAATGAACTATACAGCCTTGTCAACTGCTACGTTAAAATTGTAGTTACTACAGTTTAGACCTATAAATTACTATGCTATGAAAATCAGTCTTAAACTACGATTTTTTACAAAAAACACAAAACATTTTTTTTCAATTGAGATTTTTAGTTTCTGCAACATATTTTTCAGGAATGATTCTGTTTCAAAATTTTAAAGTATTCATTTTCCAAAGTTTTAAATAATTAGTAGTCGTTAGTGCAAGAATTTGGGCAGTAAAAAATGCTCAAGGGGAAAAAAAAATCAGGATTGAAAAACATGTTTCTTAATATAAAACCTGATTAATAAATATTAACCATGAGTGAATCATGTTTCTGTATGTATATATGTTTGTACAAGAATTCCCTTTCTTTCAAACAGAGGCATCATTTTAAGAGTTTCTTTAGAAGGGATGAAGGAAAGGGTTTTTTGAGAGACAGGATTTGAAATAATGTGCATAATCATGTGATTTAGAGATGGAAAAGAAAAATCCTTCATAATAAAATTTTGCAGCATCCACTCTGTAAATTCTTCCACAGATCTATGTTTATTTTGCGAATATATTTTTGTCTGAGCGAAGCGAAGTCTTTATACTCAGAGATACGTAACGATATTAAAATTCAAAAAAATTCTTTCGTCAAGCAAATCTCAAAAAGTACTTGTCGGATTTTGATTCTGTTTGTACCAATAGGTACCTATGGAGTTAATCTGGTGAATGCACCTACTTTTAAAAATTAATTCCAAATAGTTAAAAAGTTATATTTAAAAAACTGATAAAAAAGCACAATTTATGTGCATACGTCACAGAAATTTGGTGAGCGTGATTTTCACCGGCTGGACATTTTCGTAGATAACTGAATCAGTACATGGAGTAAATAGTAATCATTTTCGCACTCAGAAATATTGAATGCAATAAAACATTTTAAAATTTAATCATGCAGGAAAATAAAACTGTTATTTTTTTATATTAAAAAATGTCATAAAAACTTTGATTTTGAGATTTTGTGATAATCTCTTAACAGCACTTTTTGATCGCTAAAAGAATGTTTTACATATTTCGCGTGTGAAAATTAGATACAATTACGTTTTTAAATCAAAAGTTCCTTTTATGACATCATTTTCCCTTTATATTTATTTTCATTGCATGTTTTCTTTTAACTTATATTTTGTTTGTGTATGGAAGTCAATTCTGGTCACTAATTTTTCGGCACGGATACCACAAGCGCATCAGATTTCGCGCAATTTTTTTCAAAGCCCATTTGGCGAAAACTCCCTTTTCAAATAACGCTTACATACATATTTTTTAATTATTTTCTATTTTCAAAAAGAACTTACAGTAAATAAAATAATAATAATAATTAATAATTATAAAAAGAAATATTTTATATAATTAAAAGAAGGAAGTGAAAGTAAATAAACATTTTATGAGTAAATAAACAAATAATAAATAAATATAGCCGGGTTACCATCTCAGGTAAAATAATGCCATTTTGACGCCAATTATGTACCCTGGATTTTCTTTACTTATCGCAAGTTATTAAATGTGTATTCTCAGCAATATCGCTCAGACTAATCCCTCTGAGGGAAGTCCTAGTTAAATTTCTTGAAGGTCTGCAACTTTTTTGAAATTTTTCTAAGTTAATTTCTGAATGATACTTACTGAATTTCCAAACAATCGTGGAAAAATATTGGGTACTTCATCAACGATCTCAGAAACAAATAGTAATTATCCTCAATTAGTCGATGAATAAAATCACTAATTATGTTAAGAATTTTTAAAAAATTGCAAATTTTGACAAAAAAAAAAAACATGAATTTTGATAAACAATTGAAAGGAAAATATTGTAAATTTCATCAAAAATTCGCAGAAACAAGCAGTGAATTTTGTTTATTGGTCAATCGCTGATGTATGCTTTTTTGTTTTTTTATTTCTGACTTATATTTCTTCTACATCTAATGGTTTATTTACGAGTTTATTTAGAAAATCCCATTATAAATTAAATTGGCAATTACATTATTATCATGCTTGTTCTCATATTGTTCGGTATATATATTGGACATTTTTTTCTCTACTTTTCTTTACTAATTATTTTTATTTTAGGATTTAGCTGCTGGTAAAATGTTTAGTGAAGAAGCTGCACAAATTTATGATAGAGCAACAACTACATTTTTGAAGACTAATATGCTGTTACATTTTGCCTATGCTGATTTTGAAGAGGTAATTTTTATTGTATTCATGTACATGTATTTATTTATTTTGTAAGATATATTAATAATCTATGTATCTTTGATTCATTTTGTTGTACATAGAAAAGTATACCCACTTGTAAAATCTTTCAAATAATTGTAATTTATTCAGCTATACTTTAGGCTACAAATCAGTGCTTAATTTCAAATAAAATATTATCAGAACTTTAACTTTCTGCAGTAATAAAAACTTTAATGTAGCGCCCATCCTATCTACTTGCATGTTTATATTTCATGCATTACTTAAGAAATTTAAAATGATGTCTTCTTTAGGAGTTAGCATGTCCCTATAGGAGTCAGCATGTCCCTATAGGGATTTTGCGCCATTAAACCCTATACAACCAACTTTAGGAGTTATTAAAAATGTATTTTTACTATATCTGAGTTGGTAAAAACCTGGGTTTTTGTGGTTTTTAGGTTTTTTTTCTGTATATTTATATAATGTATGTATGCACTCATTTAAAAATATATTTATTATATTACAATAAAGTTACATTTTTTTAATTACATTTGATCTATTTATTATTAATTAATATTATTTGTAATATCAGTAAATAAATTAATTCTTTTTTGATATTAGTATTAATTTAATACTAATATCAAAATAAATTTATAGATTGATATTAAGAATAGTATTAATAATTATTATTATTTATATTGCTATTATTATTAACTAGCTGAGTCACCCAGTATTGCACTTGTCCATAATATATTCTTAAATGGACATAAAATCTGCATTGCAAAATATCATAAAAATAACCTAGTCTGGGACTGAACTAATGTCAAATAAGGTCCCCGCTGCCTACGATACTGTATAGCAAGCTTGTTCTTACAAAAGAAAATCCCAATCTCAAATCTTTTTTTGCATATTCTACCACTAAGGAGTGAACTCTGTTCTTAAAAAACTGTTTCTGAATGAAATTGTGTTAAGGGTGTATTCAAAAAAATGATTTTCCACCTTCAACAGCTCGAAATTTTCAGATACAATTTTGGACACATTTTTAAAAGTAGAAGCATGAAACTTGCTGAGGGGATTTTTGTGACGTACAAGGTGCCGTGTGATGTAATTTTTCGCTGATTTAATTAGAATTTGATTTATAAGCAATTATTTTCTCAGCGTGACCCTTTTTTTCATTTGCAGACCTCCCGCTTCGGAAAATTTGGTCCAAAACACAGTTTTTGACAGCATTTTTTGCAACATTTTCTGCATTTATCAAGGAATTGATAATCACGGCACCTTGTATAGTTTCTAAATAAGAGAATTTGAAAGTTTGGTACATTTGAGAGCAAAAATGAATCTAAAAATAAATCTGAAAAAAGGCAGTTTGGATCGGAATACACCCTTAAACAATCTGCCCATAAATATATTACCCAAGAGTGTGGGGGACTTCATCAAAAATTAAAAATAATGGATAAAATTACTATTTCAAAATCATGGTAAGTAACTTTTGAAATTTTATAACAAATCAGATTCTGCTTTTTGTAGTTTTTTTTCCAATCTCTGCATTCTGCTCCATTTAGCTTTGCTTCCATCGAGAGGAAATCTCTCTACATTTAGATTCATATGGTCTAAATTGCAGAACAAACTAGGTTCAGAGCAGTTTGAAAAAACTAGTAAAGATTAATATTACCATAAAAATCAAAGTGAATGCGATTTTAATTGGTAAACTATAGTAAAAGATCAATTATAAATATTTTAAATATATTACAATGTGTAAATTATTAAATATATTTTTGAAAAATAAATAAATTAAAAAAATAAGAATTCTGAAATAAACTATCACCTGATTACCATAAATACGACTGATTTTTATTTATTAAACACCTAGGTTTTGGATTTAAAAGGTAAACTTGTATTTTCTATTTCTAAATACTATAGGGGGATTTACAGACTTAGACATGATTTTTAGAAAAAACCCTACTTTTAACAAAAACCCAGCCAAGTTTTTTGTCGGTGGACCCATTCAGAAAATCTTGGGAGGGTTTTTCTGGGCTGGGTCTACTTTACCAACCCTGATCTATCAGTAAATAAATAGAATGAAATGATTAAAATCAAGAGTGGAGAATTTTCAGAAAAAACTATTCACAAAGGATTTCTTTGTATTAACTAATAAAAGGTAACACTCAGGCCTTTTTCGTGATTCATACTTTTAAACTCTAAATGAGTTCTGATTAATATTTGGATATTCACTAAAAATAAAAAGTATGTTAGCTGTGTACCTGTGAGATTCAGTATAAATTAAGCTCTCTATGGAGCTTATAAGTTAATAGAGCAATAAGAATATTATACAACCACAGACAAAAAGCAGTGAACAAACATAGCATGACTATGAGTAAAACATCAGATACCATTGTGATTAATTCTGGCATTGAATCTACATTTGAAAGTGCTAGATGTAAGAATGCTTTTAAATGTGTGGATTATTCGACACCACGTGATTTTATACACAAATGCTTTGGTAGGAAAGAATGAAAAGGATTGGAGATGAAAGGAACAGGAAAAAATAATTTAGTCTTCAAATGCTCTTCTGCAGAGCTCCAGAGTGCTGTATTTCTGAGCTATGGTGCATGCTACTAAATTATAGTATGATAAGAGCATACATTTTTATTGTTTTTTTTTTTTTAACATTATATAAAGCATATATAAATTTAAAATTTTTATATGTCGTGTATTTATATCTATTTATTTTTTTGGTTCTAGGGTAGAATGAAATATGATAAAGTTCATCAAATTTATAATAAATTTATTGAAAATCCAGATATTGATCCAACATTAGTAAGTATATTTTAAATATTCAAACAACTTTTGCCCATTTTAACTTATTGATTACTATTTCCTCATCATGGTTCGCACAGACCTTAAAAGTCCTTATAAACTCCTTATATTTTGATAGTCCTTAATAAGGATCCTTAAAGTCCTTATTTTTTAACGTGAGCTTAATATTAATGCGATCCGTAAAATGTTTAAACGAAAATCGCCAAACATTCCAGGGGTGATTCTCATCCGAAATTTCTGAAAATTTGAAATTGGGTTATCAGTTCTGCATAGTTGCCAACTTGTACGGTTTAGTGCACAGAAAAAACAATCGTGGAGAAATGCAAATTTCGTGAAAAAATCGCCGAAAAAGCACACGTTTCGTCAATATTTCGTGGGAAAAGGACGATTTTGTCGATGTTTTTCTCAACGAACTTTGTTAAAAGATCGCTGAAAATGTGAATTTCCTGTGCGGATCATGGAAAAAACGGCAATTTCACCAAAATATCGCAGAACGCTGATTTCGCCTGCAGACCGCGTTAAAAAGGTCGATTTTGTCTAAAGATTCCAGATATAATGCCGATTTCATTACAAAATCACAGAAAAAAGCATCGTTTTTGATAAAAGATCGCTTAAAAATATTTTGTCAAAGGATCATTGAAAAAAAAAAAACGCCGATTTCATCAAAAGATCAGGGAAAAAATGCCGATTTCGTCAAAAGATCGCGAGGATAAAATGCTGCTTTTGAGAAAAGATCGCGTAAAAATGCAAATTTTGCCTAAAGATCGTCGAGAAAAATGTCGATTTCCTAAAAAAAAAAAAAAAAAAAACATGAGAGAACGTCAATTTCGTCTGAAGGTCGGGGACAAACCCCTCTTCCCGTGGGGGGGGGGGGGACTCACGGAATCTCCCCTCCCCTCGCACCGTCAATTTCCGAAAATGTGATGTGAATTTCCAAAAAAAAAAATTCACTCAGAATCACCCCTGAAACATTCATAATCTGCCAAATATGGCAGCTGAAAAACAAAAAAGTGTATTTGCTGTAATTATTTTATTTCTGATTGGACATTAAAGCTGCCTCTTTCCTTTCCCAATTGCGACTTAGAAACCTCGTATCCACAAACATCAATCATAATCAGTATTCACCATCTAAAATTCCCTTTTCTTTGAAATAGAGAAATGAATAACAAAGAAAAGATATTTCGCCAAATAATTGAGCCAATCTGTTCCATAATCCGCTGATCTGTGTTTGATTGTAGTCTTATTATTTCACTGGATATGTGTAGCATGGTTAACCGCAACAGTCTTCCTCATCAGGAAATAAAAGGAAATTAATTGAAGATGACTTAGGTTTTATAAAGAAAAAAATATGGCTTCTTGAAAAAGAAGTATCGTAGTTAGAAAATAAGGCCAATGAATTAGCTGATAAAGCTGAATCAACTAAAGATATTCAATTATTTATTAAATCGAACAATTGTAGGAAATCTGCAAAAGAATAATTTTTTCCCTGACCAAAGAAATTGATGCTAAAAAACAGTTGCTAGCCAATTAATCCTTATATATATTATAAATGTGAAAGTGTGTCCGAAAAATTGGAATGAACTTGGCTTCAAACGGATGGATTAATGTCTTTGAATCTTTGCATATAGGCAGATTATAGGAGTGGAATGAACATAGGCTAATTTTTATTTATTTTATTCAAATATTTTTCTTAATAATTCAAAATTTAATTATTTTTCATACAAAATCAATAGGCATTTTTCAGATAAAATTTAACCATTTTCCTTTCCTGTTGCCAAGAAAATAAAAAATTGGAATAATAATTTTTCAGCGGCAATGAATTTTTAATAAAAAACTTCCACGCGAAAAATTATAATAAAATAATTTAAAAGAAAATAAGTATGACGTCATATTTGAAATAAAAATAAAAGGTGTATTTTTTTATAATATATTTAACAAGGATATTTGTTTAGTTAATGGGAATTTTTGTGTAAAATATGGTGACATAAATTAAAAGTAAAAAGAATGAAAAAGAATTATATTTTTAATAAAATGGTTCACTTATGAAAATGTGACGTCATAGTTGAAATAAAACAGGTACTTTATAGCAGTCGTTAAAAATATAAGGGGTATGAATATCAGTAGCTAATGGATCGAGATAAATAATGACGTCATATTTAAAATGAATCAGAAATATTTTTTACTTATACTACTTAATAAGTTATAAGTTACATACAAATGAATATTTTTTATTCAAAACTCATAATTATCAATGGAAGAAATTTTTTGTGGGGAAAAGGTGGAAAATAAAATCACTGATTAATATATTTTTGGCTCGATTTTTTAACACTTTCGAACAAAGTTGAAAAGTTATTATGCTTTCGGTTTGTCTGTCTGTCTGGTCGCTTTCCAACTTTCGTAAATATACTCCGATTTGCATGAAATTTTTGGACGTTATTAACGTTTACCTAGCACGAATATCTATTGAAAATGAAGTTTCTACCATGATTAGTTTATTTACAGGGATAGTCAAAAAATTTCCTTACATTATGGCATTATGGGGAAAAATCGTTTTAATTAAATTTAACGATGTTACACCCTGTGGAACATATTCAAATTTGTATGCATTTACAAAGTGCACTAAAATATGCATTTTGTAAAGTATGTAGTGAAAAGGGCACTTACTATTCATTTACAGGGTCACACAGAAGAATTCCATTGCATAAGAATAAAGGGAGGAACAGTTTCCGACATATTTTAATTATGGCAAACGATTTCAAGTATAATCAAATTGATATACATTGCTGAGGCTTAATGTAAGTTATTTCATGCATAATACGAAGTGCATAGCATTTACAGGGACACACAAAAGATTTCAAATATTATATATTCTATCCGAAGTACTGTATATCATGGATGATGACTGTTGCATGGATGAAATGCATTTTGAATTATGATATGTGCTTTTAAGTTTTGCTAAATGTATCCATATTAAATGGAGAGTATAAATGGTAATAGTATAAATAGTTAAATTTAGATATACAGGGTTACACAAAAGATCTCGGAAAGTTTACTGAATATGAGCGTAATTTACTTAAAGGTGGTTTTTAAATAAAATATGCATTTTCATTTTGAACTGCATTCAGTAAACTAAGAAATGTTTGTAGTATATATATAAAATGATATACAGGGTCCCGCAAAGAACTGGGTACAAGGTTGTCTTCGGATGATAATTTCTGAAAATGTAATTTAGGTAGTAATAAGGAATATTTTTGTTTGAACTAAATTTTAGAAAGATACTTTCGTGTATTAAAGGCACTTGGAAAACTACAGGGCTGAACAAAAGTATTCAAGAAGGTTTCTATCTATTAGTATTAATCGCTGAAAGGAAAATTTTAACCAGCAAAAAATTAGCAAAAAGGGATTATCAGAAGTTTTTTACCATAAATTCGCGATAAAAATTTAATTACACATGCTTTTCATCATCAAAATTTTTTTTTTTGATTGATCAATTATTTCTTCTTTAAATGTTACGTGAACGAAGTCACGGGTAACTGCTAGTGTTATATATTTTGTTATATAATTACATAATTATGTTTTATGTAAAATTTCAATCGATTACAATTAAAATTTAATGTAAGTAATTATATGTACTGTTCTTTTTTAACTTTAGAAAGTCCTTTTTTTTTTTTTTAACGAAGTCCTTACAGAGTCCTTATTTTTCATTTAGCAAACTCTGTATGAACCCTGCTCATGTTTAACAAATTTAGTTTTTATTAACAGATTGCTTCTGTCTAGTAACTAGTATAAAATCGTTAATTATTATTTTGAGGTAAATGTTGTATTAAAATAGAGAAAACTTAATTGTTTTGAGTGCTGATTACAGTTAAAATTACAGTAGTTCATTAGTTATCCCATATTCATTGAAAATGAATTAACATACAATAATATAGCCCAAAATTTAATCTCATGTTTTATTGTTGTACATATTTTACACACACACACAAAAAAAAAGAGTTGGCATATAAAATTTTGTTTGAATATGATTTATTTTTACTGTATTCATGATTTGTTTAAACTCTATGTCAGTAAAAAAAAGTTAATGAATTAATGCAATCTAGTAATAACAATGATAGTAATTACAATGCATATTTGAAAATTTTAATCATTTTTATAGAGATTTGAAAATTTTTTATATTTTCGAGTAGTAGAATATTTATTTTAACTCTTGTCATATCCAATTCACACTACACTGCTAGATTGAAAATTTTCTGAAAACACATCTGGAAAAGTCAAGGAATATTATTCCCCTATACCATATATACTTGCATATAAATAGAGAAATTTTAGACAAAAAAAAAAAAAAAAAAAAAAAAAAAAGAACTTTAAAGTGGGGGGATTGATTTATACATGAGACCTATTACAAATAATATATAAATAAATTATTGGAAAATAGTTTGCTAAATTTTTCTTTTTCAGTGGCAGCACTTGTTATGCAGAAATTCTTTTTCTTGTTTGTATGTATAAATTATTTTTCTCACACAAAGTAAAAGAGAAAAAAAAAATAATAGACTTCATTTTTTTTTTTGGGGGGGGGGGGGGAGTCGACTCATACATGGGTTTTGAATTTTTTTTAATTTTTAACAACATAAGTTAAGGTGTCGACTTATACATGTATATATGCGGTGTAAGTAGCCACCCTCTGTCTGTCAAAATGTATTAAATTATCAGTTTTCAATAGGAGAAAATCAAACCTTAAGGAACTGCCTCCCCCTTCTACAAGTAAAAAAAAAAAAAAAAATGCTTTGAGGTCTTAGAAGAATGAAAGAAGAAACAGGTAATATCATTTCAAACACTGTGCATTCATAAGATTTACAACTTATCTGTGAAAGGAAGGAACCTAGAAGAAAACTTTTCTTTCTTTCTTTAAATATAAACTGTGGGCTATTTTATCCAACATTTTCATATCTCTTTGTTACAATGAAAAAAAAAGAATATGTGAAATCAATATCTCTAAAGCTCCAATGACTATTGCAATTTTAGTCAATTTTTTCTGTAAAAAGGAGAGGGACCAGTTGCATTCCTGCAAGTCATTCATGTCCTTTTGTATTACTTGTTCTTTTAGAGACTTTGATTTCAGTATTGTAATTTTAACTAAAGACTTGTCAAAAAAAAATATGCTCACAAGATGAGTTAATCTTTTATGTTAATTATGTGACATTAAGTTAATTTTAGCATTAAGATAATTGGCATAATTAATAGTAGTATATGTTAGATATACACAATATGCGTATTTTTAAGATTTTTATTGCATTTAGGGGTTTTATGAATTATAGTTAATATGAGGAGTTTTATAATTCCCTTGTGTCTTGTATTAAACAGATTTAGAGTGGGAATACAAAGTAAATATATTATTCTTCAAATTTTCAAAATGTTTCATTTTTTTTAAATAATTAGTTTTTTAAAACCATATTTAGTGAATTAAAATAACAATTATTTTTTAGATAGATTAATAACATACAGTAAATTCATATATTTTTTATTTCAGGCTTACATACAGTACATGAAATTTGCTCGAAGAGCAGAAGGGATTAAATCTGCCAGAAACATTTTTAGAAAAACCAGGGAAAATCCTAAGAGTCGACATCATGTATATGTAGCTGCTGCATGGATGGAGTATTACTGTAGTAAGGTAAATGTATCCATTTTTAATTTTAAAAATTTGAGAAACACCAAATTTAGTTTTTAAATGTCAAATCAGCCAGTTTTTAAATGTAATATCCATCTATAACACACCTATATGTAGATAGTAACAGTATTTAATTTTGCGCTTTAACCTTTTTTTTAATATATTAGAATTTGCGTGTATTGCATAAAACATGGATAAAAACAAAATACAGCTGTAGTTTTCACAAGTATAAATACTGGTTCAAGAGTTATTTAAGATTTAATGTAATCTATTTTTCCATATTTTTAAACAAAATTCTAAGTAAAATAAATTTAAAAATCTTTCTCGGTCAATTTTAATGTTAATTTTAATTTAAAATGCAAATAATAATGTTTTACTACTACTTAGATTTGTTTTTATGAATGTAAAGTGCATCTGAAAAGCTTCACATTTAACAACTAACAATAAGATTACCATAACAGGGTTCATACTCATCAACAGAACATAGGATTCCTGGGAAAATCAGGGGAGGAATTATAGGTTGTAAAAATCAGGGGATAATGCAAAAAATTTCCAAAACCTGGAAAAACCTACCAAAATGACAGTCTATTCTGGGAAATTTGGGGCAATTGTTACTGTTCACATACTTTATTATCATATGTAATATCAAAATGTCGTTAATTGTTGATATGGAAATATTGTACATCCCGGAAAATACATCAGGGATTTTCTCAAGGGATTTTTTCTTAGAAAATGAGTATGAACCCTGCATAGGAAAATATCAAAAAGTTATAAGTTAGGAGATCTCATAATACTATTATCTGAGCTGTATGGTTTTTTAAGTTTTTTCTTTTGTGTGTGTGTGGAGGGAGGAGGGATGTTTTTGTATATATAGCTTGAGACCCTTGCCTAATAATCACCATTATACTATAACAGAGATATAATAACAGAGATAATTAGAAAATAAACAGAAAACTTTAATTGACACATGTGTTTAAAATAATAATGATAATGTTCATTCGATGTTATGTAATTGAAAAGTACTTACAAAGTTCTTTGCTTAGCTAAAATCTTTAATAAAAATTTTAAAGCTTCATCATTGTCTTTTCATATTAGTTGTTTTCAAATTCTGGTGTAGCCTACAAAAAAGGATATATACAATTTGTGTGTATGTATATATATATATATATATATATATATATATATATATATATATATATATATATATATATATATATGCTAGAAAATAGCCCGTCAAAATGACGTGTTTGCATTTTTAAAGGATAATAAAAAATTACAACAACTGTGGTCAATCATAACCACTTTAGGCTGAAACAATTTTGATAAATACAGCGATTAAACTTGGGAAGGGAAAAATCTAAAAAAAAAAAAAAAAAGAAAAGAAAAGAAAAGAAAAGAAAGAAAGAAAATTTCAACAGAAATCTGCTTTTAAAACTATAGCAAAACTATCTGGTAGATGGCGGTGGGGATTATAATGAAATTTAAAACGCACCGGCGGTTTGCTTAAATAAACAGTTTTAATTAAATTGTGTTTTTGAAATCGTGAAAAGATTTCAAAGCGAAATAAAACATAGTGACGTCATTTACAGCTTCCACTGTAAATCTGACCATTGAAAACGCTCCATTACGACTATGGAACGGTTTCATTAGTCAGAAAATAGATTGCCTTTAAAATCGGAGGTAAATTTCACAATTTTTTTTATAGATTTGAAATTCGCAAGAGTCATTCACGGCTGTAAAGAAAAAAAATTAAAGCAACCCGAATATAAAAATGTTAACAATATTGCATTTAAAACGCACCTTCGCTTTCCTTTAATAAAAAGTTTTAATTAAATATACACTGTAAAAAATTTGACTCATTTGCTACAGCGTCACTCCACCGCTTTTATAGAAAACGGTTACTTTACTGTGTTATGGAGCATTCTCATTGGTCATAAAAGAGATATTCTATAAAAGCTGTGGAGTGCCGCTGCAGCAAATGGATCAAATTTTTAACAGTGTACTTTTTGAAATTGTGGAAAGATTTCAAAGTGAAATAAAATGTAGTGACGTCATTTATAGCTCCCACTGTAAATCTGACCTATGAGAACACTCCATTACGACTATGAAACGTTTTCATTGGTGAATGAGTTTATTTTTCTCGTGGATAGGTTGACACTGGAATTGTTATACACGGAGGGGTTTTATATATATAATATATATATATTCCAATTTTTGCCAACTCCTATGTTTGATATAGTTTGTCATTAATGAGTTATTCCACATATTGATGTTGATTTGTAGTATTATTTAATGGTTCTATATATATATATGTTTGTGTGTGTGTATTTGTATATTTGAATCGAGAAAATAAAATAAAAACAGTAGTTTCATTTGAATAAATGTCTTCTTTCAGCTTCAAATAAAATCATAAGCTTTATATTGAAATTGTACCCCAACTTTTAAATTTTCAACATAAATACAAATTTTGACAGCATACTTTAATTTTCTGATAAATTTTATTTTTGGTTATCAGGCGAGAAGTCAATCAGTTATGTAGTTTAGGAATTATGAAAGTTTAAAATTAAGAATATCTAATGTTAAATATCTTTTTATTCATATTAATTTCTGTTAAGAAAATTATACATTACAATTTATATTTTCAACAAAAATCAGTTTCAAATTTAAGTATGTCTTTGAAATTAATTTTTAAAAAACATTTGGCTCTCATTAATTCAAACTATGAAATGAATAAAATTTCTGTAAGAAATGATAGTACCATTTGTGAAATGATATTGGAGGATAAAGATTAATGCTTTTTATTTGAAATAAAAATTCTGAAAAATAATATTCCAGTCAGCCACGTATAGTGGCTTGAGACTGAAAGTTTTCTGTAAAGCAACATTCTGTTTCTGTGGCAGTGTCACATGTCGCTGTAATTCAAAGGGTTAGACATTCACTATTATTAGCTAGCTAATCTAAGTCATTATTATTTAACAAATTTTCTTATGTTACATTTTCTTATATCTGATTCTTTAATTATTATATTTTTTCTAGGATAAAAATATAGCTTTTAAAATTTTTGAACTTGGGTTAAAGAAATATGGAGATAATCCAGACTATATCCTAGCATATATTGATTATTTATCTCATCTTAATGGTATGTACTAAAGTTATCTTATATTTCCTTTATTTATTTTGTCATAAATTTTTGTTATATTTACAAAATGTTTTTGTTAATAATAAATTTTTGTTATATTTTCTGTTGTCTTACAGATTCTTATTAATGTAGAAATCTAGTTTTTTTTCTCTTATTTTTGAATCCTTCATTTTTATAACTAGCATATAAAATGCATGTCTCTGAATTTTAGTCAAGTTTTGGATATCCAAAGTTTGCATTGTATGCTAGAATATACTGTACTAGGGCTTGAAAAATATACTGCCCAATATTCCTGAGACATGTAGAATTTCCAACTGGTTATGCATTATTCTTATCAACTTGTTCGGACAGACATGTATTTTTGATGATATTTGAGATGCAATAATGATGGACAATAGTAAGGATTTGAGATGTTGTCTGTGAACAGGGAAAGTAAGAAAAGCCATCTAATATAACTATCAGCAGCTATAACTCAAATGAGATATCAACAATATACTTTTAGTGATTGAAACAATGTTTTGTTTTTTGACTAGTACATCTGCATGTTAAAGGAGCTTTAACTGTATGAATTGAATTACTCCCCCCCTTTTTTTTATTCTACTTTTTGATAAAAACTATTAATGATTTAATGTGAATAAGCATTGATGGTCTTAATACTTGTACATGTGACACATCAGTGGGCATTTTTAGTCTACACTATTAATTGAATGTAGAGAATGTAGCTTATAATAAATAAAACAATGTTTTATTAATTTTGTGATGTAATTTTATTTATTAAATGTGAATACTTAAAAATTAATAAAAAATAAAATAAAATAAAATTTTCATTATAAAAGTTTTATATTGCCTTGAATAAAAAATATTTGGTGTATCCTTTATTGTTTTATTAGCTAACCCATCTAGCATTGCTGGGGTCCACTACAATAACTTTAAACAAAATTCAATTTTTGTATGATCTTTTATCTTTTGGTGTGAGGAGAGGGATACAAAATTTTAAAATTTTGCTTGGAGAATGCAAGAGTATTAAGAGATGAAAAATTCATACCACATTTAAAAATTTAAAGAGCCTCAGATTGAGCCCTATCTTATTCTAAGGTGCCCCAGGCTTTAAAGTTGAATGCAGAAATGTTAAAATAACTAAATAAAAAAAGGGCACCAAATATGAAGATCATATTAAGTGGCGACATATTATTAAAAATTTACTGGGCAAAAACTTCAGGGAGTCAAGTATCGCTAAAGTGTCAAATACTTAACTGGCATGTAGTTGGTATAAAGATATTTTTAGTAGCTTTTTAAATAATCATCCTATTCTAGAATAGTGTTAAAAAAAATTGCATGCTATTTGGATCACTTTTTAAAAAACGTCTCCAAGGACCCCAAGAAGACAATTAATATTCAAAATTAATGGTAATTGATATCTAAAAGTTTGTTTTTGTTGTTCATGTAGTAGCTGGAGGACCTAAGAAGTTGTTATGGGGAAAAAAAGCTAGTGAATCAAACAATTTTTAAAGGTGCCATAATAGTGGACCCAAAAGGGACCAAATAGCAGTGAAAAGCAGGACCCTAACATGAAAACATGTTAAAATGTCTTGATACTCAAAATCTATAATTAGTGAAAATTAAGTATAGGGTATGAATTATTTGTTAGAATAATATTTTAAAGAAATGAATGAAAGATTGTCTTAAAAAAAAGCTGTAGAACCCCAATAAAAATGTAAGGATGTTAGTCCGAAAAGAAGAATCAAAGTTTAAAATTTTGAACTCATAAGGGGAGAAATTCAGGGGGAATGAAAAATATTTGCTGCACAAAAAGTTCAAGGGCCATGTGCCGGCCTTATAATTGTCTAGGGCAAAGGTTCCTAAACTTTTTAACTGACATACCACTAAATAGAAATTAAAACTTCTGCTTACCACTAAGTTGCAAATTCAAAGATAATACAGAAAAATCTGTGTAAACGGTATATTACTAAAACAAAATATTTTACCAGGTTTTTTTTTTTCTTTTTTTTTTTTTTTTTTTTTTTTTTTCCCTCCCATTTGAGTATGTTTTACTGTATTTAATTGCACGGTCCTTGGGTAAATTTGTCTACCACCTGTTTTTATATTATCCAAATCTGGTTTATAATTCAAATCTGGTTTATATCATATCTAGTAGGAAAAAAAAAAAGCTACAGTATTTAATGACATATTGACAGAGACTGACAAAAGTTGAAAATTCTTAAGCACCAGAACAAATTTTTAGGAGCTAGCTTGAAGAGTTACTTCTCTAACATTAATGTATTCACTTCAAAATTGAACACTGGCTACTGATAATCGTTTAAGATATATTTTTGAGTGATATGTGTCATTTTACAGTGAACAAGTTAACTATTTAATTTTTTAAAAAAAAACGTACTCAGCAAAAAATTTTAAATAATACCGCTTTTACACTTTAAATATTAAATAGATACAAGAAATTAAAATAATACGCAAATTAATATCTTTACCTTTTTTCAGCAAGAAATTCTATACATGATTTAACAATGTCTTTGAGATTTTGATTTGAAATACTGTTTGTCAACTGATTTTTCAGGATTGAAATCCTTTAAAGGTCCATTTAAGTTTATAAACAATAAATTTTTCATATTATCCTCTTTTAAGTTAGAATGGAGCTCACTTTTGATAATATTTATTTTGTTAAAACCTGTTGGAGGCATGGAATTAAGAATAAAGATGTTTTTTGTAAAATTCTATGATGTGTAGTTCTTGTATAATTCAATGGTTGGAGACAGTGTCACATTTCCCAACCTCCAACAACAATCAATTATTGTTTTCTTTTGAAGTGGTGCTATGATGTTTTTTCTTCTACTGCAAATAACTGTGCAGTTAAAAAATATATTTTTACACATAAAATTTTTTAATTAAATTAAAAAAAAATATAATTAATAAGAAATTTTAAAAAATTGTCGCCAAGAGAGCCTAGTGCTTGGTGTTTGTCAGATCCTGTGTATTGGCTTAAATTGATACATGTAAATAAGGTATAATTTAATAAGTGAATAACCAACATAAGAAATTCACGTACCTTCTGAAACTAAAATGTTTATTGTGATATCGTGGCTCGTTAAAATAAGTAATATACATGCATGCAATATAATAAAGAAGAAAACTTTCTTCTTTGCAGAAGTTATGATGATTTTTATGGAGATTAACCAGTATGAGAGTTCCGCATACCAATAAACACAACTTCATGTATCAGTAATGGTACGTGTGCCATAATTTGAGAACTCCTGATCTAGCCGGGGCCCAGTGTCTTATATAGAATTTAAAAAGTTAGAATAATTAAAGGGAAAAAGGATCACAAAAATGGAAATCGGATTAAAAGGAAGCAACTTATTAACAATTTATAATCACAAAAACTTCAAGGGGCCCTAGAATGGACCCTAAAGATCCTGGCTTTTATAAAAGCATGTCGGCAGGTATCAAACCAAATTTCTTAAGTTAGATTGACACACTTCAAAACTTTGATACACATGAAAAGAGGTACATAAGCCAAATTGACATAATTAGAAAATTATCAAAAAAAAAAAAAAAAAAAAAAAAAAAAAAGTTCTGTCCTGCATTAAAACATAGTTACATTCTCTACATATTTATTGGACTTTTCGAACTTTCTATGAGGTAAATAATAAAGGAGAATAACTTATGCATCTGCTTGTTCATAGATTTGTCTTGGACTCCCCCCCCCCCCCTAAAATACCTATACTTAGTATCTGTACTAAAGTACATAAGTACTTACTTAATTCTTATGTTTTCGGTATAGATAAATATAATAATTTCACATTTAGTGTTTTTTAGACACCATGACAGCAAAGATTTTCCTTACAATGTTACTTTTAGTTACTATATAATTTACATGATCTGTCTGGTTAAAATGTTTTAAAGAAGTTTACACTTTCTCAAATATGATCTGATACCCCTTATTAAAAGATATAAACATGTGTGGAACACAGATTTATCTGATCTATTTGCCCCATAAAAATGAGACAACTGGACCCTTGAAGAAAGATAAAATATATACAACTAGTTTTATTTTTAGTCATTAAAATGTAATTTTGAAAATTTCTATCTGATAATGAAAACCTAACTGAACACATTTACAAAGGTTTGAACTTTAATTCAAATGAATATTATCTTTTAGAAGCTGAATTGCCAGAATCACATTATAAAATTATGGGCCAGTTGCCCCATAAAATCTCAATCACTGAGGATAAAGTTAAAAGTTACAAGTTATCAGAAGCAATTTTTGACCAATTGCTACTTATAGATATGATATAGGCCACTTATAAGTTATAGGCTCAAAGAGTAGTTCCAATTTATTTTGAAAGAAGCGTAATAAGCTGATGAGTCTATAAGTTCACAAATTTTGTCTTTCATGACTTCAAACTCATAACTCTATCATTTTTTCTAGCCTTTTATGAGAAATAGCAAAATTCCTTTTCATGAATGTCATTTATTATTTATATAGTGTTATAATGAAATTATTATAATTGTTTTTTATTTCCATTTAGATGACAATAATACAAGAGTGTTATTTGAGCGTGTCCTTTCTTCTGGTAGTTTACCTCCAGAAAAACAAGTGTGAGTTTTATTTTCTATCAGAAATCTATTGCAATATTTGAGGGAATTTTTTAAACGTGTATTCAACTATCAGAATATTTTTAATTAAAAAATTAATATTCCATGGACATTACTAATTCTTTATTTTATGCTTAGTGAAATATGGAATAGATTTCTAGAATTTGAATCCAATGTTGGAGATCTACAGAGTATACTGAAGGTTGAAAAGAGGAGGGCAGCCATTATAGAAGAGGTACAATTCTTATATTATTATATATAAGTTAATAATGAGTATATACAAAGACCCATTATGGCTCTTGTCGCTGAGAGCAAAGTCACTCCCGAGCTAATGCTATCCCTATGGGGAAGTTATTTTCTAATAACTCGTTTGCATTTCGACATTTTTATTTTATTTATTTATTTATTTTTGTACAATGGATAGTTGAGGTTTCTCTCCACATCACTCCTTTTTTACTTTTTGCATTTTGGTTACAGATTTTTTTTTTTAATGGCACTTTCATTTTCGGAACCATTTTTGAAAATGAAACTATTTTTATAAAAGATATCCACAACCAAAATCAAAAAAGTAAAAAAGGAACGGTGTGGAGTGGGACCTCAATTATCAAATGCAGAAAAGAAAACAAAAAATGCTGAAATGCAAAAGAATTATTAAAAAATAACCTCCCTGTAGGAATAGTATTAGCTCATCAGTGTCTTTGCTAGCAGAAATAGGAGCCTTAAATCTGTGGCTTTAAAATTTACTTATTTATCCAGATGTAAACAGTGAAACTTATAATTAAATTGCAAGAACAAAATTCAAAATGATACTCAAATGAGTTGTGATCACCTTTTTTAACCAATTCTGTGTGATTCAAGTGTGATACACACACTTATTTTTGATTTTATGTCTTAGCAGTACAATAAACAAGTTATTTTATATCAAAGAATAATAAAGAATATTTTTAAAAGTACTACTGAAAAAATAAATTAATATTACCTAGTTTATAGCACACAGCAAACACTTTTTATTGTCCCTTCAGTCAGACAATTTGTAAGCTAAAATAAAGTATGGAAAATAATTAGATAAAATAAAAGCAAATGGTTCATTAACCCCCTTATGATAGTCAACACACATACCAGTTATGCAAGGTTTACATAGTTCTTGAATTTGCATACCATTATTTTTTAACAGTAATTCTTGCCATGTCTAATCACGCATTTTCAACAAGATAAAATTACGATTCAGGAATAATGGTGACCCATTGAAAGGAGTATATAGGATGCTAATTTCAAAGGAGTTAATTTTTGAACGCTTGTAATTTAGTATAGTAGACTCCTTTAAATCAGCAACCCTAAAATCTAAAATGTTATTAGTTTACAGTACTTTGTATAATTTTTTAAGCAAGAAATTTTCAATTGTTTGACTTTAGTTTTGCTTTTTTTGTTTCTTTTTTAGTTGAAAGAATTTGAAGGGAAGGAAACAGCGCTTCTTGTTGATCGATACAAATTTATGGATTTATATCCTTGTACTCCATCAGAACTCAAGTCAGTAGGTTATAAAGTAAGTTATTTAAGTTTTTTTCTATAAATTTATTCTTCACTTAAAAGAAACTATATCTTATTGCATTCATAAAATTTTTGTTAAAGGTTTTTCTGATAATTCTTGCCCATATTTATAAATTTGATAAGATGCTTCATAATTTTTTTTTTTCCAATTGGTGTATTTTCCCCCCTTAGCTGCTAAATCAAATTCTATATTTGCCCTAAAATGCACTTCAAATCACTAGAATCCCACGCATCAGAGACATCTTAATGAGCATTAAAGATTCTGAAAGCAATATAGCATAATTTGAAAAGACTTTCCAGTATTATCAGAACTGAGATGATTGCTACTAGCATTATCAACAGTTCTATTTAGCACAGCATCAGCGATCTCGCTTCCATTAAACTTTTTTTTTGTTGATGCATTTTCATCAATCCTTAACCAATCACACATATCCTTTTTTCGACACAATGCATTTTCAGATTTTGAGCATTCATTCAGCTCATTAATTGCAGCCTTTTCTCTGGAAATGTGAAAGCTTAAAAAGTCTTCTTCATCACTGATGTTGACATTACAAAAATTCGTTGTGGCTATATATGCACTCACCAGAATTGTCCCCAAAAGTGTTCTTGTTGCTATGCAACAGTGCAGCTCCCAAAAAGTTTGTTCAAAAAACAATTGTCTCTAATAAATGAATAAAAATGTCAAATAACTTTTTTTTTCATTTTTACTTTTGATCTTGAAATTTCTGATTCATGAAAAAATTGCTATTTTTTTTTCCCATAACTTGAAAGTCTATAGAAAAAGAAGATTTCATGCTGGATTTTTGAAGTCACTCGGCATACTAAAATTAGGAGTTGGTTGGCACATTTATCTATATAATAAAAGCCTAACTCATGTGACTGTCATCAACAGTTCCAGGATGACAACTTTATTTTTTATGTCAAATGGCCATTTCAGTGCTTTATGTTAGTTGAGTGCAGGTTATATATCGCCAAATGTTTTTCCATCGCTACCTTTCCTTTTAAAACATACCCATCTCACTGATTTCATTAAAAATACATAAGATACATTTAATTATTTATTCATTCATTATTTATTCATTCATAATTTATTCATTAAAATACATTTATCAGTTATATTTCAAGTACACATCTTTCATAATTCATTTAAAATACAATAAAAAAAAAAAGAAATGAAGATATTTCCCAGTGTAGGTTCTGGTTCCTGTCAAGAAATAAAATTGGCATTATAGTTTCTGGTAATTTCTATTTCATATTAGAGTCAAATTTTCCATATGTATCTAATCTTATATAAAGAAGCCATTAATCCTTTTTTTATGTAGAAACAGAAGTAATTTGCATATAAAAAAAATACTGTATGTATATATGTATTAAAATTTTTTATAAATTAGGCACAGATGTCTGATATGCACAGGGTACCTAACTGGTACCAAAATGACATTACTTTGCCTAATATTGTTTCCTGGCTATTGTCCTTTATTTATTTATAAATTGTTTATTTACTTTTATTTTCTTTTTTAAAGTTATATAAATTCTTTTGTTTTGTTGTTATTACCTTTATTTATTTACTCTTATTTTCTTTTTAAAACAATAGAGAATAATTAAAAAACATGTACCTAACTGGTATTTGAAAACGAGATTTTTGCATATTGACATCAGAAAAAAATTGTGCGAAAAAGTACATATATAAACAAAAATAAAGTTCATCAGATTTGTTTTCTTAACTATTTATATACATATTGACAATATATTTTACTTTATGAAGCTCAAATTGCGCCAAGCTTAAAAAAAGAAAAATGTCCAAGCTTTTATAGTAGGAAAATACCTAAATGAATATTTAATAGAAAAAATAATAATAAAAAAAAAAAACAAATTTCCTTTCAATATCATAATAGTATTTTACTTTATAAAGCTCAAATTGTGCCAAGCTTAAAAAAAAGAAAATGTCTAAGCTTTTATAGTGGGAAATTACCTAAATGAATATTTAATAGAAAGAATAATAACAAAAACCAAAAAATTTCCTTTCAATATCATAATAGTATTTCTAATTTACATTCAAATAAATATATATTCTGCAATAACTTCAATTGAAATTAGGTTGACAACTTACTGCTTCATTCTGTAAAGTAAACAAACACAAGATTCATTCGTCATAACAATAAGTGGTATTTAACCATGAAGACAATCATTCACAAAGCAAGTACATCATCAATGAATGAACAATATTCTTATGATATCATAGTAGGTAAATTGTAATATTCTAAATTTACGATTTCCATTCAAAAGGGTTTTATTTGGACATTTCTTCGTTAGTTCTTGATTTCTCTTTCAGAATCTTCTGATCAGGCTAAAAATTGAGCAATCAAACTGAATTATGAATAAAAATAATATGATACATTACTTAGGATTCATTTAAAGGAGACCAAACTGGTTGCCAAGGGCAGTTAGTTTTGAAATGAGTACTGAGATTTAGAGCATATAGATTAAATTAAAATCATTATGTTGAGTACTTGATCCTAATTCAAATTTCTCTTGTTAACATTCATTATTAAATCATAATCATAAATACTTATTAACGTAACTTTTAGAATTGATTATTGTGATGCTCTTTTCTTAAAGCATTATTGCTGTTGTGAATAGTAATGAGTGTAAAAAATACTGAAAAATTCTTGAATTAAATAAAGAAATTGATATATGCTATCATATTTTTTTGGTTTAACTCACCTCAACGTCGACTAAAACCTAGCATTATAACATATATAAATAAACATTTTCTCTCTATATTTTTTTATTGTAGTTCTTTATTTATAATTTACTTCTGTTTGCAGATAAAAATAGATAAAAAGCTTCTTTATAATAAATAAATTGTACAAATATTTTAAAAAAATTCTTGTGTATGTGAAACAGTTACTGGACTACAGAAAATATGTTATCAAAATCCCTTCTCTCCTATAATGAGAAAGTACTTATTTTTCTTTTAAAACAGTTTGTAAAATAAATTCTTTTAAATTTAAATTTTAGGAAATAGCCAAGCAACATGTCTCTAGTCTCCCACCCTCCATGTTAGCTATGAAAGAAAGCCTTCTAGACGATGACAAAAATAAAAAGCCTCTTTATCCTGATCCAGATGTTTTACAAATGATTCCTTTCAAGCCCAGACAAATTTATCGTGAGTTTTTAACCTTTTATTTTATTTCTGATTTTACATTTTAAATATTTTTATTGGTTTAAAACAAGTTACTATTTGTGTCTAGTATTACCAGGCATTCCAATTTTAAAGTACTGCACAGCAAGACCTATCCCACATAACCTCTACTCTGGACGTCAAATGTCTTGATTTTTGACAATGCACAAATTCTATTAAATTTACTTTGTAACACAGTATTCATAGCCTGCATCAAAGTGAGACTGTATGAAATAAAATTTGTGACGATAATAACCATCTATAATGGGAAATTTTTATTGTATCCAGTGTTCTCACTGTCGCTCGCCAATGCGCCAAATTGCGACTAAATTCTTCATTTGGTGAGTAAACAAGCGATTAGATTCGCCAAATTGCTAGTGCTCAATTTTTGCTTTTTCATTTTCGTTTTTCATACATATGCATGTATATTTAATGTATACATATTTTATATTTGTAGCGGATAGTTGAAATTAGATTAATAACAATCGCTGTCACAGTTAATAAAAACTTGGGTTATTTTAGAACATATTGAAAAAAAGAAATATATTAAAGAATTAAAAGCTTTTTTTTTTTGTGTTACTCGGCGAATCTATTTTGCTAATACTTTTCTCATTTGGCGAATGTTTTTCGTTTTTAATTAGCCAAATTACTAACATTGGTCAAATGTCAGCGAGAACTCTGATTGTATCTTCCAAAAAATACTTTAAAATTTACCTAGCCTGGCAGAAACTTGGCTGAAACAGTAATATTTGTGGTACCATCAATTATATTTTCACAAGTTTTATTGAACATTGTTTGCTAGACTTTAAAGTAAATGAAACCTGTTTATTTTGGATTCTATTTTAACATTAAAAATCTGTGGTAATTCTGTTTCAAGTTTTCTGTAAATTATAAAAAATTGGTCATCAGTCTGAAAATTTGGACATAAAAATATATTGTGAATTTGGACTGAAAAAAAATTAATTTTGTCAACCGTTTGCAGAAAAAAATCTCCAATTTCGTTTAAAGATCACAAAAGAAGCCAAAATTTCATCAAAAAGTCATAGAAGAAAATACAAATTTCAACAAAGGATCACAGAAAAAAAGGTTAATTTTATTAAAGGATTGCAGAAAAAAAAAAAAACACAAATTTCTTCAAAGAGTTGCTATAAAGTTCTTTAGAAAACAACACACATAAAAATATCATGTTTGCTATTATATACATAATTTTTAATCTGAAATAATATACTAAACTAATTTTTGAAAAATCAGGTTAACTTGCAAGAATCTACACTCCACCTGATCTGAATCCTCCACTTGACCTGAATCAAAAACAAAGTTAACCTGTCTTTCAGTAAAAATAACTAGCACAGGGAAGAGATTTTACCTCATCTGCTGCAGCTTTTTAGGAATTTTTCTGTGTTTTTTTTTTTTAACTTGGAACCACCCCTGCTTAAAATTTCAGTGTCTCTGTAATAGGAATACTATACTGTTATCTGCTAAATTGGAATTTTGTTTTGACTTTAGTGATTCTGCTTTAACTGATTTTACATAATATTGTTGTGTTACCTAGCGTTATCAGCAGTTCTATTTAGGACAATGTCAACAATCCCATGTCCATTAAAATTTTTCATTATTGATGCATTTTCGTCAATTTTTAGCTAATCATCTATATTCCTTTTTTCTACACTTAATGCATTTTCAAATTTTATGCATTCAATCAGCTCATAAATTGCAGTCTTTTCACGGAAAATGTGAAAGTATGATAAAACTTGCTAAGATGAAATCACAAGGGACAAGCGAAAAATTCCATTTTAAAGAGGCTTTCATTTTAGGAAGTATAATTGTATGGTATTCCAGATGTAGAGACTATGAAATTTTAACATTTAAAATAAGATTCCATTACAAAAAGATTCTTCTGCTTACATAGGGTTTACTGTACTTTCATGTTCAAATTTAAAAGCTACTGTTGCCCCATCCTTTTTGTTTGTTTGTTTGTTTTTTGTTTCTCTGTGCTGCTTTTTTTTGTAACACTGAACCTAGTACCACTAATTGTGTTTAATGTTATATACTAATAGTGGAATCATTTAAAATATTTCATTTCAGCTACTGGTGCACATCCTGTTCCTGGAGGAGTATTTCCTCCCCCACCAAGTGCTTCCTATCTGATGACATTACTTCCTCCTCCATCTTCATTCCAAGTATGTAGTTAGAACCTTTCTTTTATAATTCAGTAATTGATTCCTTTAGTATCAGGTGATCCAAATCACAATTCACAGTTCAGAATGTATATTCTAGAAATTGAAAATTTTGACTGAGTGAAAAAATACAAAGGCTGGAACTTGAATCTAAGACCTTTGAATTAAATTATCAGTGCTCTGCCTATTGAAGTACTTGGGCTGACAACCAGCTGACATATTTCACTCAGATAGCCTTATTGTCAATAATTTCAGATCTTTCATGTAGACAGTTTGACTGAATGTACTCCAGGTAATGAAACTCTAACTATGGATACATACCGGGTGTCTCAAAAATGACTGATGGATTTTAAAATTTGATAACTTGCAAACGGTGACAGCTATTTAAAAATTCTTGCAGGAGGGTTATGTATAATGTCAGGAGTTTTTTTACCATAATTTTTTATTTTTGTTCAAATTTCAAACAATAGGTGGCGCTGACGGCGATTGAAGTCCAGGTGATCAGTGCTGAGTGAAGCGTCGACCTGGCCTTCAATCGCCATCAGCGCCACCTTTTGTTTGATATGTGAACTAAAATAAAAAATTCCGGTAAAAAAAACTCCTGACATTATACAAAACCCTCCTGCAAAAATTTTTTAAATAGCTGTCACCGTTTGCAAGTTATTGAATTTTAAAATCCATCAGTCATTTTTGGGACACCCGATAGATACTCTTTATTATTTTTGATTCAGTCATATTGGTAGGTAAAGGTTGATATTGACTTTTAAAATTTTCACTGTGGTTGATAGTAATTAGTTAATAAACTTTAAAAAAATTGATACTGAATTTATTAACTTTCAAGAGTTTAATATTTTTTTAAACCAACCATACTGATTTGCAAAATTAATGGTTAAGGTAGCTCAGTAAGTAGATCATTGGTAGTATTGGGTTAGACAAAGGGAGATCCAAATGATGGAGCTGTCATAAATGACATCAGTTGATGTTGTTCCTAACCTCTTCCTTTTGTGTTCATCATAATTAACTGAGTTTTGCTCTAGAGTATAGATGCAGATTCCTAAAATTTTTAAGGAGCCAGTGGCTCCTAAACTCAAGTATTCCAGTCGCTAAACAGGGCTTATTTAAAAAAAATAAATAAATAAATAAATTAAGAAACAGCACATATTTTGTCAAAATACCGCAGAAGAAAAGCTAATTTTATCAAGGGATTGCAAAAAATAAACTTTCAGTTGTTTAATTAGTGTTCATTCTAGGCCATTTTTGAAGGGTGCAGAACCCTGCTCTTTTTCAAGTTTACAAAATGCACCATTGGTTTTACCGTGATATTTTTAAAAAATAATTTTTTTATTGCATAGTATTCTAAATTTGTGTGCTCAAAAATGATAGAATTTTTTCACTTCTTTAAGAAAAACTTAAACTATTCAATCATGTTTTAATTTAATTGTATTTTTAATTTTTATATCATAAAATCATTCGAAATTAATGTTACTTGATTTATCATATTTAAAAATTATGTATTTCGCCACTTTCTTTTTTCCCTTTTTAAATGTAATAGTAATTTTTTTCTTCCAAAAGTTCTATTTTCTGCTGTAGTAGTGCCCTTTTTAGTGAATAGCACCATGCCCTTTTTATTTCTAGTGTAAACACTAGTTTAATATTTCAACTCTTTGACTTTCGTCAAAGAATCACTGAAAAATGAAATTTTCGTCAAATGATCAGGGGTAAAAACTGCCATTTTGGTTGAAGAATCCCTAAAAAACATGCGATTTTTGTCAAAGGATCACTAAAAAAAAACATGGGATTTTTGTTAGAGGATTGCAGAAAAACATGATTTTTGTCAAATGATCGCCAAAAAAACCCTCAAAATTTGCCTGAGGATAATGATTTAGACATTGAAAATTTGTCACAAAGTCAAAAAAATTAGTCCCCACATTTTGACTGACGACCATGAATCTGCATCTATAATCTAAAGACAACTGATAGGACTGCTGATAATAAATTTTGAATATGGCAAACATGGGAGAAGGACAATTTTTTTGTTTTTTGGTACTAAAGCTATGGTGGAAGATTGATATATCTACTCCCTTCTTTTCATACCTAAAAAAGATTTGACTCCTCACCTGGTCTCTTTTAAGTGCATTCATAATTACAGTTGGTTCTCATTAATTCGAACTCGTCGGGACCATATAAAATGTTCGAATTATGGAAAGTATGAAAAGGAAAATGTTTAAAGGGTATTATTACAAAGAAATTAATATTATAGTGTTTTTAAAATATATTTCGGCTGTTATCATTAGAATATGACTTAATATTGAATCAAAAGATACAAATACATAAATTATTTAAGAAATTATTGGAAGAAGCACAGATGAAACACTAAAAAAGTGGATATCAAACACATAAGAACAAATATATATATATACTTGTTCAGAACAATTTGGACAAAAATGAAAGAAAAAAAGTTTTTTCAATCATCTGAAGTTTGAGAGAAAGTAAGGAAAAGGGAAAAATCAGAATCTCATTAGTTCGAATTAAACGAAGTCAAGAAAAAATTAGTTCAAATAAAAGAAAAATTTTAATGTTATTCTGCTATTAAAATTTTCAGGACTTCATGTTAAGTTCGAATTAAGCGAAGATTTGATATATCCGATTTCAAAGTAACAAGAGCCGACTGTATATAAATACGAGGCATCTATAACCATAGTTCAGACCCCCTATCTGTCTGTTTGTCTGCATATGAGAGTGCAAAAACTACTAAACTGAATATATTGAAATTAAATAGAAATAACTATTGCAGAATTTTGTTGAGTCATTTCAAATTTTATGAAAATCAAATCAAAACTTAAAAAGATATTGATAAAAGCTTCTTTATTCTATTAAATCTTGATAATCATATGTCATCAATTCAACAATATCCATGATAGGTAATTATTCTAGGTAGTCATGGTGATTATGTCCTATTTAAGATGGAGTCCTATTTCAGTGTTACTGAATTTCTTATATAATTGTAGTAAATTTTTTAATCATGCACTTTGAATAAGAATGTCATAGCTAGTCCACAAAGATGTGAATATTTATAAAACTAATTATAGTATGAATGCACCTCATTTATCACGTTTGGTGTACAATTTCTGACTTGTTTTACTCAGTTGAAAATTTTTGTTAATTTTGTATGATATCTTTATCAAGATTTTAAAATGATAAAATGTTATGTACAGTACACACTGTCAATGTACAGAACATAGGAGAAAATCATTCTTAATTGAAAACTAATAAACTTCTTACACTTATTATATATTTTTAGATTGTCTATTAATAACAGCTTAAATGATTTTTACATGAGAAATATCAATTGGGCATTCAAATGACACTTTGAACATTATTAAATTCAGTATTTTTGTATTAGCTAAATGCCAAAGCTGAAAACAACTGTGTTTTTGCTGCATACAGCAGCATTTTTGATTCACTGTTTAAGGACATGGTTCAATTACGCATCTTTTTAATTTGAGTTTTATTTATATTACCTTATTTATTATTGAAGCATTGATTTTGTTATGGATATTGTATGCTGGTTAATTTTCTATAATTTAGTTGTAGGCCACAGAAATACTAATAATAATAATAAAAAGTTACAATTCGAAATTCTTTTAAAAACCATGAAAAAAATCAGAAAATTGTAAAAAATTTTATAAGAAATTATATTCAGTATTACATTTTATTACTAAATTAAGAGGTGTAAACATTGGTACTATGCAATGCTTAGTAATTACAAAATTTGCGATGTCATGTATTTCTATGCTCGAGCCATTACCACTATCAAAATGACATCAGCTTTACTCACAGACAGATAAGTACAGTTGTGGAAGAAAAAAGCATATCTTTGATTAACTCTTACACAAATCAGTATATAAAATTTTACTAGTATCAGTCAATTAGTAATATAACATCCACTGAGATACACCATACTGTAATTTTCCTAAAGGAATTGTCCACATATAGAAATTGTAACAAACTTTAAAATATTCAGTTCAAACATCTAATTTTTACATCATATTTGTATTTTCCACTAAATTTTATCACAGAAAGTCAAATGGGAAGTGATTTTATCAAATATTTTAGTAATTATGGCGATTTTAAAATTTTAAACTTTGAATGTAATTCATTTATGTCATTTTAAAACAAATTGCAATGCAATGCAATGAAAAAAAAGTAGTATTATAAGTATTTAAAAAATAAAGTTTGTTACGGTATTTTAATATACAACTTAATAACTGTAGATGCCTAACACTGAATTCTACTCTGTTTTGCACTGGGAGTGATTTAGTGCTTTATTCTTTTTACAGTATAAGGTAGATGCTATTATTAGTCGATCAAACTGCAGTGAATAAATATTGTTGATTTTTTTCTTTGTGTGAATTTTATTTCTGTCTATTGATATTTTTATGTAAAAATTAATTTGAACTCTGTTTATAGGGGCCATTTGTTGGTGTTGATGATCTTATTAGGGTTATAAAAATGTGGAGACCACCCGAAAATGGTAATTTTTAAAATCATGTTTAAATCATTAATATGTAATTTTTCTAAAACTCTTCTCTATTTATTAAGTTTTTCTTTCTTTCATACTAATCATTTCCTCCCTTGGTGTTTAATTTATTTTAGCAGTTTTCAACCATTTAGAAAATGATTGTTGTCCTTGGTCAAGAATAGAAATATATGAGATATATCTGAATTTTTATGATGTCTGCATTTTTGGAATATTCCCGTTGTTTTCAAAGTCAAAAAAAAGTATAAAAACTACAAAAAAAAAAAAAAAAAAACTAATAATTCAAAAACAAATTGAGATACAGCTTTCAAAAAAATTCCATTTAAAAATACATCATTTTTCTTTTAATACAGTGTAAAAATTAAAAATATGCGATGTTTAGAAGTTTAAAAATTTGCTGTACTGAAAAGTGTAAAACTGAAATTTCATTTAAAATTTGAAAGTGTTGCCATTTGCAGAAGGATATATGTGTTATGCACATATATAGTTTATAATATAAATAGGGTAGGTACAACTAATATAAGAAATTGGATGAATTCAGAAAGGAATAAACACTATCACCTCTTTGTTTTTAAAAAATTAATAAATTCTTTAGGAGGAAAATGACTATATGCATACAAAAAGTGAAGATTTTTTTTTTTTTTCTTTAAATGTAGAAATTTTAAATTTTAGTCTTTCAAAAAATCATTTTCCAAGTGGTTGTAGAAATTTGTCAAATTAGATATTGGATTTTTTTCAAGCTCATTTGACCTATTAATTATAAGTCTTACTTGTGCATTTCACCTCAATAAACAAACATATAATGTATAATGAGCTTTTTTTTTTTTTTTTTTTTTTTTTTTCTTTTTTTTAATTCAAACACTTAAATCAAAGAATAGTTACTATTTAGACAATATTTATTACAACTAAGGATTGACTGGAACAGGCTTTTGAGACTGAAAAGAAATTTTGGTAATCTTATTACCAGCCAGAAATGAAAAATTTTCATAATTAATACATTGATAAATATACATATTTATTAATTAATTGTATGTGTAATTATACTACGAGTGGTCCAAGTGGATTCTTTGTGCCTCTGATGAGATCTTTTCCTTTCCATAGAAAATAAAATGTAATTAATTCATCAATGATGCAAAATAATTTTCTAATTATACAAATTTTGTCTAATTAAAAAATATATGTTAAAGTATACACCTCAGTGTATCTTTTGTAATGATTTTTGTAAATGATCATTTGTTGTACTTGAATTTTCTCAAAGAGTATTTGAAACACTTCTTCAATTTCAAACTTAAACATTTCTTATTAGAATTTCGAAACATTTTATAACATGATTATTCAATCAGTAAATAAATTATGACAGATGTAAATTTTCCAAATGGATGGAAAAAAATCCGCACCAGGATTTGAACCAGGGTGAATATTGCAGAGATATGTTTAGGATAAATTTTAGGTCCTTTAAAGGACTCTTCACAAAATACAGTCGAGTCTCTACATAACGAAATCCACCATTCCAGTAAAAAATTCGTTATATAGAGAAATTTGATGTATAGAGAATGATCTTAAAAATTGTATTTAATGTGTAAAATTTGAACAAATATTTTTTTTTTATCTTTTGAATTAAGTATTTGAAAAGTTTAAAAGTAAATATTAACCTAACATTTTATTTCTTAATGATTTAAGTTGTTTCAAAAAAGAGAACACACATTTATTTGAAAGCTTAATGAAAATAAAATAAGAAAGACTTGCATTAATTTCAGATGAAGAAATCTGTAATGTTTTGATTTTGAAATTGTTAAAATAAAAAAAAAAAAAAAAAAAAAAAAAAAAAAAAAAAAATGCTCAAATTTTAGCAAGGAATGAAAAATTGTAGTTAAGATTTTCCTCCATTTCAAGGCCTGTCTTATGTGTCCCTCATTGATTCCTCTCTTTCATGTGTATCAATATCAATCCAATTGACTTTGTTTTGAGAAGGCTATGGAAAGGTGTGTGGGAGGAGGGATGAATTTGTTGGATTTAAAGAACAAGGAGAGAAGTAATATTAAAAAAAAAAAAAAAAAAAAAAAAAAAACTCAGCACTGACGATAAATCAAAAATAAATGATGGAAAATTGATTCCATATGATTTCAAAGTTTTTTTAAAAACTGAATAAATTAAGACCAATTTATGAAAAAATTCGTTATATGGAGATTGATAATTCGCTATATGGAGACTATTTTTAATGTAATCATGCGAAAAGGAGACCGTTCCTACTAAAAATTCGTTATATAGAAAAATTCGATGTATGGAGTTTCGTTATAGAGAGACTCGACTGTAATTTGTCCCCAAACACGACCCTTCACAATTTTTTTTATACCCAAACAGGACCCTTCACAAAAAAATTTATCCCAAAACAGGTCCCTTCACTAAATTGTTTGTTTCTTAAATAGATTTTTCACAGAATTTTTCCACATTCAAATTGAAAATCCCACAAATTCAATCATTTAAAAATAAAATCTGGCCTGTAAATAAACAGTTAAACTCACCAAAGAACATTACTTAACCTTTATAAAGATGAAGGATATAATCTCAATATGTTGATAATTTAAAATTCACAAAATTATGACTAGAATTTTCCCAAATATAAGAAAAACTTTACAATTTCACAGGACCTTGTAGCATAGAGACTGTATAGTGGCTCTACTAGCAAAATTCATAGTGTATCTGGAAAAAAGCTTACCTATGTTTTTTGGGTCACTGAATCTGAATTTTCAACTTCCTGGCAGCATAGGGATTTTGAAAGATTAATCAGTTGTCCCCGAAAAGATGGACACTGTTAGTAATCTTTTGTAGTAGCAATGGTTTCTCAAAACATAAGAAAAAGAATTGGAAAAATTCAAATTTGAAGGTTTTGTAAATGATGCATAGTAGCCTGGGAAGCAGCAGCATAGACAATCACCTCATTGAATTCATGGCTGAAATTCCAGATTTGGTTAAAACTAGATTCACATATTTAAGTTGGTCTCTCAAGTCATATCGTGGTGGAAAACACCTGAAAACCCAATTTTAGCAGTTGACTTGTAGGTCTATCTCTGTGTTTTGGGTGCAGGAAAATACAATAGTTTTCTATTTTGGAAGTAGAGGTTCTGTGTTTTACCATGAGACAGTTTTGAATGAATATTTACGACATTGCCATACAATTTATGTTTTGTATTGTGTCACATCTCTTGGGTGATTTTTTTTCTTATTGAACTGTTGCAAAATTATCTGAAATAGGTTTAAAAATGGAATAAATATTTAATCTGTCAACTGATTCTTATGAAAATTTATATCGTTCTTGTGGCAATGGGCTGTATTCACTCATAAGCTCACCTGTTCATTCACATTATTGTGATTACAATAATTTTTGTATGCTCTGTGAAAAATGTAATACAGTAGACTCCCTCAAATCCACACAGCTTGAGACCAGAGGTTGTGCGGATTTTAGAATTTTGTAGATTTCTGGTCATTGCTTTGTTTGCATTTTTTAAACAGTAATTTGAATGGTAATTAACAATGAAATCAAAACTATAATGAATGCTTACAATATAATAAAATATTAAAATAAGTAATAATTTAAAATAATAAAATTTAGATATTTTAAAAATGATTAAAAGCAAAAATCAAATTAGCAATCAATAATCTATTGTTAAATATTTAATTATAAAGATTAGGTGTATTTTTCCTATGAAACTTGCCTCATAAAGATACATTACAAATTCACATCAAAATCATAAAATAAGGAAGTTTTATTTCAGGTTTAACCAGATTTAGTAACCAAAAAAGTTTGATTAATACATAAATATATTTGGTAAAAAGATTGGGATTAGCAATGATACCAGGAATATCTTAAATTTTTCCAGAATAAATTTATTCTTCCTTCTGAAAACAAACGAATTGAATAATATTAATGAAAATTACAAATTAAAGTATGTATGGAATTGTTATAAAAATAAAAAAGTCAAATTTTGGCTCTACATCTGATCTGAATGTTTCATTCTTTACATCTGTAAATTATGAACAGATTTTAGAGAGTTGTGCTGTTAAGGGTTGCGGATTTGAGGGAGTTTACTGTGTTATGTTTTAAAGTATTTTTTTAAATAGTAATTTTTTTTTTTTTTTTTTTTTAGCACCAAAACCTTCTATGGAAAATGGCATATCCAAAGATATGGAAAAATATTTTGAGCATGCTATCAACGCCATGGGTGATAAGAAACGGAAGTTGGGCGATGGTGTAAATGATGAAAGCGACGAAGATGAAGGTGGCTTAATTCCTCCAGTCAAGGATGTCTACAGGGCACGACAGCAGAAGAAAGTCAAATAGGAACTTATTTAAATAGTTTTTAATGTAAATATTTGTTCATACAGAAGCATATCCATCTTGTCTAATAGTGCTTGTTGAAATTCATATTCATATATTTTGTGTACATTGTGGATGACTGAATGTGTGTTTGTATAATGTGCTAAATTGAGAGAATGATTTTTAGAATAATTGTTATGTATACTGAAGCATAACATGACCACTATGCATTTTTTCCCCCTCCTTGAGAAATGTAGACCATTTTTTAAGATAATAAATTTATTTAAAATTTAATGTTGATTTCTGTTTAAATGTCAATTTGTGTTAATGTTTTTATTGATTCTTTGTTGCTAAATCACATAAAAGGACTCAAATTTTTCAATTTTGTACACTTTTTCTCCCAAGCTACACAATTAAAAATATCAAATTTTTATAGTGGTTAGAATGATATGTTTTATAAGATAAAAACATACCAGTAGTAAGCCACTTAAGGCCCCTGTCCTCGCTTGAGGAAAAGCTCGTGAGCTAATGCTATTCCTATGGGGAAGCATTTTTCTAATAACTCTTTCGCATTTTGACATTTTTGAATAATTTCTTTTGCATTGGATAGCTGAGGTGCATGCCGACAGCGCACCTTTTTTACTTTTTCGATTTTGGTTGCAGATATTTTTTACAAAGTTAGTTTCACTTTCAAAACCAGTTTCGAAACTGAAAGTGCTGTTTAAAAAATATATCTGCAACCAAAATCAAAAAAGTAAAAAAGGTGCGCTGTCGACATGCACCTCAGCTATCCAATGCAAAAAGAATTATTCAAAAATGTCAAAACGTGAAAGAATTATTAGAAAAATGCTTCCCCATAGGAATAGCATTAGCTCGTGAGTGTTTCCTTGAGCAAGGACAGGGGCCTTAACCCTTTGGCAGAAATTTTTTTGTAGATAATTAGATTAAGAGGACTGAATACCCTTCATTCAGCAAAAAATACGAAAATATAGACTTTCAATTTTTTTCTTAAATTATAGTTTATTACTCCTAATTCACTCTCATGAAGTTTTGTAAAGATCTGAGTATTATAAAAACAGTTTAAAGGGATTTTTTACATAACTTTCCCTTAAGATGCCATAATCCATTTCACCTAAAAGTTATTTTTCCCAGTTTATGTTTTTTCAACGAATGGGCATGTTCAAAGTGATAAAACTTTATGTACAGGGTGTTTATAAAGTCCCAGACCCATTTTTATGTTTTATAATTCATAAAATACTGAAGATAGATTAAAATTAATAACATAAATGGTTAGATAGACTCAAAAAGTTTCATGACCCTTGTCATTGAACTTCCACGTGTGCCCCCTTCATCGCATGGAATCAAGT
This sequence comes from Maratus speculifer, assembly GCA_964019185.1. Taxonomy (NCBI): domain Eukaryota; kingdom Metazoa; phylum Arthropoda; class Arachnida; order Araneae; family Salticidae; genus Maratus; species Maratus speculifer. Next base: position 114,409,616 of record OZ025301.1, read on the forward strand.
CGATAGTCTGTGGATGCCGACATACTTGCTGCTACCTTTGCTTGAAGTTAACTATTGACTTTAATTTCCGTGCAATGAAGGAGACACATGTGGAAGTTCATTGACAAGGGTCATGAAACTTTTTGAGTCTATCTAACCATTTATGTTATTAATTTTACTCTATCTTCATTATTTTATGAGTTATTAAACATCAAAATGGGTCTGGGACTTTATAAACACCCTGTATATTGCTCAATTGACTTGATTTTTTTTTTTTTTTTTTTTTTTTTTTTTTTGGGGGGGGGAGGGTATGTGAATCTGTTTTATAAAACTAAGTATCAAAGTAATAAACCTTTCATATATATTGTTCAATTGACTCTATTTTTATTTTTTTTTTATTTTATTTTTATTTTATTTTATTTTTTTTTTTTTGGGGGGGGGGGGGGTGTTTTTTATGTGAATCTGTTTGATAAAACTAAGTATCAGGGTGATAAACCTTTAATGTATATTGTTCAACTGACTCTTTCTTTCTTTTTTTGTTCTTTATGATTTATTTAATAAAATTAAGCATTAAATTTACAGTAAAATAAAAAGCTTTTTTTTTTATATACGAAAATGTAAAATAAATTCAGTTTTTTACTATAATTTTACATGTATCTGCACATTCTATTATTTTTTCTGCCAAACTACTTAACTTGGGATAAACCTGGTGCTTAAAATTAGACAGCACACTTCTATGAGTAATTAAAAAAATAATTAATTAACTCAAATTGTTCAAAAAGATATATTTTAAAATCTGCTTAAATTAAAAAAAATATATATTTTTTTTAATTTTGCCTGGAAAATCAGACAATTTATTGATAGAATCATTTTCTTTCATTGAGTCGTTTATTATTATGCCAAAAATGTGTCTTGAAATATTTAAATTTAAAAAAAAGTTGGAAGGGTACCGAGTCTTTTTAAATCACATACAGAAAAAATAAATAAATACGCAGGCTGCAAGATTAAAATACAATAAAACCTATTTCAATTTAATCCAATTGCAAAATAAATTTGGATTTCTTTACATTTTAAGGAAAGCCTTTTATTATAACTTAATATTAAAGATTGGATGCAAATCTCTTTAATAACAAGTTTTTAACTGTCAATAAAAACTTTTATGCTGTGTGTATAAAAATCTTTGATGTTGAAATAAAATGTTTTGGTATAAGTATGAAAGAATTATGCATTACTTAAAGAGCAACCAATAATTAGAAAATAAAAATTTGGTTTTTATATATATAAAAGAACATATTTAAAAGGTAACTTGCTTCAGTTTTGAATTCAAAGGTTTTTACTAGTTCACTACAAAGCTCCTGGCTTTTCCAAGGCTTTCTGTCCAAGTAAGAAGTTGGAAGGGGTGGTTGCTATAATTCTGCAAAACTACCTTTTTACGCAGAATTTCAGCTGCAAGAAGATTTAATCAAATACCATTATACCCAAAATAAATTCTTAGCTTTTATTAAAGTTGTAAATATTTGTTATTTTTTATATATTCATCATTGGATTCAATAACAAGAAAAATCCTTCACTAAGCTAGCATTTCTAAATAAAAATTTGTAGGTTAAGTATTTTGAATAATGATAATTTTATTACAGTATGTTTCAGATTATCAACATTGCATGGCAATTTACTCTAAAATTAACTGTATATCATCTTAATAGTCGTTGATTCTACAATATAAATTTTTAGTATTCAAAATCTTTTTTATATGGATTTTGTTTCTCTTTTTGTTAGAGTTGATATCCCTAGGTTCAGCTTATTTTTTCATATTTTAAGTTATACTTACTATACCAGGAGGCACCTGCACAGACAATCATCTCATTAATTTGACAGCTGAAATTCTAGGATTAGTTAAAACTTGATTTCCATATTAAAATGTGACTGGTCTGCCAAGTCAAATCTTGGTGGAAAAAAAGCTGCAAATCTGATATTAGCGCTTGACAGGTTGGTTACCATTGTGATTTCCTGTTTTCATGCTTTTGTGTTCTGAAAAACACAACAATAAACCAACCAATCGGCCACTAATATCAGATTTGTAGGTGGTTTTTACCAAATTATTGCAATAGCTTTATCTCAAGAATTAAAGCACGGAATTACACAAAACTTTAGATTCTGTTAGACCTTGATATTAACTAGATTTGATATACTTTTGGTGTATACCACTCAACAGGTGGGGCTGTTATGCTTCATTATTTACAAATTCCACAATAGCCATATGGCTAGAACTAATGCATGAATTTTCATATTTGAGATTTAGTTAGCACAGTAGACTCCCTTAAAATCCGCAAACCAGAAATCTGCAACTCTCTAAAATGCGCACATATTTTATGGATGTAAACAATGAAACTTTCCATTCAAATATTGGGACAAAATTTGATTTTTTTAGTTTTGCACCAATTCCTTTTTTTTTTTTTTTTTTGTGTGTGTGTAATTTTCTTAATAATACTTTAGTCATGTTTTATTCATGAAGGAAAAATAGATTTCTTTGGAAAAAATTCAAGATATTGCTGATATCACTGGTAACACAATCTTCTTACCAAATATATTTTTGCATTAATCAAGATTTTTTGGTTATTAAGCCTGGCTAAACTTTAAAAAAAAAAAAAAAAAAATAACCTTATTTTATGATTTTGATGTGAATTAGTAATGTACTTTTATGAGGCAAGTTTTGTTGAATAATTTTGGAAAAATACATCTAATCTTTATAATGAATATTTAATCATACACTATTGATTATCAATTTGACCTTTGCTATTAGTACTTTTTCATTTTAATAACTATCTAAATTTTTATTATTTTAGTTTATTACTTATTTTACTATTTTATTATATTGTAAGCATTCATTATAGTACCAATTGTACTATTAATTGCACTCAAATTATTTTTAAAAAAATGTAAACAAAGCAATGACCAAACATCTGCAAAATTCTAAAATCCGCACAACCTCTGGTCACAAGCTGTGCGGATTTGAGGGAGTCTACTGTACTTGATATAATATGATGCTGATTATGGTTTGATGCAACTCACTCAACAGGTGGTGCTGCCATGATGCATTATTTGTGATTATTGCAATAGCTATATCTCAAAAATAATGCACAAATTTTTCTAAAATTTCAGATTCAATTAATCTCTGATATCAATTAGTTTTGTTTAATTTTTGGTGTAAATCGCCCTACAGATGGTGCTGCTATGCTGCATTTTTCATGATTTTGCAATAGTTGGATCTCAAGAGCTAATGCACAGATTTTTATCAAACTTCAGATTCAGTTAGTACCTGATATAAAAATTATTCCTGATTAGTTTTTTATGTGCATCACCCAACATGTGGCGCTGTTGTGCAGATTTTTTAAAAGATTTTGCAATAGCTCTATTTCAAAAATTGATGCACAGATTTCATCAAATTTCAGATTCAGTTTATAAGTTGATGTAAATTGTTGCTGACTAGATTTTGATGTAAACCACCTAACCGGTGACGCTGCTGTGATGCATTTTTCAGGAAGTCTTAATATGCATAAGATAGAAGGAAGTTTTGGGATTGCCACATCTGAATAGTTATTAATGTTTTACAAAATTATTTGTTCTTTCATTATTTAAAATAAAAATTATGTCAATCTGTGTAATTTGGCGAATAGTTTCACGGTTTGTATAATTTGGTGAAATTGGTCGATTAAAAAATCAAATAGTACCCTAATTTTGTAAGTTTATTAAAAATGAATGAAACAGTTTCTTCTTAAATATTTTCTTTTGTTGAAATTTAATGTATTCCATTTCATAGGAAATAAATGTATCAGGTAAGTATATTTTTAAATTTACTCCCTTGGGGATGAGCGATATGTATATGTGCTGCAAAAAGGCTTAAGAGGCTATTTTATTCAAATGAAAAGACCCGTTTGCTAATACTAATCCTATGGAAGAAATTTATGAAGATATCTCAGTTGCATTTTAATATATATATTTTTTTTTTCATTGTATAGCTGAGATTTGTTGTGTCGATCCCCAAATTAAGAAGGGTAGACACTAACACGTGGTAGAATAAAATATATTCTACCGAATTTCAACATAAAATTAATTAAATAAATCTTCCATGAAAAACATATTAAAACTTAGGATCATATAGTGAGGATTAAATGTATCATTTGCTATTTAAAAGTAATCTAAAAGAAATAAGCTGTTGTGGAAAAAGATAAGTAATGACTTAAATCATGGAATAAATTATAACTTACATTTTTTTAAGTTTTAAATAAGAATTAAATTATCATTAAAGAAATACAAAGGTAATACTAGTATTTAACACGTGCTAAAAATATACATTTGAATTACGACCCCGGGGAAGAAAAACAAACTATATAGGTATCTAAATTTTACATATATTGAACATCAAGGCCTTGAGAAGTAAACTCCTCTTTCAGGAAGATAATGGTGCGACATCCTCTTAAACGCATTTTTCTCTCCACGATTATTCGGCTCCGACCGTCTCCTTTCCTTGCAGCTCACCAGGTTTTCCTTTGATGAGCCTCACCTCTCGCAGTTTCCCGTCACATCGACGATTCCTCACTCCACTTCCGAAGTCGCTATCCTTCTCGTCACTCGCCGACCAAATCAAAAACCAACCCCTCTCCGATCCGTGCGTTCCTTTTTATTCACGTGCCGAATCACTCCATTTCCGTAGCATAGAATCTGTTTGATGTCCGACATGTATTGTTAGTTATTTGAATTGTTCAATAAAATTTCTCATTTATTTAAACAATTGAACGGCATTTCCATTTACGATTTTTCTTTGTTATAAAAATTTTTTTTGTGAAAAGAAAACCAATTTGTCCGTCAAAACATTGAACACCTGTCGTGTATGAATACATTATTCGATGTCCGGACCAAGTGTGTCTCAAAATAATGAAATATGAAATATCTTTGTATATTTTCAAATTACACATTACTACAAACTTCCAAAACATTATTATTTTAAATCTTAATTTCACATACATTATTTTAAATATATTCCGAGGGAAGATTGCACTATCGGCCAGCGCCATGCCAATATAACAAAACCCCCTCAAAAAATATTAAAATATTATTAAACATTAAATATATTTACCAGATATTATATGGAGTAATTTGTAAATTGTTTGATAAAAAGAGATATATCCTATTAGCAAGCAAAAACTAATTATTTAAATAAAACAATCTATTGTTATTGCCGAAACGTCAGTTGAAGGCTTACTTTGGAGACACGAAATTTTTTGGATTCTGTCTGTCTGTCTGTCAGTCTGTCTGTCTGTTCCGCGATAACTGACGTAAAAAGCATTCGATTGGCTTGAAATTAAGTGGGTATGTTAGTGAGACACTGGGATTAAGCTGTATAGTTTTTTGTAAGATTTGATTTATTCGTTCGGAAGATATAGAAAATTTTATTTCGCGCAATAATGCTTTTCTATGGCAAATCCAATGATTTTCAATTTTTTTTCCCCGAGAGAAAATGACACATTTGATTAATGGAATTCAATGATAAATGGATACTAAAATTTACCAGTTAAATTATTCGTATTGTTTTGAAATTTTGTCAACGCATTTGTCAGATTTTTAAAATTATTACTGTAAATTTTGGAAATTTTTTATAAATGTGTTCCAATAATATAAACTAATTTGTTTTAGAGATTTACTTATTTCAAATGTATTTATTTTATTTTCTTTATTTTCTCTTAATGGTTGCTAAGTAACCTTTCAGCTAAATCCTTATCCTTATAATGCTATAAATTTGAAAGCGTGTACAAAAATTTAAATGAATTCAACATCAAAACAAAACTGATGAATTAATTAATAGCTTTATATCGTTGCGTATAAATATAACATAGCCCAGGAAAAAAAAACATTAGCCATGTTTTATTAATTTTATTCAAATATTTTCCTTAATTCGCGTTTGTAATGACCGAAAGGTGGCATTGTATAGACCTGATAATCGTTTGTTTACGTTGTTCCATGCTGTAGCATAGCGAAGCGAAACCCGTTTAAAGAGCTATTTAAAGTGCAGTTTTTTATCTTTTTTATTTAATTATGGGAGATAAATTACAAGTATCGACAATTTTAGAATTTCTAGATGCTGGAAAATCTAGTAATTGCTTTAGAGAAGCTGAAGCAATTATTGATTCAAAGAGATTAGTAATGTGCGCATTAAAGAATGCAAAGAAGAAGAAATAGAGATCAGAGCCGTCCCCAGCGAAGGCGAGGCCGTGTGCGAGAATTTTTGCGAGGCCTTTTCCTTCTAGAAGCTTTTATCAAATCGGAACAGGTTGACATTAATTTTTAGAATTTCATTCATCTGAATAAACTCTATCCGCCCCACGTTCCTGTTTGTCTCTCAGACTTCGATATCTGAAACTGTATAAGTTAGAGACTTGAAATTTTGCATATTTATAGCTGAATACCACGGCAAATCATAAAATTTTGAAAAAAGTCTTATATTATTTTAACCAAATGGATTAATTTAATATCATACTGCGATTTAGATTTTAAAAAAGAACCTCTTGAATTAATGCCAATGAGTCTGCAGTCAGGAAAAGAAATGGCACAGGGAGGTTAAGCATAGAGCTGTTGATGAGTCGAGACCTGCAGGGTGACGACTAGAGGATTTTTTTTTTTTTTTTTTTTTTTTTTTTTTTTCCCATATTCTGTAACAATGTCGCAACACGTTAACAAAACTATTAAAGCATAACAGAGGCTAGACGACTACGAACAATAATTTCTGCTTTCGAATGTCCGCGCCTACCATTTTATTTATTTAAAGGTTTTACATTTTATAAATAGCCATTTTTAAATATTTAAATTTAATCGTAAACTAAGTAATGTGCAGCAATTTTTTTTTGAAAATTTTAGATGCTTGTAAAATTGAATGGAAACTTTTTTTACCCGAACGCGAGGCCTTTTCATGCGCGAGGCCCTGTGCGACAGCACCTGTCGCACACCCCTAAGGACGGCTCTGATAGAGATTGTAGGCTCGTGTTTACAAACAAGCCAAACAAAAGGAAATCCCCATAGTATTTCAGGTTTGCTAGTAAAGGAAAAGGAAAACAAAAATTTGAAAATAAAAAATTTTTCTTACTCTTGCAAAGCTGGAGCAAGCGAATCATGCAAGCATTGTGTTGCTGTCATGTTATTTTGCCATGAGTAAGTCAAATGTACTTTTTTATATTATAGATCTAAACTTTGTGTATAAAATTTTGATTTTAGATAATTTTAATACAAAGAACCCAACGTTGCATGCATTATAGAACTGTTTATTTATTTATTATAGAACTGTTTTTTTATTTATCGGCCTTTTAAACACTGATTTTAGCGGAAGATGCTCACGGTATCAGTTCTATTTCGTTTCAGACTTTGTCCGCGAGAAGGCGTCTATTTCATTTGTACGCGAATAATTCAAAATTTCCTTCTTTTTCATATCGAATCAATAGGGATTTTTTAAATAAAATTTATCCAATTTCCTTTATCGTTGCCAAAAAAAAAAATCTACATTTGGAATAACAATTTTTCAACAGCAATAAGTTTCAATTGAGGAATTTCCATTCGAAAAATTAAACTAAGAAAAGAAATAAATAAATATGACGTCAGAATTAAAATAACTATAGATATAGTACTTTTTGTTAAATATTAAACACGGATATTTCTTTCGTTAATAAGAATTTTTCTAACAAAAATGGGGGCATAATTAGAAGTAAAAGAAATAAAAAAGAATTACATTTTTAATAAATATTTCATTTAGTAAATTATGACGTCATAATTGAACAAAAACAGGTATTTTATAGTAGTCGTTAAAAATTCAACAAACAGGGATATCAATATCTCATTAATAATGACGTCATTGCCGAAACTTCAGCGAAGGCTAACTTTGGAGACACGAAATTTATTGTTTTTCATCTGTCAGTCTGTTCTTCTGTATGTCTGTCTGTCCCGCTATAACTGCCGCAAAATGGAATCAAAACTTTTTTTTTTCGGAAACAAAATTGTAAATCTGTAGATTACTGTGTTTACACTTACAAAAGTTCCTGATACTTCAAGTTTAGGTGTTTGTGGTTGGCAGGCATGTAGAAATATGAGGATAATGAAAAATATTTGTCCAAACTGTTACTTATCCTTATAAATCAAAATGTATAAAGAAATGCAAGATATACAATAACCATTAGCACAATTATTAGAAAGTGACAAATTTAAATTAAGTGAGGCTCGGGGGGTTCAGGGGGGCGGAGCCCCCCTGAAGAAATCTACTATGTTATAATAAAGAAAACAAAAATAATAGATCATGAAATTTTCAGAATATCCTAACATAATAAAATTTTTTATTTACCGCTTTTGATGGCTGAAAACTTCTAATTCTTATTTTATTCTTATAAATAATTACGTAATTTGAAAATTTTAAATTACAATTTCCAGGAAGTTGAATATTACTCAAAGTTTGTTTAAAAAAAATATGAACAAAGCTGACGTTGAGGCTCCTGATCTGCAGATTTACTAGTTATTATTATTTTATTTTATTTTTAAATTAATTTAGACCCAAAATAATCAACATAACAGATTGATCTGTATGATGGCCATTTTTTATTTTTTTGATTTTGTTTATAGATATTTTTTATGACACTTTCATTTTTGGAACTGGTTTGAGAAGTGAAAGCACCCTGATAAAAAATATCTGCAACTAAAATCGAAAAAGTAAAAACCGGCCTGCATCTAGATCAATCTAAGCTATCCAATGCAAAAAAAAAAAAAAATCATTTAAAAATATTGAAATGCAACTGAGATATATTTATAAATTTCTTCTACAGGATTAACATTAGCGAACAAGTCCTTTCATGTGACTGAAGTAACCCCCTTAAGAATCCTTTTTATTTAATGAGGCACATATTTCTGTTTTTAAAAATTAGTGAGAAAACGTTAAAAATTTCAGAAAGGCTTCCATCGCAAAAAGTTAAATTGTTTTGCAAATATTATCATTTAGCCATTTTAAATATGATGTTATTTCTCTTATTTACTACTTTTAAAGCATATTGATTTTGTTATTTTAAAATTTTATTTCTCTTTTAAAATTCATATAAAAATACTTTTGTTGCTAAAAAAATATTTTTTTTTTATTTGTACTGCCTTAGAGTTGACAACAACAGTTTAAAAGATTATCAAAAAATGTGAAATAAACGTGTTGTGTAAATAGGTTTTTAAATTAAAACTATTTGGCGATATTATTAAATAGCATATGACAATAACTTCTTCTATTTACGGCTTTTAATGCATGTTAATGCATTTATTATTTTAATATTTTCTTCCTCTTTTAAAATTCATGTGTAAATATGGTTTTATAAAGTAATTTCAATAATTTCTTGATTTTTATGCATAATCATTTAATTCTAATATGTAAATTGTTTTTTCTGTTTGTAGTAGTCACATGTAAATAAATTTTTTACTTAGAAGAAATATTATTATTTGCGCTGATTTTACAAATTGGCAATAACTTTAGATTTTTATGGGGGGGGGGGGGTAACGGATGAAATACAACAAAAATGCGAGTGCAAACCACTTCAAATTACGCAAATTCCTTCAAAGAATTGCAGAAAAAAACGCAAATTTCTCAAAGATCGCAAAAAACTATAAATTCTTTAACAATCGCGGAAAAAATATTATTTTCTTCAGAGGATCGCGGGAGATAACGTGATTTCCGTCGAAGGATTGCGGGAAGAGATACGAATTTAGTTAAAGGATCCCGAACAAGACGCGATTTACGTCAAAGGATTGCGGGAAAACGCGATTTTCGTAAACAGATTGCGGAAAAATACTCTAATTTCGTCAAAGAATCGTGAAAAATACTTCAATTTTATCGAAAGATCGTGGAAAATATTCGAATTTTGTAGAAAAATCCTGCGAAAGTTACAAAGTTAAAGTTTACAAAAAGTTAAAAAGTTAAAGTTAAAGTTACAAAGTTTTTTACAAAGTTAGTTTCACTTTCAAAACCAGTTTCGAAACTGAAAGTGCTGTTTAAAAAATATATCTGCAACCAAAATCAAAAAAGTAAAAAAGGTGCGCTGTCGACATGCACCTCAGCTATCCAATGCAAAAAGAATTATTCAAAAATGTCAAAACGTGAAAGAATTATTAGAAAAATGCTTCCCCATAGGAATAGCATTAGCTCGTGAGTGTTTCCTTGAGCAAGGACAGGGGCCTTAACCCTTTGGCAGAAATTTTTTTGTAGATAATTAGATTAAGAGGACTGAATACCCTTCATTCAGCAAAAAATACGAAAATATAGACTTTCAATTTTTTTCTTAAATTATAGTTTATTACTCCTAATTCACTCTCATGAAGTTTTGTAAAGATCTGAGTATTATAAAAACAGTTTAAAGGGATTTTTTACATAACTTTCCCTTAAGATGCCATAATCCATTTCACCTAAAAGTTATTTTTCCCAGTTTATGTTTTTTCAACGAATGGGCATGTTCAAAGTGATAAAACTTTATGTACAGGGTGTTTATAAAGTCCCAGACCCATTTTTATGTTTTATAATTCATAAAATACTGAAGATAGATTAAAATTAATAACATAAATGGTTAGATAGACTCAAAAAGTTTCATGACCCTTGTCATTGAACTTCCACGTGTGCCCCCTTCATCGCATGGAATCAAGTCGATAGTCTGTGGATGCCGACATACTTGCTGCTACCTTTGCTTGAAGTTAACTATTGACTTTAATTTCCGTGCAATGAAGGAGACACATGTGGAAGTTCATTGACAAGGGTCATGAAACTTTTTGAGTCTATCTAACCATTTATGTTATTAATTTTACTCTATCTTCATTATTTTATGAGTTATTAAACATCAAAATGGGTCTGGGACTTTATAAACACCCTGTATATTGCTCAATTGACTTGATTTTTTTTTTTTTTTTTTTTTTTTTTTTTTTTTGGGGGGGGAGGGTATGTGAATCTGTTTTATAAAACTAAGTATCAAAGTAATAAACCTTTCATATATATTGTTCAATTGACTCTATTTTTATTTTTTTTTTATTTTATTTTTATTTTATTTTATTTTTTTTGGGGGGGGGGGGTGTTTTTTATGTGAATCTGTTTGATAAAACTAAGTATCAGGGTGATAAACCTTTAATGTATATTGTTCAACTGACTCTTTCTTTCTTTTTTTGTTCTTTATGATTTATTTAATAAAATTAAGCATTAAATTTACAGTAAAATAAAAAGCTTTTTTTTTTATATACGAAAATGTAAAATAAATTCAGTTTTTTACTATAATTTTACATGTATCTGCACATTCTATTATTTTTTCTGCCAAACTACTTAACTTGGGATAAACCTGGTGCTTAAAATTAGACAGCACACTTCTATGAGTAATTAAAAAAATAATTAATTAACTCAAATTGTTCAAAAAGATATATTTTAAAATCTGCTTAAATTAAAAAAAATATATATTTTTTTTAATTTTGCCTGGAAAATCAGACAATTTATTGATAGAATCATTTTCTTTCATTGAGTCGTTTATTATTATGCCAAAAATGTGTCTTGAAATATTTAAATTTAAAAAAAAGTTGGAAGGGTACCGAGTCTTTTTAAATCACATACAGAAAAAATAAATAAATACGCAGGCTGCAAGATTAAAATACAATAAAACCTATTTCAATTTAATCCAATTGCAAAATAAATTTGGATTTCTTTACATTTTAAGGAAAGCCTTTTATTATAACTTAATATTAAAGATTGGATGCAAATCTCTTTAATAACAAGTTTTTAACTGTCAATAAAAACTTTTATGCTGTGTGTATAAAAATCTTTGATGTTGAAATAAAATGTTTTGGTATAAGTATGAAAGAATTATGCATTACTTAAAGAGCAACCAATAATTAGAAAATAAAAATTTGGTTTTTATATATATAAAAGAACATATTTAAAAGGTAACTTGCTTCAGTTTTGAATTCAAAGGTTTTTACTAGTTCACTACAAAGCTCCTGGCTTTTCCAAGGCTTTCTGTCCAAGTAAGAAGTTGGAAGGGGTGGTTGCTATAATTCTGCAAAACTACCTTTTTACGCAGAATTTCAGCTGCAAGAAGATTTAATCAAATACCATTATACCCAAAATAAATTCTTAGCTTTTATTAAAGTTGTAAATATTTGTTATTTTTTATATATTCATCATTGGATTCAATAACAAGAAAAATCCTTCACTAAGCTAGCATTTCTAAATAAAAATTTGTAGGTTAAGTATTTTGAATAATGATAATTTTATTACAGTATGTTTCAGATTATCAACATTGCATGGCAATTTACTCTAAAATTAACTGTATATCATCTTAATAGTCGTTGATTCTACAATATAAATTTTTAGTATTCAAAATCTTTTTTATATGGATTTTGTTTCTCTTTTTGTTAGAGTTGATATCCCTAGGTTCAGCTTATTTTTTCATATTTTAAGTTATACTTACTATACCAGGAGGCACCTGCACAGACAATCATCTCATTAATTTGACAGCTGAAATTCTAGGATTAGTTAAAACTTGATTTCCATATTAAAATGTGACTGGTCTGCCAAGTCAAATCTTGGTGGAAAAAAAGCTGCAAATCTGATATTAGCGCTTGACAGGTTGGTTACCATTGTGATTTCCTGTTTTCATGCTTTTGTGTTCTGAAAAACACAACAATAAACCAACCAATCGGCCACTAATATCAGATTTGTAGGTGGTTTTTACCAAATTATTGCAATAGCTTTATCTCAAGAATTAAAGCACGGAATTACACAAAACTTTAGATTCTGTTAGACCTTGATATTAACTAGATTTGATATACTTTTGGTGTATACCACTCAACAGGTGGGGCTGTTATGCTTCATTATTTACAAATTCCACAATAGCCATATGGCTAGAACTAATGCATGAATTTTCATATTTGAGATTTAGTTAGCACAGTAGACTCCCTTAAAATCCGCAAACCAGAAATCTGCAACTCTCTAAAATGCGCACATATTTTATGGATGTAAACAATGAAACTTTCCATTCAAATATTGGGACAAAATTTGATTTTTTTAGTTTTGCACCAATTCCTTTTTTTTTTTTTTTTTTGTGTGTGTGTAATTTTCTTAATAATACTTTAGTCATGTTTTATTCATGAAGGAAAAATAGATTTCTTTGGAAAAAATTCAAGATATTGCTGATATCACTGGTAACACAATCTTCTTACCAAATATATTTTTGCATTAATCAAGATTTTTTGGTTATTAAGCCTGGCTAAACTTTAAAAAAAAAAAAAAAAAAATAACCTTATTTTATGATTTTGATGTGAATTAGTAATGTACTTTTATGAGGCAAGTTTTGTTGAATAATTTTGGAAAAATACATCTAATCTTTATAATGAATATTTAATCATACACTATTGATTATCAATTTGACCTTTGCTATTAGTACTTTTTCATTTTAATAACTATCTAAATTTTTATTATTTTAGTTTATTACTTATTTTACTATTTTATTATATTGTAAGCATTCATTATAGTACCAATTGTACTATTAATTGCACTCAAATTATTTTTAAAAAAATGTAAACAAAGCAATGACCAAACATCTGCAAAATTCTAAAATCCGCACAACCTCTGGTCACAAGCTGTGCGGATTTGAGGGAGTCTACTGTACTTGATATAATATGATGCTGATTATGGTTTGATGCAACTCACTCAACAGGTGGTGCTGCCATGATGCATTATTTGTGATTATTGCAATAGCTATATCTCAAAAATAATGCACAAATTTTTCTAAAATTTCAGATTCAATTAATCTCTGATATCAATTAGTTTTGTTTAATTTTTGGTGTAAATCGCCCTACAGATGGTGCTGCTATGCTGCATTTTTCATGATTTTGCAATAGTTGGATCTCAAGAGCTAATGCACAGATTTTTATCAAACTTCAGATTCAGTTAGTACCTGATATAAAAATTATTCCTGATTAGTTTTTTATGTGCATCACCCAACATGTGGCGCTGTTGTGCAGATTTTTTAAAAGATTTTGCAATAGCTCTATTTCAAAAATTGATGCACAGATTTCATCAAATTTCAGATTCAGTTTATAAGTTGATGTAAATTGTTGCTGACTAGATTTTGATGTAAACCACCTAACCGGTGACGCTGCTGTGATGCATTTTTCAGGAAGTCTTAATATGCATAAGATAGAAGGAAGTTTTGGGATTGCCACATCTGAATAGTTATTAATGTTTTACAAAATTATTTGTTCTTTCATTATTTAAAATAAAAATTATGTCAATCTGTGTAATTTGGCGAATAGTTTCACGGTTTGTATAATTTGGTGAAATTGGTCGATTAAAAAATCAAATAGTACCCTAATTTTGTAAGTTTATTAAAAATGAATGAAACAGTTTCTTCTTAAATATTTTCTTTTGTTGAAATTTAATGTATTCCATTTCATAGGAAATAAATGTATCAGGTAAGTATATTTTTAAATTTACTCCCTTGGGGATGAGCGATATGTATATGTGCTGCAAAAAGGCTTAAGAGGCTATTTTATTCAAATGAAAAGACCCGTTTGCTAATACTAATCCTATGGAAGAAATTTATGAAGATATCTCAGTTGCATTTTAATATATATATTTTTTTTTTCATTGTATAGCTGAGATTTGTTGTGTCGATCCCCAAATTAAGAAGGGTAGACACTAACACGTGGTAGAATAAAATATATTCTACCGAATTTCAACATAAAATTAATTAAATAAATCTTCCATGAAAAACATATTAAAACTTAGGATCATATAGTGAGGATTAAATGTATCATTTGCTATTTAAAAGTAATCTAAAAGAAATAAGCTGTTGTGGAAAAAGATAAGTAATGACTTAAATCATGGAATAAATTATAACTTACATTTTTTTAAGTTTTAAATAAGAATTAAATTATCATTAAAGAAATACAAAGGTAATACTAGTATTTAACACGTGCTAAAAATATACATTTGAATTACGACCCCGGGGAAGAAAAACAAACTATATAGGTATCTAAATTTTACATATATTGAACATCAAGGCCTTGAGAAGTAAACTCCTCTTTCAGGAAGATAATGGTGCGACATCCTCTTAAACGCATTTTTCTCTCCACGATTATTCGGCTCCGACCGTCTCCTTTCCTTGCAGCTCACCAGGTTTTCCTTTGATGAGCCTCACCTCTCGCAGTTTCCCGTCACATCGACGATTCCTCACTCCACTTCCGAAGTCGCTATCCTTCTCGTCACTCGCCGACCAAATCAAAAACCAACCCCTCTCCGATCCGTGCGTTCCTTTTTATTCACGTGCCGAATCACTCCATTTCCGTAGCATAGAATCTGTTTGATGTCCGACATGTATTGTTAGTTATTTGAATTGTTCAATAAAATTTCTCATTTATTTAAACAATTGAACGGCATTTCCATTTACGATTTTTCTTTGTTATAAAAATTTTTTTTGTGAAAAGAAAACCAATTTGTCCGTCAAAACATTGAACACCTGTCGTGTATGAATACATTATTCGATGTCCGGACCAAGTGTGTCTCAAAATAATGAAATATGAAATATCTTTGTATATTTTCAAATTACACATTACTACAAACTTCCAAAACATTATTATTTTAAATCTTAATTTCACATACATTATTTTAAATATATTCCGAGGGAAGATTGCACTATCGGCCAGCGCCATGCCAATATAACAAAACCCCCTCAAAAAATATTAAAATATTATTAAACATTAAATATATTTACCAGATATTATATGGAGTAATTTGTAAATTGTTTGATAAAAAGAGATATATCCTATTAGCAAGCAAAAACTAATTATTTAAATAAAACAATCTATTGTTATTGCCGAAACGTCAGTTGAAGGCTTACTTTGGAGACACGAAATTTTTTGGATTCTGTCTGTCTGTCTGTCAGTCTGTCTGTCTGTTCCGCGATAACTGACGTAAAAAGCATTCGATTGGCTTGAAATTAAGTGGGTATGTTAGTGAGACACTGGGATTAAGCTGTATAGTTTTTTGTAAGATTTGATTTATTCGTTCGGAAGATATAGAAAATTTTATTTCGCGCAATAATGCTTTTCTATGGCAAATCCAATGATTTTCAATTTTTTTTCCCCGAGAGAAAATGACACATTTGATTAATGGAATTCAATGATAAATGGATACTAAAATTTACCAGTTAAATTATTCGTATTGTTTTGAAATTTTGTCAACGCATTTGTCAGATTTTTAAAATTATTACTGTAAATTTTGGAAATTTTTTATAAATGTGTTCCAATAATATAAACTAATTTGTTTTAGAGATTTACTTATTTCAAATGTATTTATTTTATTTTCTTTATTTTCTCTTAATGGTTGCTAAGTAACCTTTCAGCTAAATCCTTATCCTTATAATGCTATAAATTTGAAAGCGTGTACAAAAATTTAAATGAATTCAACATCAAAACAAAACTGATGAATTAATTAATAGCTTTATATCGTTGCGTATAAATATAACATAGCCCAGGAAAAAAAAACATTAGCCATGTTTTATTAATTTTATTCAAATATTTTCCTTAATTCGCGTTTGTAATGACCGAAAGGTGGCATTGTATAGACCTGATAATCGTTTGTTTACGTTGTTCCATGCTGTAGCATAGCGAAGCGAAACCCGTTTAAAGAGCTATTTAAAGTGCAGTTTTTTATCTTTTTTATTTAATTATGGGAGATAAATTACAAGTATCGACAATTTTAGAATTTCTAGATGCTGGAAAATCTAGTAATTGCTTTAGAGAAGCTGAAGCAATTATTGATTCAAAGAGATTAGTAATGTGCGCATTAAAGAATGCAAAGAAGAAGAAATAGAGATCAGAGCCGTCCCCAGCGAAGGCGAGGCCGTGTGCGAGAATTTTTGCGAGGCCTTTTCCTTCTAGAAGCTTTTATCAAATCGGAACAGGTTGACATTAATTTTTAGAATTTCATTCATCTGAATAAACTCTATCCGCCCCACGTTCCTGTTTGTCTCTCAGACTTCGATATCTGAAACTGTATAAGTTAGAGACTTGAAATTTTGCATATTTATAGCTGAATACCACGGCAAATCATAAAATTTTGAAAAAAGTCTTATATTATTTTAACCAAATGGATTAATTTAATATCATACTGCGATTTAGATTTTAAAAAAGAACCTCTTGAATTAATGCCAATGAGTCTGCAGTCAGGAAAAGAAATGGCACAGGGAGGTTAAGCATAGAGCTGTTGATGAGTCGAGACCTGCAGGGTGACGACTAGAGGATTTTTTTTTTTTTTTTTTTTTTTTCCCATATTCTGTAACAATGTCGCAACACGTTAACAAAACTATTAAAGCATAACAGAGGCTAGACGACTACGAACAATAATTTCTGCTTTCGAATGTCCGCGCCTACCATTTTATTTATTTAAAGGTTTTACATTTTATAAATAGCCATTTTTAAATATTTAAATTTAATCGTAAACTAAGTAATGTGCAGCAATTTTTTTTTGAAAATTTTAGATGCTTGTAAAATTGAATGGAAACTTTTTTTACCCGAACGCGAGGCCTTTTCATGCGCGAGGCCCTGTGCGACAGCACCTGTCGCACACCCCTAAGGACGGCTCTGATAGAGATTGTAGGCTCGTGTTTACAAACAAGCCAAACAAAAGGAAATCCCCATAGTATTTCAGGTTTGCTAGTAAAGGAAAAGGAAAACAAAAATTTGAAAATAAAAAAATTTTCTTACTCTTGCAAAGCTGGAGCAAGCGAATCATGCAAGCATTGTGTTGCTGTCATGTTATTTTGCCATGAGTAAGTCAAATGTACTTTTTTATATTATAGATCTAAACTTTGTGTATAAAATTTTGATTTTAGATAATTTTAATACAAAGAACCCAACGTTGCATGCATTATAGAACTGTTTATTTATTTATTATAGAACTGTTTTTTTATTTATCGGCCTTTTAAACACTGATTTTAGCGGAAGATGCTCACGGTATCAGTTCTATTTCGTTTCAGACTTTGTCCGCGAGAAGGCGTCTATTTCATTTGTACGCGAATAATTCAAAATTTCCTTCTTTTTCATATCGAATCAATAGGGATTTTTTAAATAAAATTTATCCAATTTCCTTTATCGTTGCCAAAAAAAAAAATCTACATTTGGAATAACAATTTTTCAACAGCAATAAGTTTCAATTGAGGAATTTCCATTCGAAAAATTAAACTAAGAAAAGAAATAAATAAATATGACGTCAGAATTAAAATAACTATAGATATAGTACTTTTTGTTAAATATTAAACACGGATATTTCTTTCGTTAATAAGAATTTTTCTAACAAAAATGGGGGCATAATTAGAAGTAAAAGAAATAAAAAAGAATTACATTTTTAATAAATATTTCATTTAGTAAATTATGACGTCATAATTGAACAAAAACAGGTATTTTATAGTAGTCGTTAAAAATTCAACAAACAGGGATATCAATATCTCATTAATAATGACGTCATTGCCGAAACTTCAGCGAAGGCTAACTTTGGAGACACGAAATTTATTGTTTTTCATCTGTCAGTCTGTTCTTCTGTATGTCTGTCTGTCCCGCTATAACTGCCGCAAAATGGAATCAAAACTTTTTTTTTTCGGAAACAAAATTGTAAATCTGTAGATTACTGTGTTTACACTTACAAAAGTTCCTGATACTTCAAGTTTAGGTGTTTGTGGTTGGCAGGCATGTAGAAATATGAGGATAATGAAAAATATTTGTCCAAACTGTTACTTATCCTTATAAATCAAAATGTATAAAGAAATGCAAGATATACAATAACCATTAGCACAATTATTAGAAAGTGACAAATTTAAATTAAGTGAGGCTCGGGGGGTTCAGGGGGGCGGAGCCCCCCTGAAGAAATCTACTATGTTATAATAAAGAAAACAAAAATAATAGATCATGAAATTTTCAGAATATCCTAACATAATAAAATTTTTTATTTACCGCTTTTGATGGCTGAAAACTTCTAATTCTTATTTTATTCTTATAAATAATTACGTAATTTGAAAATTTTAAATTACAATTTCCAGGAAGTTGAATATTACTCAAAGTTTGTTTAAAAAAAATATGAACAAAGCTGACGTTGAGGCTCCTGATCTGCAGATTTACTAGTTATTATTATTTTATTTTATTTTTAAATTAATTTAGACCCAAAATAATCAACATAACAGATTGATCTGTATGATGGCCATTTTTTATTTTTTTGATTTTGTTTATAGATATTTTTTATGACACTTTCATTTTTGGAACTGGTTTGAGAAGTGAAAGCACCCTGATAAAAAATATCTGCAACTAAAATCGAAAAAGTAAAAACCGGCCTGCATCTAGATCAATCTAAGCTATCCAATGCAAAAAAAAAAAAAAATCATTTAAAAATATTGAAATGCAACTGAGATATATTTATAAATTTCTTCTACAGGATTAACATTAGCGAACAAGTCCTTTCATGTGACTGAAGTAACCCCCTTAAGAATCCTTTTTATTTAATGAGGCACATATTTCTGTTTTTAAAAATTAGTGAGAAAACGTTAAAAATTTCAGAAAGGCTTCCATCGCAAAAAGTTAAATTGTTTTGCAAATATTATCATTTAGCCATTTTAAATATGATGTTATTTCTCTTATTTACTACTTTTAAAGCATATTGATTTTGTTATTTTAAAATTTTATTTCTCTTTTAAAATTCATATAAAAATACTTTTGTTGCTAAAAAAATATTTTTTTTTTATTTGTACTGCCTTAGAGTTGACAACAACAGTTTAAAAGATTATCAAAAAATGTGAAATAAACGTGTTGTGTAAATAGGTTTTTAAATTAAAACTATTTGGCGATATTATTAAATAGCATATGACAATAACTTCCTCTATTTACGGCTTTTAATGCATGTTAATGCATTTATTATTTTAATATTTTCTTCCTCTTTTAAAATTCATGTGTAAATATGGTTTTATAAAGTAATTTCAATAATTTCTTGATTTTTATGCATAATCATTTAATTCTAATATGTAAATTGTTTTTTCTGTTTGTAGTAGTCACATGTAAATAAATTTTTTACTTAGAAGAAATATTATTATTTGCGCTGATTTTACAAATTGGCAATAACTTTAGATTTTTATGGGGGGGGGGGGGGGGTAACGGATGAAATACAACAAAAATGCGAGTGCAAACCACTTCAAATTACGCAAATTCCTTCAAAGAATTGCAGAAAAAAACGCAAATTTCTCAAAGATCGCAAAAAACTATAAATTCTTTAACAATCGCGGAAAAAATATTATTTTCTTCAGAGGATCGCGGGAGATAACGTGATTTCCGTCGAAGGATTGCGGGAAGAGATACGAATTTAGTTAAAGGATCCCGAACAAGACGCGATTTACGTCAAAGGATTGCGGGAAAACGCGATTTTCGTAAACAGATTGCGGAAAAATACTCTAATTTCGTCAAAGAATCGTGAAAAATACTTCAATTTTATCGAAAGATCGTGGAAAATATTCGAATTTTGTAGAAAAATCCTGCGAAAGTACGCGAATTTTGTTGAAGATCGTGAAGAATATGCGAATTTTGTCGAAAGATCGGGGGAAAATACACGAATTTTGTCGAAAGATCAGTAAAATACGCGAATTTTGTCGAAAAAGGCGAATTTTATCGATAAATCGTGAAAAATACGAGAATTTTGACGGAAGATCAAGGAAATTATGCCATTTTTGTTGGCGGAAAATATGCGATTTTTGTTGAAAGATCGTGGAAAATAAGAGAATTTAGACGAAAATCGAGGAAAATAGACATATTTTATAGAAAGATCGCGGAAAATAAATGTATTTTGTACAAAAATCGCCGAAAATATGCTAATTTTGTCGAAAGATCGGAGAAAAATCGCGAATTTTCTCAAAAGATCGAAGAAAAAACGCATATTTTGACGAAAGATCGCGGAAAATATGTGAATTTTGAAGAAAGATAACTGAAAATTTGAGAATTTTTTATAAACATCGAGGAAAATAGGCGAATTATCTCGGAAGATCGGGGAAAATATGAGAATATTTTCAAAAAATATCAGAAAATACCCAAATTTTCTAGAAAGAGAGTGAGAAAAACCTTTAATTTCGCTATAAGATTATGGATAATTGCAAATTTCTTTGAAAAGACTGTGAAAAAAGTGCGATTTTCGTCAAATGATCGCAGGAAAAAGCTATTTCATTAATAAATTGCTAAAAAACGCAAATTTTGTCAAAACACTGCAAAAAAATACGAATTTCATCAAAAGTCTGTAAGGCCGTGAAAATTCAGCTTTTTTTTTTTTTTTTTTTTGCTGAGCCTGTACCATGTCTGTATCTCTGAAAGTCATTATTCCCTTTGAAAACTGTTTGCATCAGCCTGTTTATCAAACATTTCTCTATAGCACCACCAAATTTAATATTTTTTTGTGTGGTAATTTTCTAATTTTAGCAAAGAAATATCCTAGGTCACAAAAAATTTGTCAGCTGTGGTGACACTTTAGTTACTTTTTTTAGAATAGAGAGATACAATAAATTGAAAATATGGGATAAGCATTTTTTTAAAGCTAAAATATTCGTAATTTTTAATTTAAACATTTGTGCCCTTTAATGGTATGAAATTGCAATTGAAAAAATTAGTAGAATCAAAAAGCTCTAAGTGATGGATTAAGCAAACTCTTCGTGCCTGTATGTCAGACTTGCAAGTCAGTTAAGTAATTAAAGAGAATTTAGAAAAAAAGAGATTGCAAATTTTTTAAATTTTACTATGTCACCAACAAGAAATAAATCGCAAAGAGAAATTTTCACTATTTTTTATAGACGATATCTAGAGATTCCACATGATATTTTCTTATAAACATATATAGCCCCCGAAGAAGAATATTATATAATTTCTAAATGCTGTTTTCTGTTTTTTCTAAGTATCCACTTATGGAGAAATGGCACTTATTCCCAAACGATTGGTCTCGGATTTAAGTTGCATGAAGCGAGGGAGAGGTGGTGACTACTTCAGTTCTTGAAAGCAGGTCTTTCACTCAATGTGATTTAATTTCTTGAACATTTTTTTTAAGTACAAATACAATAAAATTATTAAAAATATTTCAATATGTATGATAATTAACAAAATCTTTATAAAAATCTGAGCTCTTAAATTATAAAGTTATAAAAATTAAAGTATAACACCAAGTAAATTACTTGCAAATACTCCCAAATGTTGTATTAAACATTGTTAAATGCTGTCTTGACAAACCCTTTCAAATGTCATGCTAAATTTATCATTTAATAAAATAAATTTTGATTTTTTTATTTCAATCAAAGTGAATTTTGACTACTAGTAGTCACAATCTACTTTGAGTTTAGTCAACTCATTGGGAGGATAATATCAGATGACAAAATTTTTAATTTCACATCATAGTTAGACATAATTGTAAAATTTTGAAATACTAAGGCTACATGCAAATGGTTGTTTTGCCATCCTTCACACTTTTTTAGGAAAACTTTTGTTCTGGATCCTTCTGCAGTTTATTCTCAAAATGATAAGGTAATTCAACAATGGGTCAGGACATAAAGAGATCAACTCTACTTCATGGAAAAGTTTCTCTTTTGCAGGATATCAGTCCCTTTCTTTTTAAAGTCATTGAAGGTCAAAAACACTGTGTGGCCACACGAAAAGGCGCCAATATTGATAATAATTAGAAGGATAATCTGTTTGCAGCTTAAGAGGATTTTTCAGTCTCTTGAAAACACCTGCTCCGTAATGTTAATCCTATGGGCATGTTGTTTTCAAATTTCTTGTTTAATTTTAGATATTTTAAAACAATTTTTTTCTTTTTCATAGGATAACTGAGCTTGGTCTGGGCTGGTTTTTACTTTTTCGATTTCAGTTGCATATTTTTTAAATAAAGGAACTTCGATTTTCAAAAAGGGATTTGAAAGTAAAAATGCCTTTATTAAAAAAATCTGAAACTGAAATCAAAAAGTAAAAATAGACATATTAGAGACCAAGCTCAACTATACTATATGAAAAAAAAAAAAATCCTTTAAAATGTTTTAAAGTTAAACGAGAAGTTTGAAAATAACCTGCCCATACGATTAACATTGCAGAGCGAGTGTTTTCAAGTCAGTGAAAACTCAGTTGGCCGAAGCGTCGACTCTAAATCTCAACTCTTTGTTAGCAAATTAATTGTGTAAGAGTCAAAGTCAATTCATTCAATGAGTGGTTGTACAAGTTTAACACAGTGTCAGACTTGGAGAGTCGAAAGTCGAAGACAGCAGCGTGTGAAGAGAAAACTGTGTGAGGGTTGGCACCCATGCCCCTCCCATTGAAATTTGTAACATGTGTCACAAGATTTAAAAGTGTAGAAACACAAATAAATTCTATTGAATACATATTTCATGTTTATTTTAGAATTTTAAAAGGTTTAATTTTAACAATTAAATAACATAAGATAAAATTGCACTAATATTTTGGCAAAGAGGATCTTGAAGACAAATGTGAAAATAATGTGTATAATAGCACAGTATATCAATTTACATCCCTTTTGCATTCTAAGATTAAATCCATGTGTTATTTTGAGAATGTATATTTCTGTCATGAAAAAAGAGAGAAATCCAATGTGTATATGTGTAATTTTTTTGTTTACTAAAAAATGAGTTGGATGTGCCAATCCCAAAACTTTTTTCTATCTCATACGTACATTTTAACGTTTCAAAATTTAGTTACACATGTTAATGTGTTAATATTATTAATTCAGTACTATACCAACTATGATTTTCATCTTAAATTTCTGCTTTAGTCAATTAATCGGAGTAAAAACGAGTTTCTGTCTCTCTACACGAGCCGATGAACAGTATAGTGATAGGCAGATTTTTTTTTCAATTCCAGGAAGGATCTACTCGCCATACCCCCAAATAATCATACACAAAAAATTTGTGTTCAGTTCTATGCATAACTTGAAACACTCTTTGATGGTAAAATAATAAAAATGGCACAGACTTCGCGATTATAGCGCCTCCTTCCGGTGGGTTTTTTTCAAATTCAGGGAGAGTTTGGTGACCATAGCCAAACACTCATACAAAAAATTTCATTCAATTCTATGCATAACTTCATACACTTTTCTGTGGTAAAATATTGAAAATAGCACTAAAATCACCATTTCAGCGCCCCCTTCCGACGGATTTTTTTTTCGAATTCCGGGAGGACCAACTAGCCATAGCCAAACACTTATACAAAAAAATGTGGTTCAATTCTTTGCATAACTTCATACACTTTTAGACATTACAATATTGAAAATGGCACAAAAATCGTTATTGCAGCGCGCCTTTCTGATGGAATATTTCAAAATTGAAGGAGAACCTGCTTACCATAGCCAAAAACATTCACAAAAAATTTGGATCAATTCTATGCGTATCTTCATACACTTTTTGATGGTAGAGTGACAGACAGACATACATTTTGTAAAAACATGTTTTTTGGAATCTCTGATCCCTAAAATCCGTCCAAAACCGGAAATCAAGATAAATTTCGATTACAATATTTTCTTCTATTGAAGATAGGAGAAAGTAAAAAAGAAACAACCAAGGTTGGTTGTATAAATTTGATGCCCCCTCAACTATCACGCCCGCGGTGACCGCCCCCCCCCCCTCTTCGCACTGTTCTGGCCGAAGAGTGGATTTTCGATTCCTCGAAGCTCACTTTTTTGACTCATTATCAGAATTCAAATCTTCGAATCTGCACTTGGTTGTTTAGCAAAGAGCAGAAATCTTAGTTTGATATTGAGAAAGGAGAAAGCAGCGTAGATGTGGAGCCAGCGGCGTGTGAAGAGAAAACTGCGTAAGGGGCAAAGTTTCAATTTGGGGAACCCTCCCCATCGGATTTTTCCCCCGATTTTCTTCTTGTGATAGATCAAAAAATGATGATGGTGGTAGTATAAATTTGGCAGCCCCTAAATTCCTGCGCTCGTAGAGACTGCCCCTTTCGCACCCCACTATATGGACTGTAGAGCACTTTTATGATAAGGAAGATAACGGTATGAATGAAAGGGAAGGGCGGGACAACTACAAGGGGTAGTTAGTAGGGTATCTGGTTAAAGCACTGAGGAAGGAAGCAGGGCCGTAACTATAAACTTGAGAGCCCTGGGGCAAACCAGTGAGGCCCCTCCCGCCGGGGCAAATTAAAACTTTGTCCCAGGCGCAGGTTTTATTTTTTTCGCCTGCTGCTATTTAAATGTACACAGTATGATTAGCCTAAAAAGATGAAATATGGATTTTGATTTTTCTTTTCGATTTTATGTGTTTATTAATAGATAAAGAAGAAATATTTTCTAGAATTTTTTAGATGCTTTTTATATTATTCAACCAATCAGAAGCCCATATTATCTTCCTTATACTAGCTTCGGTGGGATCGGCAAATATGCTGGCGCTATATAACACATTCGGCTCAACATTCTGCTGTCTACTCTAGAGCTGCTTTTGCATGCGAAGCGTATGGAGTACATCTTCGGACGCGCAGAAACACTTACTCTAGCACTTTGATTTTTTTAATTATTATTTTTTAGCTAGATGCTGGGCATTTTATAGGAAGTTAGACAAGAAACTAAAATCAATAGTTTTTTAACCACCAATTTGGGGCCCCCTCAGGCCTAAGTGTCCCGTCTGCCCCGGCGGTAGTTACGGCCCTGGAAGGAAGGTAAAGAAATTCCTGACTCTGTGGGTTAAATATTAAGGCTCAGTACAGATTGCAATACTCTTCCCTTAAACTTAATTCTTGGAAAAAGTGGGGAAGTCTTTTGTATAGGATCCATTTGCAGTTTCTTCATAAAAGAACGGAGGGGCATTAACAAAAGAATCTGGAGATAAGCAACCTATCCCACTTGACGGAAAGATTTTCTTTTGCCGGACAGCTGTTCCTTTCCTACAAAACCCATTAAGATCAAAAACACCACCTCGCCACAATAAACGAGCAGACACTGAAGTTTAAGAAGTAGTTAAATGTGTTTGGGCCTTTATTTGAGTTTACAATATGCTTGTGCCAGACGCGGTATAGGGAATAGATGATCAAACAAAACAGATGTTATCTTGGGCCAAAAAAGAAGTAAGTTTAGGATTTTTTTTTTCATCGGATCTCTTCTCATATAATGTAGAAAAATTTTTAGAAGAATAAGAAATAAAATTCCTTTTTAGTAGTAGGTTGTTTAAATATACTAAATTACTGAATTTATTTTGCAATGGATATATTTTAGATAAAAGTGAATATCCCTTACTATTTGTTTGTGTACATATTGTTATTTTCATTCTGTTTTATAAATAAAAATGTTCGCAGGTAATTTTAAAATGGATGTAAATTACATATAATTTAAAAAAAGTTTTGCTAATCGTTTTTTCTTATGTTTCTTATTTGAAACCAAATATGAAAGACATTTTCGGAATCCTGTCTTCCTCCTCCCCCCACCACCCCTCAAGAAGGCATGCTGTCTGTGGATGTTTCTCAATATACAGTAGACTCCCTCAAATCCGCACTCCTAAAATCCACAAATCTCTAAAATCCACACATATTTTACGGATGTAAACAATGAAACATTCAGTTCAGATGTAGGTGCAAAATTTTACTTTTTTAGCTCACAGGCTATCATAGCCTGAGAGCTTATGTGCCCGTCCGTTCTGTATGTATGTTCGTATGTACGTAACGCGATAACTCATGATAAAAATATCCGATCCACTTGAAATTTTGTATGTAGGTATATCCTGACAAGGCGCTTCCCTGATTAGTTTTTGGAGTTCATTCGATATGTATAAGAGGGGGAACGGGGGGCTCATGCCCCCCGTTAGTTGATATAGATGGGATTTTCATGCAGAATTAAGTTTTCAAAATTTAGATTAGGATCATTCTGATGAGGCGATTCCGTGACTGTTATTAGGTGTTCATTGAATAAGTATAAAAAGGGGGAACAGGGGTTCTAATGCCCCCCCCCGTTAGTTGATATAAATGGGATTTTCATGCAGAATTAAGTTTTCGTTCAAAATTTAGATTAGGATCATTCTGATGAGGCGATTCCGTGACTGTTATTAGGTGTTCATTGAATAAGTATAAATAGGGGGAACAGGGGCTCTAATGCCCCCCCCCGTTAGTTGATATAAATGGGATTTTCATGCAGAATTAATTTTCGTTCAAAATTTAGATTAGGATCATTCTGATGAGGCGATTCCGTGACTGTTATTAGGTGTTCATTGAATAAGTATAAATAGGGGGAACAGGGGTTCTAATGCCCCCCCCCGTTAGTTGATATAAATGGGATT
Source organism: Maratus speculifer (assembly GCA_964019185.1). Lineage (NCBI taxonomy): Eukaryota > Metazoa > Arthropoda > Arachnida > Araneae > Salticidae > Maratus > Maratus speculifer. The sequence goes on from OZ025301.1 coordinate 114,436,972, forward strand.
TTCATGCAGAATTAAGTTTTCGTTCAAAATTTAGATTAGGATCATTCTGATGAGGCGATTCCGTGACTGTTATTAGGTGTTCATTGAATAAGTATAAATAGGGGGAACAGGGGCTCTAATGCCCCCCCCCCCGTTAGTTGATATAAATGGGATTTTCATGCAGAATTAATTTTCGTTCAAAATTTAGATTAGGATCATTCTGATGAGGCGATTCCGTGACTGTTATTGGGTGTTCATTGAATAAGTATAAATAAGGGGAACAGGGGTTCTAATGTCCCCCCCCCCCTTAATTTATATAAATGGATTTTTCAAGCAGAATTTTCAGATTTCGTTCAAATCTCTGAATAGTTTTGGAAGTTTAATGGTTAAGTATAAAAGAGGGAGATAACTCTTTTTAAATTATATAAATGCTAAATGGGTTTTTATTAAGAATTATCTAATTTGCTCTGAATTTTGGATATAGATTTTTTATATGATAAAGCATGTCTTTGATAGTATAGGAGGTTCAATGATTAAGTTTAAAAAAAGAGAAAAGGGGAGAGCTGTTTCCCCTTCTTAATTTTTTTTCCCGAACGGAATTAACCCTTGAAAATATAAAGCTTTAATGTGCAATTAGTATTTGTAGCCTGTGAGCTCAATGCCTTCAGTTTAACTGGGCAGTATTCTTTTTTATTAGTGTTATATCAATTTCATATATTTTTCAATTTGTAATTTTTGTTAAGGTCACTGAATTCATGTTTTTTCAGGAAGAAAGAATAATTTATTTCTGAAAAAATAAAGATATCGCTGATATCTCTGGTAATCACAATCTTACCAAATATATTTATCTATTAATCAAGCTTTTTTAGTTATTAAGTCTGGCAAAGCCTGAAATGAAGCTTCATTATTTTATTATCTTGATGTGAATTAGAAATGCACCTTTATGAGGCAAATTTTATTGAATAATTTAGGAAAAACACAATTCATCTTTATAATAAATATCTTATTGTACATTGTTATTAATTTGACCTTTGCTTTTAGTATTTTTATCTTTTTAAAAACTACCTAAATTTTTATTATTTTAGTTTATTATTTATTTTAATATTTTAGCATATTGTAAGCATTCATTATACTTTTGATTTCATTATTAATTACATTCAAATTAATTTAAAAAAATGTAAACAAAGCAATGACCAGAAATCTGTAAAATTCCAAAATCCGCAAAACCTCTTGTCCCAAGCTGTGCGGATTTGAGGGAGTCTACTGTATTAGGATTTAAAACGTAGAAATTTAAAAGGGAATTAATCAAAAACTATAAACACAAGATAATATTCATTTTTTTTAACTTAGTTTCCAGGCAGGCAGATATAAATATTTCCTTGAAAAAAAAAAAAAAAAAAAAAAAAATTCAAAAAAAAAAAATTCATAGTTTTATAAAATGATAGATTTATTTAAATTAATATAGCATCCATAAATCATTTACAGGTTTGCATAGCCCGGTTTGATCAAAATCTATCCCGACACAAAACTTCGGTCAGTTCTCGACGTGTACAAATAACAATTAATTCAAACCCAGTCTGAACCGGCTTAATATTTCTACAGAAAATTCCAATCTTTCTTAACATACAATTAAGACTGTATGCATAATTATGGAGAAAATTGTAGAATATTTTAAATTAGTATCTGTTCTTAAGACAGGAAATACACAACAGCAACCTTAGTGATTACTTAGACTCTTGATACTGTAACTTGCATTAGAAAATTAATCTAATTTAGAAGAAAATAAAAAACACTGTTAAAAACATAACTTTTGCAGCTGTATAATAAACTAGTCGTTGGGGGCCACCGTAATACTTACCCATCATGGATATGTATATGAAAATAAAACATGTGAAACTATTTATACAATGCATTGCAATTCATAAACAAAATTTAAATATTGTTAATATACATAGTAATGCTATATTAAAGAACTGCTGATGTACCAATTTCGACAAATAATATAAAACGCCAAACTACTCAAGTAGTACCGAACTGCGTAAAAGAAACATCCTTATAACTTCAAAAATAATAATTCTATTAACTAACAATTAACTGCGTCGGATTAAGCGTCTCATTTCCAATTAAAATATACTTCTGAATTGAAATTTGAATGAAATACAGGGTCATGAAAAATCGAAGAATGTGGAAAACAAGATTACAAATATCTCGGCAACTAATAATCCGATCGATTTCGTTTTATATGCAAAATGTGTGTTACTTTATTGCCTTTTACGTCCATTCCTTAGAACAAAAAAATTCCAAAATTTTTATATACCTTTCATCAGAACGAATTTTTCGAGAGTCCGAAAAAAATAGTTCCGGATAATCGAGGTTGCTGATATTAAATAGGGTTCGTCCCATTCTTACATACTAACTACATACAAAATTTTAAGTCTCTATCTCAATTTGTTTGGGAGATAGAGCGTTTACAGACAGACAGACGGACGGCAAATTTTTTTTTCTAAAAATATGTTTTTCGGAATCTCCACTATCTAAAACGTGTAATTCCGTCAGAAAATTTTTTTCGATTTTCAAAACGATTGCAAGACTTACCCTATACTACGTAGAATGGGTAAGTAAAAATAGGCTTTTTTTTCCTGGTAATTTATAAAGGCTCAAATACAAAGAAACAATTTTCTGACATATTATCAAAATCAGTAAAATTTGATTTGGCTCAAATTTAAAAAAAAAAAAAAAAAAAAAAAAAAAAAAAAAAATGCATATATTATTTTTTAACTAAGCTTTAAAATTTATTCTTTTTAAAGAATTATTGTAATTTCTAGACAATAAAATTAAAATATGACATAAAACATGCGAAAAGAACCTGCCTATAATGGAATCTTGTCTTAAACGTAAAAATATTTTGTTGCATGCAAAATGTACGTAATAATACGTAAGAAAGGAATAAAATACATTTAAACCTGCCAAGGAGGAAACTTCAATAGAAGAAAGTATTGTTATCGAAATTTGTTTCGACTTCCGGTTTTTGACAGATTTACACGTTTTAGGTGTCACGGCAGGGCCGTAGCTAGAAGTGAACAATAGGGGGGGGGGGGGGCTGATAATTTTTTTGTCTCTCTGTGACGCAGAAAGATAAATTAATGCATATTCACATTGTAGGTACTATTTTCTTATTAAACTGTTGCAATAATTTCATTTTTTGCTAAGAAAAGTACATGAACATGAAATTTTTCAGTGTAAAACTGATGCAAAATTAAACATCGTGTTAGCTTCATATGTATAAATAGGTTGGGAGAGTGTTGAAACACCTATTTTAGATACAATTTAGTAATCCTGCAAAACTGTGAAAGGGTCTCAAAATTTAATTAGATTTTTGAATTCACTTGAATTTTTGAAACATACTTTCATTTAGTGACCTTGGAATCTTTTCCAGGGAGGAGGGGGGGCTCAAAATGTTTTAGGGGGGGGGCTGAGCCGCCCATAGCGCCCTCTTAGCTACGGCCTTGTGTCACGGGTTCCAAAAAATATGTTTATATAAAAAGTTTGTCTGTCATCAGTCCGTGCGTACATGTGTCGCCATTGTATCACCGAAAAGTGTATAAAGATATGCATGCAATTTAACCAGTTTTTTTTTTTTTCTTTTGTGTGTGTGTGTGTGTGTGTGTGTGAGTGCGCGTGTATGTATACATTTTTTGCTGTAGCAAGCAGGTCTTGAATTTTGAAATATTCTGCCAAAAGAGGGCTCTGCAATAGCCATTTTCAAAATTGTACCATTGAAAAGTGTATGAAGTTATGCATATATTTTTCTTTTTTTAACAAGTTCGTTGCCGCTCACGCGAAAGCGCGTGATATGGCGCTAACATTAGGGGTCTCTCACGCACCAGCGCGTGATGTGGGGTGATGTCCAATAGCCAGTCACGCGCTGGCGCGGGAAAATCTTTCATTGATTCTTTGTTATAAAAAGTAAATCGGCTTCTGGGAAAAACCCACTTCTACGGTGCGATATTAACTATCATCACATCTTCATGTAAGCAGCAGCGAACGTGTTAAACAATTCCGTCATAGAAGTTTTTACTATATGGGTGATTCTACGATAAGAGGTTCAAAAACATGGAGAATTCGGCCAAAAAGAAAAGTTTGAGTTTGATCAAAAACCTTTAAATTATGATTTTTGTCCCGTTTATTTACTTTTTCATATAAGGGCAAGTCACTTTATACATATTTTATAACTTTTTCTGGTCAGTGACTCCCTCCCTTGGCAGTTATCGTGCCAGGGGAAATACGGCAGGGGAGAGACATTTTCGTGTAAATTCAAACTTTTTAACTGACTGAAATAGTTTTTCGGTTAATTGTGTATTTCACTTTAAGTATTACCGTATTGTTTAATTAGGGCAGTAAATGCAATTGAATTAAATGAATATTATAAGTTTTATGACTTACCAGGGGAGATACCCGATCACTGTGCGAAACCACTACAAAACACGGTCGCGTCGCAACAACTAAAAATGGCGACGCTTAAATGGCTTGCGCGTTTAGTATGGCTAACTTCAAGCCAATAGATGTCCTTAAGCACTACTTCCAATATAGCCATCCTTGAATTTATATTTGTTTCAGCGGAACGAAATTTGACAGGGGAGAGACACAAAAAAAGCGGGACAAAAGTTAATTAAAAAAAATATTTGAAATTAACAAAATTATTTTATTTTTTATTTTATAATACGTAAGTATAATTACTTAAATTCCAATTAAACATACTTTAGCTAAGCATCTGGCGAAAAAAATATATGTATTGTTTGAAAGTTAAATTGAAACCGGCAAGGGGAAATTGCCAGGGGAGGGGACTTTTTAGACTTTGTAAGAAATTTCAGAAAAATGTGTTTAAATTAGGCATTCAATCGTGATGTTATTTAATAAAGTATATTAAGATGATGCGATTCATTGCAAAAAATAGCAACATATAGAATAAAAAATCTGTTTTAAACGGATTGCCGTACAAATTACCTCTTATCGTAGAATCACCCATATAAGATTCTTAAGTTTTCCATGCATAAAATATGCATTTACGATGTTAATATTAACTGAATTATTTATAAATAAATAGAGATTCATTAATATATATATATATACATATATATATACAGGGTGAGTCATAAATATCGAAACAATAGGCTATCTCCTTAAATATTGCCCCTAGACCCATACTTCCAGTTGCAAAAATTCATTAAAAAAGGTGAATTTTTTGATAAGATAAATTTCAACTCCATGAGGGGTCTATTTGAAAAAGTACGAAAATTAACTTTTTATACGGCCCCCGTAGGATAAATTTCCAATTAGGAAAACTTTCTTTATCCAGTCCTGAATATTATGCAAAAAGTTACATCTTCATATCTTCAAAACTAGCAGAGTTATATCCGTTTGAATAATTCGTCAGGTTTTAAGGGATTAGACACAAATTGAAATGCGCGAAATTCAAAAGACAATGTTATTTTAACAGTTCAAGGAAATGTGTAAAAAATCTATCTTTTGAGTTAGAATTTTGATTTTTTTTCTTTTTTTGAGATGGTCAGCGATATAATTTGCTAAGAAAATCACATCCTAAAATTTATCATAAAAGGTATCAAAATTTCATATAGTTAGTACTGGTTTAAATGGGGTAGTTAAAAATCGTTATAACTCCAAACATTATTTATCGGATTTCAATTTCTTTCCATTTAATTAATGATGAAAATCTGATTTTAGTCTTGTTTTGGGGTTTTTGTATTTCAATATTAATTTCAGAACCATCAAAAATATTTATTGAAAAAATAATGTAACTTTTAAAAAAGTCATATTCTCAAAAGTAAATAATTTTTCAAATTTTTTGAAACAAAACAAATCTAAAATAATAAAAAATGACATGTTTCAAGTTTGTACTTTTTCTTTAACAATTTTTTAACTTATAATAATTTAAAGACAAGAAATAGTCGGGGAAAAATTCATTATGCAGAAAAACGAAGTACTGTGAAAAACGAAGTGGTACTATTTTACTGCCCATCAGTTATTTAAAAGAATGCTTTTCTAAGATGCAGATTAAGCCTTCTTTAAAAATTTACCTCTCACAACTTCATGCTTTTTATTGTCCTGGAGAAGCTGTTAAAAAAATCTGTATTCTGGGCCCAGGTTGGATCAGGACCGAGATGTTACTTTTTTCTGATGACTCGCCTATCCGGGTCTAATATATTTTTTCATACCAGAGAGGACTGTTTCTTTCTTCTTAGGTCTGCACTGGACGAAATTTTCAACCCCGGTCTCGAACAATCCGCATTAAAATCATAGATCTGATTGACCTAATACGTGCATGAAATAAGTAAAATTTGGTTCAATCAAAATTTTTACGAAAACCACAAAGATTTTAAAATTGCTTTTATTATACAAAAAAGAAAGAAAAAAAAAAGAAAAAAAAATCTTTAAGAATAGTATATTTAAATGCTAAAAAATTAAACAGAATAAAACCAGAGAAAAAACTGCCTATGACGGAATTCTGTCTTAAACAGGAAATGTGTTGATACATGCAGAATAAATACAATGATACCCAAGAAAAAAAATAAACTCCATTTAACCCTCCTAGAAAAGGCATTTGTCTATTACTTTTTTTTTTTTTTTTTTTTTTTTTTTTTTTGCTGTGTTATTTTGTTTTAAAAGGTTTTACTGTATAATATTTTTCAAAGTCTCCAACGCACGCGATATGGATTAGCGATATTAAAATATAAGTGAACATTTACATATAAAGAGAGATTCATTGATAAAATAAATGTATCACAGCGTTTGGCACTTCCTTAATTATAAAAAGTATAACTATAAAAAACGAAATACTATAATAAGTATTTTTGGTCAGAACTGCTCCACGCAAAACAATTTTTAACTACACTGATGTAAAAAAAATATGTAGAAATTCACGGCTGAGCCGGACATTGATTTAAAAATTTTTCCAGGCTGGTCCGGATTATGATTTTAACATTTTTCCATGCTGGGCAGAACTTTTTTCCCTATGGGTCGGTTTGGGACCGGACCAAGATATTTTGATCCATGCAGACCTCCAGTGCTAACGATAAACTTATTTTGAAAACAAATTTTGGTTTAAATCAATACGCTGCTTTATTATGTCCAAATAAGAGGCACGGTCTTAAATCGACATATATGAACGGATAATTTGTGTACGATCCATCATTTGCTTTGAAATTTAATCAAAAACGCTTCGTTTACAGGCATGGTAAATTGGTGTAAGTCATGAATTTTGGAGAATTTTGGATTTTAATATCTCTGTCAGGTTTTCAGATAAGGAGATGATTTTTTTTTGTTTGTTTGTTTTTTGTTTAGTTTAGGAATGGATAAGGAATAATTTCCTAATTGGGAATTTTGCTCTACGGGGGCCGTTTAAAAATTTAATTTTCGTATTTTTTCAAATAGACCCCCAATGGAGTTGCAACTCATCTTATCAGAAATTTCACCTTTTTTTTATGAATATTTGCAATTGGAAGTATGGGTCTAGAAGCAATATTTAAGGAGATAGCCTATTGTTTCGATATTTATGACTCACCCTGTATATATATATCGCAGCACAGGACGTTTCTTTCAAAAGGAAGATTATGAAAAAAAAGGCTAAAATAAATATTTTTAGCCAGAAGTCTGTCACAGAAATTATGGAACAATTTTTAACAATATCAACGCAAAAATCCATGTTTTCGAGAAATTTAGTGGGCCCAAGCCAACATTTCAACTTCTTTACGGGCTGGGCGCTGATCCTGGCCAATGATTGTGTCTTTTCTTGTAATTGTTAATCATAGCAAACGCGGTAGCGTTTGGTATAATATGTTTAAGAA